>BSBK01006080.1:0-235000 GCA_027943335.1 Chamaecyparis obtusa
TATAGGTATATATATGTATATATGTATATATATGTATATATATATACTATGTATATATATACATATGTACATATACATACATACATATACATACATACATATACATACATACATATACATACATATATACATACATATACATACATACATATACATACATATACATACATATACATACATATACATACATATACATACATGTATATATATGTATATATATATACACACATATATATATACATATGTATATATATACATATGTACATATACATACATACATACATATACATACATATATATTAAGGATATCTCCTTATTGTTGAAAGTAGGTATCCTTGTTATATTTTCCTTATGATGTCACCATGTTCTTATGTCTCCATCATAAGGAGAGGGAATATATATTCATCCTCCTTATACATTGTACACTTTTATTGTTCCTTAGCCTAACCATTTTTATTGGTCATTAGACTAATCACTTTTATTGGTCCTTAGACTGGCTACTTTTATTGGTCCATAGATTGACCTCTTTTATTGGTCCTTAGATTGACTATCTTTATTGGTCCTATGACTGACCTCTTTTATTGGTCCTTTGATTGACCACTTTAATTGGTCCTTTGACTAGTTCTGTTATCAATCCTTATACTAATCTTTGATCACTTTTATTGATCCTTAGACTAATCATTTTCATTGACCCTTAGACTAATCACCTGTATGGATCCATACAGAGACTGTTCTTTCTATAGGACTTATCTTGTAAGTTGTCTTGTACACAACTATTTTTTGTAGAGTTGACTAGAATAACACAACTTGTTAGACCATCAATTATCATTCTCTCTCTTTAGAATGAGTGGGAGTATCATAATACAACTTACTAGCCTTTTTAATTTTTTCCTCCACTTTATCTCCCATGGATCACCTAGCATAACACAACTTGATAGAATGTTGGATTCATTGTCTCTCTCTCTTTCTTACCATGCTCTCATACCTTTTCTAGTAGGTTAGATCATGGAGTGTTTTCCTTGGTGTCTGCCCGTGCCCTTTCCATGTGATCACTTGTGGTCTTACAATACATTCCAAACATGATGCTAGTTCTTGGGATAATTTTTTATTGACCTCCCTTCAACTAATTGATTTGGAGCTTTGTTACTAGTACTAACCCCTTTTGTTTTTATGTCCTTGTGCATGGTTGTTTGAGTTGAGATCCTTTGTTTGGGGATTTGCATCCTTAAGCATAGTGATCTATTATTTATTTTTAGTTTTTCCATGATCATATATATATATATCTTGTTTCCTTTACCATGAGCATGAGGTGGATGCATAATCTGACTAAAGTGAGGGCTAAATATTTTTTTGTAAATTGTAAGAACCTTATTGGTGTGTCAAATTTAATAATTATTTAGCACTTTCCTTAGTGTCTTTTCACATTAACATGCATAATATGACTTCATAGAGCACTTAATGGACACCTAAATTCAAATACGAGTCCTATGTTATTTCAGTTTCATCAAAACTCCATGTGAGCACTTATTTATAGGCATGCTTCTTCATTATTTTATCTAATCATTTATTAGCCTACATGGGCCCTATGTTACCATTTGTGGCCTTTGTTATCTCTCCCAACCTCAAAATCACTTGTACCTCAAAATTTGGTATCTCCTAATCATCCAGGAATCGTGGTTAAAATTTTAGCCTTGATTGGTGGGTATAGCCTGGTGAATAGGTATCTTATACCTAGGTATAGCATCCTATACCCATGTATAGGGTGCTCAAGTGTCTTATACCCTAATTTTTTAGCTAAAATTTGAATCAGGGGCATGCCTTAGTAATTTGATGGGATTTCTAGATTTTTATCAACCCTCCTGAGTTTTAACCCTCGAAATATTATGAGAGGCATATAAGTGATGTCTCTCTCCTTATTTTAGAACCATGATCAAGATTTAAAGTGTTCTCCTACAATTTTGCATTTAAGCATTCAAGATCAAGTCTTTGTGATATAAAAATGGTGATCAATGATAGACCTCCACTTTCTATATACATTGGAATACAAAACCCACCCTTAGACCAAATTTGATTAGCACAACCCAAAAGGATGAAGAGGTGCTAATGCATGATCTAGAAAAAGGGGGACTTTGTGGATTCCCTATATGAATAGAAATATATGTATATGATATATAAAACACTTATGCAATGATAAAGGAAATGGTAACCAACAAGATATGATATAAGAAGAATGAACTTACCTTGAAGGCTAGGATAGTAAGAACAAACTTTAGAAATGGAATTGACTATCAAAAACATTTCAAAATTAGAAACCATTTTGGATCTATAACTTTGAGACCTACAACTCCCGATTGAAAAATTTGTAGATTCAAAGGACAAGGTTGACCCAAGATGGCCTAGTCCCCAAAAATTCAACTTAGTCCTAGAAGTTCAAAGACTAGTGGAATATTTAGGGGATCAATCCCTAGTTTTGAAACCCTAAAAATTCATATCTACAACTGCGCTAACTGTTCCTACACACAAGAAAGAAGGGTAAAATTATTGTGGGAAGGGGCTTTCCTTGGTTAAGCCCCTATATATGAATTAAACTTGAAATGTAATCTAGATATGAAATATGAATCACCTTATATCTCAATGATGCAATGCCTCTTTGAAGATGATCGTAAGTGTTTATGCAATATCTTGGACTCCAGAAAATCCCAATAGGAAATCATGGAACGAAACCCTTGAATGATAGATATTATAGTTTTCCACAATGTTGGATTGAGGAAGAAAGAGAAGAAGAATTCTTTAATGGATGAATGTAGATATCCTCCCTTGATTGAAAACCCATTTGCTTGGCCTCCAATATGGAAAAAAGCTAGATCCATGGAAGGATATTCCTTGAATGCATGATGGAAATGATGAATTGAAGACTTTAAATGCTTTATGGCTTCCTTTTACTTAAATGCTTGATGGGCTTGAATTCTTTATGATGAATGCCTTCAATAGATGGATGCTTGCACTAATGGATTCTTGCTTTTACTTGAACTCCTTGAATGCACAATAGCTTTCTTGTGGATGTTAATGCAATTGACATATGTGAAAATGAGGGAAGAGGTCTCCTTTTATACACATTTTGGGGCCTAGATTTCACAAGGTAGACTCCAATTAAGCACCTAGGAGAAACAACCCTGCATTGGGCCCGAAGCCCACTAAAAATCAAACCTATAAGACTAGGTTGACTTGGGTTGGTCTTGTCCAAGACTAGGCTGAATTCATCCTAGTCGAGGTATACTTTTTTTTTAATATCATTTCAGGACCTAGGGTTATGTGCTAAAAGGGGGTATTGGAAGCCGCAACCTACTAGGAGATTAGGATAAATCCTGAGATCTTAAAATGCATGTAAAGGACCTAGGTGGAAGATGAATTATGTGATTGGATGAACAATGGTAAATCAGGCATAGAAGTTAGAGCCATTCTTAAGTTTTGAACAAATAATGTTGATTTGAAGGATACAAAAGGGCTAGAAAGATGTGAAATCAATGTGGGAACCCATAGATACTAAAATGGGGCTAAAAGTGAGCTCCTAAAAAAGGTCCTTACTTTTTAGGATGGTACATTTAGCCCCCACTTTATCAGGAGTATTATTCCACCTCATGCTCACGATAAAGTAGAAGAAAGAGAAAGAAAGATGAAGATTATGGGAAAACTATAAGGAGATAAGACATCATTAAGTTTATAGACATAATCCCCCAAACTAAGATCTTAACTTGCACATCCATATGCAAGGATATAGAAAATAACAAAAAATACCTAGAGCTTACTAAGATTCGAATTCAACTAGTTGAAGAGACCTCACTAGAGAAAATGTCTCAAACATTAATATCATTCTAAGAAAGCTATTGCAAGAGCACAAGTGGTCACCTAAAAAGAGAAAGAGCACACATCAAAGATAAGACAAGACTCCATAATCCAATCAAATAGAAAATTGTGTTATGCTATGGAATCATGGAGGAGAGATCAAGATGGTCATGGAAATGCCTTGAGAATTTTGTGCTACTGGTGGCTTTGGAAATGCCATCTTGAAAGTGTCTTTGCACCTACTGGAAACTTTGAAAATTTCTTTGTGTGGTAAATATAAGGACCAAGAGTTTATGGTCTAGAAAATTGTGTTACACTAGTCAACCCATGCAAAACGATAGGTAAAATAGTCTAGAAAATTAGGTTATGCTTATTCAACCAATCCTGAATATGTGAAAAGGGAGAGTAACCGACCCTACCAAATTATGTTATGATAGTGTACTCTTTATGCCATGCTTAAAGTGAATAATGTATGCAATAAGGAGGCTAAGTATGCCTACCCTTAAGATGGAAAAATAAGTACTATTTTGTCATCTTAAGGAAAAGAATAACAAGGATAAATACTTTTAGCACCAAGACAATATCCACAAGAAATACCCATTTCAAACCAAAGAGGTCACAACTCCTATGAGGTCATGGAAGAAATGAATGAAAATAAATACCATGAAAGAAATGTAAAAGGGATCCTTTTGAAGGATGACAGATTGTTTAGTCTCCAAGGTAATGGATTTTTCTACCATGGGAAACCCAATTTTGAAGAATGAAAAAGGTTATGTTCAAGGATGCATATCATTAATCCAAACCAGCCTATCTACATATATTGGATGTCACATGATAGATAAGTACTACTTAACCAAGGGAAAAGTGGATCCTTCAAGAGGATGAAGGAGATTGATATAATACCTTTTCCCCCCAAGTGTGGAGACAAGGGGAAAGAGGACCTTTTAGGCTACTTGAAAAGTATGCTACACCATGCATGATAATGAGCCCCCAAGGAATAGGATAACAATGTTACATAGTGTGGAGCAACATAATAGGGACTTAGATGTTATTTAGAGGAATTAGTATTGAAAAATAACTCATTACGACATGATATACTACATTATAATTAGTTTTTTAATTTTGTAATGTAAGGATTGACATTCATTAGTAGAGTGATCATGTATTGATGCTACATGTAGAAATGAAGATACATAAGATTTTGAGTATGTTTCTTTTTGCATTTAGGTCTATTAATCACCTTAGATTAAAGAAGTTTAGGCAAAACCATTTCTTGATTAAAGGTAGATGGAGAGAAAATGTTAGATGATGAAGGAGAGGATGTGGACAAATAAGGAGACTCAAACCTAATGCTTCAATAGGTTTCTCACTATTCTCAATGCTTTGTTGTGCACATCCAGAACTATGTTTGGAATTGTGATTCACGATGGTATTAATAATAACTATTTGTGCTTTCTTATAAGGATTAAATCCTAGTCCATAGGATTATTCATGCCCCTCTTTTCCTAAGGACACTTGAATTCATTTTTTCCACATTCATTCCCATTGAATCCATGTTTGGCTAATAAATAATAACTAGGACCATAACAAGAAGCCATATCAAAAAGAATTAATGGAGCCTCATAAGTCACTATGTCATCACAATTAGGTTTGATAGTTTCTAAAGATTTGTTAGGAATAGAAGAAATGAAAAAATTGTTACTAATATCATCAAAAAGAGGAGTTGTGCTAGATTATTTGTTAGGTTTAGATTATTTCAGGTTCAATGTTGATTATTCACCAATATAAGTTGGTGTGAAATCTAAGGATCCCCAATCGTCATCCAAAAGGACACTAGTAGGAGGATGATCTTTAGATTCATGATCTTGTTTTTCTTCAATAGACACAAGTTTATTGCTTGATTCAATATGTAAATAATTATTTAGGTGATCATTTTCCATAAGAGTGTACATCAAATTGTTATAGATAAACTTGAAATTTTTACGAAGAGTAGAAGGAATAACATGCATAGTGTGTAACCAAGGTCTACCAAAAGAAGATTATAATTAAGAGGTCCATGCATTACACAAATGAGTGTCTAGAATAACTATACCTACTTTAATAAGTAATGTGATAATGCCCAATGTATTCTTAGCAATATTGTCAAAGCCACAAATAGGAATGTAATCAGGTTTAATAGTTGAAACATCAACTTTTATTTCTTTCAAAATGTCCATACTATAGACATTAAGTCCAGATCCATTATCAACTAAGGTCTTATGAATGAGATTATCATTGATAAGGATAGCTAACATCAGGGAAACATATTGATCTTGGACTTCTTAAGAAGGTAAATCATCTTGAGTAAACACAATTTGAGGTGGGACATGAGTAGAATGCATGCATTGCAAAGGAATTAATATTGTCATGATTAGGTGGTGGATTTGGAAGATTAGTTAAAGCATTTTGCAAGTCTTCATGATATGTAGGAGAAGTTTGAATAATCTCCCAAATAGACATCTTGGTGGGGGTATTACATAATTTCTCTACCAAATCGTACTCCTTTCCAAGATGTTGAGGAAGATGGGGTGGAGGAGGAAGCATGGGTTGAGAAGGTGGGAGAGAAGTAGGAACAACTAGATTATTAGGTTGAGGATTATTTATTATAAAATAGGTATGAGCCACCACATGATAATCTTGAGTAAACTCCAAAGGACTTCTATGTTTTCCTTTAACAATTATAATAGGCTTGTTCAGAGTTTGAAAAGAACTTTGTTGATTATATCCTTTAACTGTAATCAAAAGTGCAGTGAAAGTTTGAGTAGTAGATTGTTGAGGATAAACCTTAACAATAATGATAGGTCTATTAGGATTTTGAAAGGAAGTTTATTGAACTTGTCCTTTGATAGTTATCACAGGCTTGTTGACTACCGCAGGTTGAGCATGAATATTGACAACATTAACTTGATTAAGCTCTTGATTCTTCATGATCACTAGAAGGGAGAGCATTAAGGAAATTAGTACTGATAGGATTCTCTTCTTCCAAGTTGTCCTTAGAATAAGGATTAGGTATTTTCTTTAATTCTTCATCTCTAGAAGGAGTATCAAATGAAGGCAAGGTGACATTAAGAAAAGTATTTATGATGTCTTCCTCTTGTGCTAAGATATCCTCATAAAGGGGGTATGCCATAGTAGAAGGATCATTACTCTTTAAGGTTTCATTGGTAGAGGGGGAATGATTGGGATGAATAGAAGGTAAATTTTCCTTAAGGGGATGAATGGTATCCTCATGGGGAATATGCATATTAAGATAATAATCAACATTATATTGTAGTGGCTCATCCCAAATAGGGAGATTATGAAGATAAGGATTATTATCTTGGATTAATATGTCCTCATGAGGAGGGTCCTTAGGAGAAAAAAAATAGGATTAACCTATAGAAAATATTCATGATGACATATGCAAAAATTTATGAAAGTATATGCTTATTTTTCCATGCAAGGGCATAATCAAAAGATGAAATTATCTATGTGAATTGCAATGATAACTATAAAATGAAATGTTTTTGTATTTTTGAACATATAGACATGAAATGAAATAATGTAGCTATATTATATCTAAGTGACTAAGAATACAACATTGTAATATATGAAAATAAGATCTAAATTCATACGAAGTAAATCTAGATATCTAAATGCATATAAAGGGAATCTAATAGTGAAATCAAAATAGAGATATAATACGTCAAGCTCACCAAATTGTGATATAGAAAATGGTGATCAATGATATACCTCCACTTTATATATATATTGGAACACATAACCCACCCTTAGACCAATTTTGATTAGCACAACCCAAAAGGGTAAAGAGGTGTTAATGCATGATCTAGAAAAGGGGGGATTTTGTGTATTCCCTATATGGATAGAAATGTATGTACATGATATGTAAAAAACTTATGAAATGATAAAGGAAATGGTAACCACCAAGATATGATATAAGATATAATGTATCAAAGAAATTGCAAGAGGGAAATAAGAAGAATGAGTTACCTTGAAGGCTACAAGAGGAGGAGAAAACTTCAGTTCTGAAATTGACTATCGAAAGCCTATCAAAATTGGAAACTCTTCTAGATATGGAACTTTGAGACCTGCAACTCCCGACTGTGAAATTTGCAGATTCAAAAGACAAGGCCGACCCAAGTTGGTCTAGTCCCCAAAAGTTGGCCTAGTCTTGGAGGTTCAAAGACTGGGGGAATCTATAAAGGATCAATCCTTGGTTCTGAAACCCTAAAAATTTGGATCTATAACTATGCCAACTATTCCTAAACACAAGAAAGAAGGGAAAATTGTTGTGGGAATGAGCTTGCCTTGGTTATTGTATAGGAATTAACCTTGAAATGTAATTGAAATTGCATAAGATCAGTCTAGGACCTAGGGTTATGTGCTAAAAAGGGGTATTGGAAGTCACAGCCCACTAAGAGATTAGGGTAAATCCCAAGATCTAAAACTAAATGTAAATGACCTAGGTGGAAGATGAATTATGTGATTGGATGAAAAATGGGAAATAATGCATAGAAGTTAGAGCCATTCTCAAGTTTTGAATAAATTATGTTGATTTGAAGGATACAAATGGGCTAGAAAGATGTGAAATCAATGTGGGAGCCCATAGATTCTAAAATGGGGTTAAAAATAAGTACCTAACAAGGGTTCTTACTTTTTAGGATGGTACAGTATTAAGAATTCTTCAAGAATTCTATGGTAGTTTCAAGGAAATCTTCCCCATGGATCAAGCTTCTTTCCCTCATTGAAGGAAGAGAAATGGATTTAACTATTCAAGGAAGAATATCTACATAGAATGAAGCCTCCAAATTCATCAACGCATTCAAATCCTCAACTCCTTCTCCCTTCTCTCTATCAATAATTGTACAAAACTACAACATCCATTACACAAGGTTTTGTCTTTCGTGATTTCATTTTCATTTTTTGTGTGAAGTCAAATCTATTGCATTTGTTGGAAAGTGGCCTGATGATTAAAACATAGAGGTTTTCATTTATGGAAACATTACTCATTGGCATGATTGCTTGAAGTTTAGTTCATTTTTGGATGTTCGCACTAGAAAGATGATTAAGTTTAGAAAGCAGTTGTTAGGGTACAGTCGTACATTTTTATCTTGCAAGCATAATATATGAGGAATTGCATCATGCAAGATTAGATGAATGTGTTATGGGATGTAATATACCTTTAGTTAAGGTTGCATGTATTTTTTAATTTAATGGAGAGAGTTGTACAACATGGTTTGGGTACGCAAAGACTGTACACTAGTGAAACAAGGTAAATGAGTGTTCACGATGATTAAGGGAGTAATGTGTGGAATCCAGAAGTGCTACCTTGGATTTTGTCTGGGTGCTACCCTATCTTTTTTAATATATGATCATCAAATATATAATTTATATTTTAATATGTGTTGGACATGTTTTTTGATGTATTTGTGAGCCGACTAGAAAGATTATGAGATCGAGTATATATGTTTTAAGATGTGAAGCTATGAGTGTGGAAGTGGCATGCATTATGATGTAAAGATAATGCAGAGGATGTTGTGAGCTATTAATGGAACTACTTTGGCATAGCAGATGTTGTTTTAGTTCATTTTTGTTGCTACAAGATACTTTGGTAATACTAGACAATGATTCTATTGTAAGAGCAATAAGCTCCATTTTGTATTCACCCCTAACATGGTTATAGACTCCTAATAGGGTCTATCCTCTAAAAAGGACTTATACTAATGTAATATTTTTCTCCTAACAGGGACACAATACTTTTAGTACATTATTTGTGGGTATCATCATCGTCGGGGTTTCTCTTAGCTAGGGTTTCCTCAAGAAAAAATCATGGTTTTATGAGTTGTTTACTTTATGTGTGTGTTCTTCTTATTTCAATTATTGCATGGTTAAGTTTGAATTGGATTAAAAGGAATAAAAGTTCTACAATACTGACTCACCCCCCCCCCCCCAGTATTGTCTGATCCTAATAATTGGTATTAGTGCACAATACCCTTAAAGATAAATCATAATAGCTTAAGGGAGATCCAAATGGATTCAAGCAGTTTGGAAGAAAACTTTGAGGCAACACTAGAAGACCTGGATAAGGCTAATGATGAAAATGCTAAATTAAAATATAAGATAAAGAAAGATGAAAAATATATCAAGAGGCTCAAAGAGCATATTGAATTTTCAAGAAACAAAAGACAAGAACATATGAGAGAATCTAAGAATGATTCATCTGATCTAATAAAAAAACTCAAACAAGAAAAGGATGCAATAAAGCATGAATATGAGATCATCACTATGCAAATGACTAAAGAAATTCAACAAGAGAAAGAAGAAAACAACAAACTTAAAGAAGCCTTGAAAAGTACAAATGTACAGATGGAAAGAATGAAGCTAGAAATCAATAATGTCAAAACCAATTATGAAGAAATGGAGAAGTAAAATATCATCATCAAAGGAGAGCTTTTGGAGGCAAAGAAGCATATTGAAAAATTCATGCAACTAGTAACAAAATTGATAAACAACTAGAGAGAAAAAAACCCAAAGGTGACAAGACATGAGTTGGCTTCAATGAAGTTGAATGTTCCAAATCTCAGGAAAATAATTTTGAAGGTAGGACAGATGAGAGACCTAATCAAAAGGAGAAAAATAGATAATAGATCAAACCTTTCAAAGGGAGATGCTTTGGATGCAACAAATTTGGTCACATGAAGAAGGATTTTAGAGGTAAGAATGTTTCCAAAACAAAAATTGGTTATTGCTTTAATTGTTGGACATATGGACATAAAATAAATTAATGTAGAAAAGTAGATGAGAAATGGAAGAAACAAGATTATGTTAGACAACCTTCTACATACAACAAGATCATTTGTCACAAATGCATTAATCTTGGGCACATTGCAAAGAACTGTAAATTACAAGTTAGACAAGATAGGTCTTAGCCTAAAAGAATGCATGTTACTTGTTTCAAGTGCAACAATTAGGGACATCTAGCCAAGTACTAAAAATATAATGGACTAGTTAGAAACATAAGACCACCTACAAAAATAAAGAAAAATATTAGTGACACTGGAAAAATCTTTTTAGAGTATGTGAATGAGTTTAATCACTAGATTGTAAAAGAAGGAAACAAGGTCAGTAACAAAGTATGGAAGGAAAAGAATCAGGCTGAAACCAAGGATCAAGGTGAAGTAGTAGATACTACTGGATCTTCGCCTGATGCTAATGATTCTATTTTTGCCTAAATGGATAAGCATGGCCTTAGGAGGAGCATAGAAAGAGTTCATCAGTAAATCATCTAGCCCCTATTATGTAGAATAAGAGTCTACAAGGTTGTGCATAGTTGCATGGGTATAAATCAATGTTGTGTCTAAGGTCCTAAGGCTCGGAATGCATTTCAAATTGATAGCTAGTTTTTGTATGGGTGACTGGCTTTAAACATATTTTTGGATATACTGTTAGAGATGTCTTTTGAAGCTATTTAAGGGCATACTTAGATGTTTTGAAAACCCTTCAAGCAAGATTAAAGAAGTAGAAAGAGATCCTTGAGCAGTTGGAGCAATTTCAGTATTCATGTGATCCACAAACCTAGTTTGGTGAAGAAGGTATTTAGATCTATATGTGAACTTGTGTTTCAGTTTTAGCTGTGTGAAATCATGGATGTACCTCATAATTTTTATGTAAAGGAGAGGACTAGATATAAGTTCTAGAAAAATCTATTTAAATAAATAGAAGATGACTTAGAGGGTGTGTTTTTGCAAACCCCACACTGAGTGTTGCATGTAGAAGACATTAGAGATTATATACACCACAAATATGAATCAATTGGAGACATAGAGATACAAAGTGAGTTATCATACATGTTAAATTAGGATGGAAAACTGAAGTCTTCATTCGTGAAGCTAGAAAACTTGAACATTTTTCCATATGTTGAGATTTATCAGTTTGATGAGCCTGAATGGATGAAGATTGTGCTCAATAGGATCCATGATCAATTCTTTTGAATTGGTGACCAATTAATCAAGATTACTAAAGACCTCATTCACCTGGTCACTAGATTAGAGAATGCATGAAAAATTCCTATGGATGTGAAGAATACGAAGAAGGAAGTTGAGATCCTTACTAGCTCCAAATGGGATAAAAGAGCCATGATCATCAATGACATAAAACATAAGGATGAAAGGTTAATAACAATGATTATTGGTTATAGAATTCACTATAGTAGCAAAGTAAACTTTTTTCCTATAGGATTAATCCACATGGCCTACAAAATGGTTCTTGAAAATGAGCACTATGATGTTTGTGAGATCCTCATATTACAACTACTAGAAAATATGATAAGAATAAAACATGACAAATCAAATGCATTCAAATTTGGGTCATTAATATAGTATATTTTCTTTCACATTGTACATAAGTTTCGAGGCATGCATCCTCATGCATAGAAAGAAGATGAACTTGTTATACACTAAGTTTGCACCCTTGTTTCAAGCTCTCATAGTCTTAATAACCTAGTATAACATGAGAATCATCTCCAAGTTGTGGGACCTATGCTAACTGAGATGAGACCTCCAGGTTCTAGGCTGGTTCCTCTTGGATAATCACCTTAATTTGCTTCTAGACATGAAAAGTAAACTTTTTAGGGAAAGGGATAGAAGGAATGCTTGAAAGGTAAATGACTTGAAAGCAAACTACCTACTAGGTGATACACCGAAATGATGGTATGAATTGCAGTATAAAAGATGGATTCAATGCACAAACTTAGGTCTAAGAGATCACAACTTACTAAATAGGCTTGCATAAATATTTCATAGGAGGGTCTGCAAATAAAAGAGGGTATTTAGGGAATGAGAGAGATTCTTTCACAAACAATAACACTCTTAGGATTAGACAACAACCTATGACTTACAAACAAACATTCACCTCTGCAACCAGGTATAGGAATGAGACAAGATAGTTAAGGGGTTGAAGTATACCCACAAAAGCATTCACATCAAATCATCCACAATGATACACAAAATTGTAGAAAGAAAGAGGGATCTAGAACCCTAAGATATCACTAAGAAGTATGTAAATACTGAATTCATTAAGAGATAACTAACACAAGAAGGTGTAGGGACATGAGAAATGTCACAAAATATCTTCAATATCTGAATTATCAATGGGAATTTACAACTATAGAAAACTAGAGGGCAAGAAGGATGCCACAGATAGATTTCTAAGAAAAGATACTTTCTTCTTTACAATTGTCCAACTCTTCTACAAAATTTCCATTATGAGCTCTAAAGCTCTCCAAAAAACATTATATACATCTCCTCTAAACAAGTGGGAGCCAAACCTAACTAGGGTTACAGATTTACAACAGAAAAGAAAACCCTAAATCAATCAAGTCTAATCATAAATGTTACTTCTGCAAATATCTCAATTGATCAGATATTTTACTTTGCGTGCCCATCCCTGTACTGAAATCAACTTGTAGACAAGCAACCTGGATCCATCAACTTTTCTGCAATAGGCCCACCATGAATGCTAAAATGGTACCTCACAGGGACAAGAATCGACCCATGATGGCCTCCCAGACTTCCTCATCATCCTTCCCAACTGCAAATGTCCTGCAGACATAAATTTCTTAGCTACCTCACCGCTCGCAGCATGTTTGAATCAATCGCTGGTAGAAAACCCTCTACATAGATATTTGAATTTGAATTATAACGGCTAGCCAGTCATTTTAAAATGTGACCGTCAATGAGAAACCCTTCCCAGTAGATGAACAACTGCGATGCGCCTATTAAAACAGTCTAAAACCCTTCTGACAAGTCAAATGCCACTGTGGAAGTCAGCAGCCAATCGAAAGTGAGAAAATCAGCGTGACAAGGCAGACCTTGGACCCACGGCCCTGAGAGCGCATCGGACAATTTTTGTTATACCGCGATGCTAAAGGATGAGCATTTTGACCAAACGGTATAATGACGATCGTAAGATCAAACTGGGTGTTAAATGCTTTGAAGAAGACTGACCCCATGAGATCGCTGACAAACTCCATGTTGCACACTCACCAACCAATCAAATGCTGCCAAACAGATCCACATCGCATTCTATTTGACATCGGACCCACTGCAACTGAGATTCCAATCTAACAGCGGGTGCATGATCTCATAGGGTCAGAAGATTCTATGAGATCATACGACCACCGTAGATCTTAGCCTTTTCTGACACAAACTCGTAGACCTTCTGACACAGTCCCACTGACAGATTTCCACATCACTAGCTCGCGACCAATCAAAAACTTTACACATCAGCCCATCTGACAACGCGGACCCACTGCCTTCTTGATCTTGATCGGACGGTTGTCATTATACCACCAGCTTAAATAGCATGTATCTTACCTTGGCGGTATAACGATGATCATCAATCCTGCTCAGAACTTAATCCTTTGAGGAAGCCAACTCCACTGACAAACTTCCACCTGTTCAAAACCCCAGCCAATGAGGAGCGAGCACATCAGAAAAGAGGACCCACTGTCAGAGCCGTGGCAATAAAGCAGCATCAACGACTATTGCATGATTGCAAGGGCAAGGAATATTCCTTGCGAACATGCGACATCGGTCAGATCTTTGAGGAAAGATAGCCACCAGGCCTCAATGACACCTCTCCATGTCACCAAACTTGTGGCCAACTAGAAGTAGACACCTCAGACTACGTGGCAATGGACCCACTGAAAAAATGGAGCGCTGCATACCTGGAAGATCTAACAGTTGTCACAAGATTGCAAGCCTCTGACAGATCCTTTTCGAACTTACGAGGACCATCAAATCCTGCAGAACTGGGACCCCCGCATAAAAAGACTGTCAGAGAACTTAGAGGACTAGTGACCGAAGGAAATTAAAGTGCACGTGGGTTTTGGGTTTTTAAGTGGCTGATAAAGTAACAAAGAATTATAACAGGCCAAAGGGTTTTCTAGGGTTTTCTAGGGTTTTTTGGCCTACAACAGCTAGTTTTATGAATTTTTAAACCTGTAGACTAGAGAATTAAAAGGATTGCAGAGGCCAGAGGGATTGCAATGAAGCCATGAAATTTTTTGAGGCACTTGGCAGGATTAAAACAGGGACCTAGGGATAGATTTTAGCCAAATTTGTATGCACAAGAAAATTTGGGTAACATTTTGGCAATTTCTGCTGGATGTCAGCCTACTAGACATTGAAAACCAGTGGCCTTGACATAATCCATTGGTCATGGGGTCACCACAAGAACACAAAACTCTTGACAAAGAAACCTGGAACAAAACTGTGCTCGAGCACTTCTTGGAAAACTGGGAACTAAGCTAGAAAATAGGGACAAAAAGTAGGAAAACCTAACCTATCCTAAACTAACTAGTTACAAAAACCTAGTCAAACAAAACCATTCACTGGTTGTGAAAAATAGCTACCTTTCCTCAGTAAGACATTTTGCATTGAATGCATAAGGATAGCTACAAAGCTATGAGGCACATAAACATTTGTCAAATAGTCATGAACTACCTCTGCAAAAATAAGATCAAGTTTACCTTCCTCTGATTGATCACGTGGAGAGGTCTCAGTAAACTCCTTCTGGGCCAAGTATCTGATGGGGCAGCCTCTTGAAAGTTTGAAAATAGAACTTTCCTTGATGGCTTCTTCTTTATCTTCGCGGTTGCCCTCCATCATGGATAGCCATGTCAACTCATCATCTATGGATAGGGGACTATCATCCTCTACTTTTAAACAAGCCAAGAGCTCATCAAAGTTGTCAATATCCTGAAGATCCCTAGGAATGACTGACTCTTTATAACTAGGTTCCATACACAAGTCTCCTATGATGTGCTCCAAACAATCCTCTCCAAGGTCTTGGTTGTCCTCTACACATTAGGAAGTCTCCTCCTCAAAGATGAGATCAAGCTCATGAACCAACATATCATCATGATCAATCTCTTCTAGCTGTTGCAACTCCACAGAGGTGGCTATGATCACATCCTTATCATCCTGCTCAACAAAAATAGGCATCTTATCAAATAAAAGCATAGCATCCCCTTCTGTATCAACCTCCTGTTGATGGTGGCCCCTTTGTTCTGATTGATCTTCAGCCATAGGTAATGGCATGGTCTCCTCTTCATCATCAACAAAGAGGGGAAGCTCATTCAACAAATCAACCAAGAGTTCAGGCTGGGCAGCAAACTCCACCTCCTCATCTTGCTATTTCATTCCACCACAGTCATCACTCTGCACTGATACCTCACATTTTTTCTCCTCTTCTTCAAATGAAAGCTCATTTACCATAGGTCCTTGCTCAGACACTAGAATAGTATCTTTGAAAAGATTTGGCATCTGATAGCCAAGAGGCAGAGTCCATTGGGGTATCCACAACACTTCATCATCTTGAGAGACCAGGGGGGCCTCTTGGGATAAAAAAATTTCTTGAACAGGCTTCCCTTACAGAGTGGTAGACTGAATCTCAAGTAAAGGCTCTTGGGAAGAATTTTTTGCCTTAAAACATGGGATGTAAAGTTGAGGGGGCTCAGAGGGAGACATAGAAGGCATACCCATCCTGAAGCTTGGAAAACTAAAAACCCTATCATCTTGGTGTTGGTCCCTTGCAGTCAGCTCTGTCTCAATATAATCTTTAGACTATTGCAGACCACAATAAGGTTGCAACTGCTTCAAAATAGGCTCATATTTTTGAAGGGTACTCCTAAAACTTGAAAATGAGTGCTTTGTATGCTCTTCATGTTTAGGCTCTTGTGGCAAATGGGTCCTCCAGCTTGGAGTTTTAGGTCTAAGAGCCTCTCATTGAGCAATTTGTGACCTCAACCTTGTTGTCTCAATGTTAGCTCGGTGTTTGATCTCTTCTTGGAATTTTTTTATTTGTTGCTCATCAACAAGAGCCTCTATCGCTTGGTAAGGGATGAACCCTTGCTCATAACTCTGAGCCTCCATTTCCTGCTGCTCTCTGATCTCAAACACTTGCTTAATCAAATCAAGCAATAGATTCTTTGTCTTTTCTTGCTCTTTTATGAATTTTGAGCTCTGAGTCTATTGCCAATTAGGCTGAGACGAGGTGGGTGGGTGGTAAGCGGGATGGGGAAGCTAGCTTTGCATTTTTTGTTGTGCCCTTTGTGCCCATGATCCATCTTGTCGGAGGGACCTTTCATAATCTTGCACAAGGGCAAAACCATTTGGGGTATGTTGGCTATAATGACAGCCTTGTATTGTATGGAAGCTTGGGATAAAAGGAGGCTTTAGGTGGCTCTCATAAGGTTGATAACTAGCCCATTGAGCACTATTGTCATAATAGGATGGTGGGTAACCTAACTTTCCATAATAACTTGACATGTCTACTCATGCAATTAGCTGGAATTTGAATATGAAAGATCTGAAACATACCAGCACTTGATCTTTGAAACTAGTAGACTTTCCAGAGTTGCCAGATATGTAGAAAAATGACCTCTTCTAGGCCTGTAGCATGCTATCAACATATCAAAGATAGCATATTTTGAACATGAATCTGAACTTTGGTCCCACCGGGCGTGCCAGAATTGTTATACACTAAGTTTTCACCCTTGTTTCAAGCTCTCATAGTCTTGATAACCTAGTATAACATGGGAATCATCTCCAGGTTGTGGGACCTATGCTAATTGAGATGAGACCTCCAGGTTCTAGGCTAGTTCCTCTTGGATAATCACCTTAATTTGCTTCTAGACATGAAAAGTAAAATTTTTAGGGAAAGGGATAGATGGAATGCTTGAAAGGGAAATGACTTGAAAGCAAACTACCTACTAGGTGATACACCGAAAAGATGGTATGAATTGCAGTATAAAAGATGGATTCAATGCACAAACTTAAGTCTAGGAGATCATAACTTATTGAATAGGCTTGCATAAATATTTCATAGGAGGGTCTGCAAATGAAAGAGGGTATTCAGGGAAAGAGAGAGATTCTTTCACAAATAATAACACTCTTAGGATTAGACAACAACCTATGACCTGCAAACAAACATTCACCTCTGCAACCAGGTATAGGAATGAGACAAGATAGTTAAGGGGTTGAAGTATACCCACAAAAGCACTCACATCAAATCATCCACAATGATACACAAAATTGTAGAAAGAAAGAGGGATCTAGAACCCTAAGATATCACTGAGAAGCATGTAAATACTGAATTCATTAAGAGATAACTCACACAAGATGGGGTAGGGACATGAGAAATGTCACAAAATATCTTCAATATCTGAATTATCAATGAGAATTTACAACTGTAGAAAACTAGAGGGCAAGAAGGATGCCACAGATAGATTTCTAAGAAAAGATACTTTCTTCTTTACAATTGTCCAACTCTTCTTTTACAAAAAGTCCATTCTGAGCTCTAAAGCTCTCTAAAAAACATTATATACATCTCCTCTAAACAAGCGGGAGCCAAACCTAAGTAGGGTTACATATTTACAACAAAAAAGAAAACCCTAAATCAATCAAGTCTGATCATAAATGTTACTTCTGCAAATATCTCAACCGATCAGATATTTTACTTAGCGTGCCCATCCCTGTACTGAAATCAACCTGCAGACAAGCAACCTGGATCCATCAACTTTTCTGCAATAGGCCCACCATGAATTCTAAAATGGTACCTCATAGAGACAAGAATCGACCCATGACAGCCACCCAGACTTCCTCATCATCCTTCCCAAATGCAAAGGTCCTGCAGACATAAATTTCTTAGCTACCTCACCGTTCGTAGCATGTTTGAATCAATCACTGGCAGAAAACCCTTTGCAAAGATATTTGAATTTGAATTATAATGGCTAGCTGGTCATTTTAAAAATGTGTCTGTCGATGAGAAACCCTTCCTGATAGATGAACGGTTGTGGTGCACCCTTTAAAATAGTCTAAAACCCTTCTGACAAGTCAAATGCCACTGTGGAAGTCAACAGCCAATCAGAAGTGAGCAAATCAGCATGACAGGGCAGACCTTGGACCCATGGCCCTGAGAGCGCATCAGACAGTTTTCGTTATACCACGATGCTAAAGGATGAGCATCTTGACCAAATGGTATAACAATGACCGCAAGATCAAACTGGGCA
This sequence comes from Chamaecyparis obtusa, assembly GCA_027943335.1. Classification (NCBI taxonomy): domain Eukaryota; kingdom Viridiplantae; phylum Streptophyta; class Pinopsida; order Cupressales; family Cupressaceae; genus Chamaecyparis; species Chamaecyparis obtusa. The sequence goes on from BSBK01006080.1 coordinate 18,956, forward strand.
TTAAATGCTTTGAAGAAGATTGACCCCATGTGCCCGCTGACAAACTCCATGTTGCACACTCACCAACCAATCAAATGTTTCCAAATGGATCCACGTCGCATTCTATCTGACATCAGACCCACTGCAACTGAGATTCCAATCTAATGGTAGGCGCATGATCTCATAGGGTCAGAAGATTCTATGAGATCATACGACCATCGTAGATCTTAGCCTTTTCTGACATAAACCCGCAGACCTTCTGACACGGTCCCACTGACAAATTTCCACATCACTAGCTCGCGACCAATCAAAAGCTTTACACATCAGCCCATCTAACAATGCGGACCCATGAACTTCTTGATCTTCATTGGATGGTTGTCGTTATACCGCCAGCTTAAAAAGCGTGCATCTTACCTTGGTGGTATAATGACGATCATCGATCCTGCTCGGAACTTAATCCTTTGAGGAAGCTGACTCCATTGACAAACTTCCACCTATTCAAAACCCCAGCCAATGAGGAGTGAGCACATTAGAAAAGAGGACCCACTGTCAAAGTTGTGGCAATAAAGTAGCATCAACGGCTGTCACATGATCGCAAGGGCAAGGAATATTCCTTGCGAACATGCGACAATCGTCAGATCTTTGAGGAAAGATAGCCACCGGGCCCCGCTGACACCTCTCCATGTCACTAAACTTGCGGCCAACCAGAAGTGGATACCTTAGACTATGTGGCAATGGACCCACTAAAAAAATGGAGCACTGCATACCTAGAAGATCTAATGGTTGTCGCAAGATTGCAAGCCTCTGACAGATCCTTTGCGAACTTACGACGACCGTTAGATCCTGCAAAACTGGGACCCCCCGCATAAAAAGACCATCGGAGAACTTAGAGAACTGGTGACCAAAGGAAATTAAAGCGCACGTGGGTTTTGGGTTTTTAAGTGGCCGATAAAGTAAGAAAGAATTATAACAGGCCAAAGGGTTTTTTGGCCTACAACGGCTAGTTTTATGAATTTTTAAACCTACATACCAGAGAGTTAAAAGGATTGTAGAGGCCAGAGGGATTGCAATGAAGCCATGAAATTTTTTGAGGTGCTTGGCAAGATTAAAATGGGGACCTGGCGATAGATTTTAGCCAAATTTGTATGCATGGGAAAATTTGGGTAATAGAACCTACTGCTATCCAAATCAGAAAATACTACAGAATGCATGATAAAAAGTGGATAGATGGTGAAATATTTGGCATATTGAAGGTATTTCAAAAGGAGATGAAACAAAGGGAAATGATACCTAAGGAATTAGTGGAGAAATACAAAGAAACTATCTAATTTATGGTAGAAACTGATTGCACATGTGTTGAGGCAGTTGAACCTAGAGTGCGATGGTGTCCTCCAATGAGATATGAGGTGAGCCCTCAAATCTTGACTCCTCACATTGATCATATCCTTGCATCTAAAATAAATACTATTGAGGAAAGATGGGGAAATTATGAGAAGTCTCTAAAAGTTAAAGAAGAATTGACAAAAGGTGAGAAGAAAAGGAAATTAGAAAATTTTGTTGACAAAATTGCTCAGAGAGAAGGAGTACCTAAAGGACTTATGTCAGATTTAAGGAAAAAGGTCATAGAAAGGTCTACTAAATAGGTGAGCTTGGAGCCTATACCCCTACAGTTTCTAGAACATGTGACCATCTTCGATTCACCTCTTGTTATGGTTGCAACACAAGGTAAATCTCCTACCCCTCCTAGGAGAACATCACAGAGGACTGCAACAGTTAAAACTAAAGAAAAGCAAGAAGAAGCATCTGTGAGTACAACAAGGTTCTCTAGAACCAAGATGATGAGTTTTGGGCCCGATCCTAAAAGGAAACCCTTAGTTACTCCTCCCAAGGAAGAATACCCTATCAAGAAAAGGAAAGAATAGAAGAAAGAAGAACCCATTCAAGAGAATGTTCTTGAGATGGATGACAATAATGTTAAAATAATAGATCTTGGAACACTAATTGAATAAGAGATAAGAGAGATAATGGTTGAAGGAAAGAAAGAAGAAGTAGGCAAAGATGAAAAGGAAATAGAATTGGATCCCAGTTATGATCAGCCTAAGGTTAAGGAGGAATTACTTGTTGATCCATTGTTGGCAAGTGATTTAGGGAAGGCATTGAAAGACAATGAAGATTTAGATATTCTAGATGAAGATGAGCTGATGCAATTGTCAATAATGGCCTTCGCTAAGGCTAAGGAGAGGCCAGAAAATAAGATAGAGAAAAAGGAAAAAGTCTTGGAGAGAGCCCTTGACACCTTCAACAAAATTCTTCTAATTCCTATTACTTTTCAAGGGAATGATTCGGTTGATAACCTAAACAAAGTCTTGGATGACTTTGAAAATCTTTTTTCATCTTTGGAGAAGGATACAAATGCAAAATTTGAAGAATAATTCATGGTGAAGAAATTTGCAGAGGTATGAAAGTTAATTATGTGGGATCTAGGGATTTTAGATACCACCATGTCTAGAATTAGGACTTGTATTGTGCATGGGAAGAAAATATATAGCTACTTTATAAATCCTTCTAAGTATGTACAAAATGTGGTGGACATAATTCACACTAATGAGAAGACATTGGATAACTTAGCGAAGAATTGTGGATCCTCCTCACAATCTTTCACTGAGTTGGATAAGGAAGTATCCAAATTATTGGATAAGATCATTGTGCTACAATATGAGAATTCAAGAGTGTTGAGAAGATTCAGTGAGTTGAGAAGTCTGATTACTCCTAAACTGTAAATTTTGGAGAAGCACCTTGAGGACATGGAGACAATGAAGAAATAGTTTGATGGATCAATGCCTACTGTAGTAAAGGATTCTGAGATCTCATCCTTTGCAGTAAATGGTTTAATTCAAATTGGTTAAACATTGAAGACAACATGGGAACCATATGTAAAGGTCTTAGAAACCTCCTTCCAAGACATACTTTGCATGGTGTAAATTTTGATATGTAGTCCCAAATTTTTGCCTTGAATATAAATACACTTTTTATATGTACCTTTTCCATTGATGTCATAGGGGGAGTAGCAGTTGTGAAAATATAAAGTGTATAAACAGTATTTTGGTATTGGACACTTAGTCATTTTTCACTAAGTGTTGCCATCAATGCCAAAGGGGGAGATTGTTGGCAAGTGGTTTGATGATTACAACATAGAGTTTCTCATTTATGGAAACATTACTCATTGGCATGATCACTTAAAGTTCAATTAAGTTTTGGATGTTTGCATTGAAAAAATGACTAAGTCCAGAAAGCAATTGACAGGGTACAACCCTACAGTTTTTCATTGTGAGCACAATATATGAGGAATTAAGTCATGAGAGATTAAAGAAATGTATTATGAGATGTAATAGACCTTTATTTAAGGTTTCATGTGTTTTGTAATTAAATAGAGAGAGTTCCAATATGGCATGTGTATGCAAAGACTATACAACAGTGAAACAAGGTAAATGAGTGGTCGTGATGATTAAGGGAGTAACGTGTGGAATCCAAAAGTGTTACCTTGGATTTTTTTTGGGTGCTACCCTATCTTTGTGAATATATGATCACCAAATATATAATTTCTATTCAAATATGTGTTGGACACATTTTGTGATGTATTTGTGAGCCGATTGGAAAGATTATGAGATTGAGTATATATGTTTTAAGATGTGAAGTTATGAGTGTGGAAGTGGGATGTATTGTGATGTAAAGATAATGTAGAGGATATTGTGAGATATTACTTGAACTACTTTTGCATAGAAAGTTCTTTTTTAGTTCATTTTTGTTGCTACAAGATACTTTGGTAATACTGGATAGTGAGTCCATTGTAAGAGCAATAAGCTCCATTTTGTATTCACCCCTAATAGGGTTATAGACTCCTAACAAGGTCTTTCCTCTAACAAGGACTTGTACTAATGTAATATTCTTCTCCTAATAGGGCAAGGTATCCTAAAAAGGACACAATAATTTTAGTACATCATTTATGGGTATCATCCCCACCAGGGTTTTCCCTTAGCCAGGGTTTCCTCGAGAACAAATCATGGTGCTATGAGTGGTTTAATTTATGTGTGTGTTCTTATTATTTTAGTTATTGCATGATTAATTTTGAATTGGATTAAAAGGAATAAAATTTCTATAATATTGATCACCCACCCCCCCTCTCAATATTGCTTGATCCTAACAACATCAACATATTTGATCACATTCAAAGAAACATTTTCATTGCCAAGGTATGATATACTTGACTTTTTAGATCTAGTGTCTACTATATGATAGTACACTTTCATTTATCATTTCAAGGTTGATTCTAAATAAGGGTTTGACTAAGTCAAACCCCTCTATACAACCTTATTCCCCAATTTTATATGTGTAGGAATAGTTTGTGAACCTATTGCAACAAATATGAGAAGTACAAGATTTCATAAACAATTCATGAAATTTTTAGGGAAAAGTGTAGGGTATACATTGATAAGGAATCCTATACCTTCCAAAATAGCCTTGGATTTTAATCATAGGTCAATGTTACATAGTATAGTTTCTATTTATGTTCATTAAAAGTTCCTATTTGATTTAAATTATGTGCCTATTTCTTCCAAAATTGATCATTTATCTTATTTAGCCATATATCTTGCATTAGTAAATACTATATCCTCAAATCCAACTCATTCCACTTCATTATCAACGAAGGAACATTTAACCACTTAGTGCTTAATTCCTACTTGAGCCTATTGGATCATCTTCCTTCTACTTGTGCATTAGGAAAGAGGAACAATCTACCTTGCTCCTCTTTTCTTATTGTACACTTATAAAGCCTCTTAAGCTCTTTAATGGATTGAATTATAATTATGTATCCTCCCATCCCTCCTCTTCTTTTGATCCACACATCACATTTACCACTTCCATGGTGACTACAATTAATTTTTCTTCTCATTATAAGTCTCTAATCTCTGTTGGAACCCCACCTCTACCATCCTTTCTCCATTTATAGTCACATCTTCTTCCACAAATATCATTGATTTATTTCCTCTTTGTGGCCTACCTCCCTATTATATTCATCCTACTATATTTGTATCTCACATTACATCGTTCACATCTTATTCTCCTTCATGCACTACTATTTTATACACCTCATCCAAATTTTTGTACCAAAAGTATGTCCCTAGTGTCATCCATACTTCCATGACCACCAAAAATTACTCACATAGATATCCTATCACTCCTCCATCTATGTACTATAATCTATAAAATTATGGTCCATCCTTCCATGGCTATGACCTTACCTCTCCTCACACATTACCTCAATATGTACCTCTTATATTATCTCACATGCTTCTCACACCATGCTTGTCTCTAATCCCACCTTGTATACATTATTGAGAGACATGACCAAATCTAAAAGTTAGGTAAATGATGATATACTATGAATTGATCAATCACATATAATATGTCACATCACACATATCTTGGTTTTAAATTTGTTACATATATATTGTTTTAGGTTTTTTGTACCAATATTTGAGTTATACAATGGAGATGTTATCACGATATTCATTTGAAAATTTTTTAATGTAGCATGTTTAAAATGAAAACAAAGATAAGATATATAAATGATGAAGTTGTTTCTAAGATTCTTATTAGATTGTGTTGCTAAATGATTTTATTCTTTTATTTCCAAGTTCCATACATCACTACTTTGTTAAATTAGGCATTGCTTTCTTAAAATCATTTTCACATCATATACGAGCTTGAAATATAATTATATATTATTTGACAAGTGTGACTAAGAAGTAGTGAACATCTAAATTATTTCATATCATTCATTTTCAATCACTATATGAGGAATGAAAACATTAATTTGATGATATTGATATTCAAGTATTCAAATCATGTTTCTTCAAGGACTTATTCCTATCATTAAGAGCAATATACACTTTCTCATAGTTTCTGATGAAGGGTGCTCCCCTTAATACCACAAACACATAACAGAAATAGAGAAACAACAACAGTAATATGCAAGAATAGAAAATTGGCTTCTTATTATCTCCACAAATGTGGAATTACAAACTTTCAGAATTACAATATGCAAAGCCACATGGGCATTCCCTTACAATATTCTGTAGGACAAAGCCTCGAATCAATACCCAGATCTACTACCCAGAATTATTCCGAACTGCCTAAGACAATAATACAGCCTTCCTTATATAGGCAATTTTCCACCGCCTGGGAAGGTTCCAGAATTTTAGCCAATAAGGCCGACCAAACTTAGAATTATTTTATTTTACATTTTATTACATCATAGTCGGCTCAAGATAACCTTTGAAACCCGAACAGAAATTTTGAAGAAAATTATTTTTCGCCATTTCGGGTGGCCCAACTTCTGAAGACCATAAGTCATCACCAGTTGACCCGATCGGCTATTATAACCCCATTTCGGAAACGCCACGAAGCACTCTACAGGCTTGACTAGTGCAAACGCCTATCACCCAAATTTTTGACCTCATTCGGGGCCTCTAAAGCCTTCAAAACTGAGTTCAAAGTTTCTGTACCCTGCTGCCAATACCGAAAATCTTCAATATCTTCCAATATACACTTGATCTGGCAATGAAACTTTACTGGAGGACTTATATGACCAAAATCAACCTCCAAGAAAGAAATCAGATCATTCTGAGCACATACAAAAATTACCAAAAATAGTAACTTTCCATAAATAGCAGCTCTGCACAAAATAGCCCTTATTGAATACAAAAATAGAAATATTTTTGGGTGATGCAAGATTGCTCTTACACCCAGGATGCTCCTGCATCAGACACCCGGGGTAATTTGAGAAGTGACCCTGTCACGACTCAGGTGTGCAGAGGAAAACCAAGACGGCTAACCTCCTCCTTTATCAGCCATGATGAATCTTCAACAGGTCATCCTTTCCACTTGACCAGATATTCTTCATATGTCCTCTTCCTTGTGCTTCTACCAACACAACTGTCCAGTATATCTTCGATCTCCTTAGTGTCTGAACTAGTTGCTGGAACACTCCACTGTGCTGCTGTGATCTCATCTTCAACACCTCCTTCATGATACTCTGTCAGATCTGAAATGTTAAACACTGGTGAAATATTTAGCTCAGTAGGCAATTCTACCTCATATGCGTTTCCTGAATCATGTTTCTTCAGTATCCTGCATGGTCCAAACTTTTTCATTTTCAGCTTGTTATATGTACCAACTGGAAACTACTCCTTCCGCAAATGAACCATGACTTCGTCACCAACTTGAAATTCTTTATACCTCCTTTTCTCATCTGCCTTAGCCTTATACTGTGCCTTCATCTTGGTAATATGCTTCCTCACCTCTTCATGGATGTTCTTCAAGTGTTCTGCAAAATCCTCAACTTTAGCACTACTTATTTCTCCTTTATCTATCTTCCTCAATTCAGATGCATTTCTTGGACTACTTCCATATACAATCTGGAATGGTGATTTACCAGTGCTCCTGTTGACAGAATTATTGTATGCAAATTTCGCCTGTGGTAAAATCAAATCCCATCCTGTTGGCTTATCTCCAACCAAACATCTCAGCAAATTTCCCAAACTTCTATTCACCACCTTTGTCTGTCCATCAGTCTGTGGATGATGTGATGAACTAAACTTCAAATCTGTCTTCAACTTCTTCCATAATGTACGCCAGAAATATCCAACAAACTTAGTGTCCCGATCTGAAACTATGGTCTTTAGCAAACCATGAAATCTCACTACTTCTCTGAAAAACAATTCTGCTACATGAACAACATCATTAGTCTTCTTGCAGGGAATAAAATGTGCCATCTTTGAAAATCTGTCAACTACCACAAAAATTAAATCGTGTCCCCACTGTGTCCTTGGTAAACCAAGAACAAAGTCTATGCTGATATCCTCCCAAGGCTTCTCTGGTACAGGTAATGGCTGATACAACCCTGTATTCTGCTTCACTCCTTTCGCCATCTGACATACTCTGCAACTCTGTACAAACTTCTTCACATCTTGCTGCAACTGTGGCCAATAATAATTCTCACTAACCAAACCAAGGGTTTTATCACGACCAAAATGTCCAGCCAATCCTCCGCTATGCTTCTCCTTGATGAGATTCTCCCTCATAGAACTTCGTGGAATGCACAAATGACTCCCTCTGAGTAGCATATCATCCTGGATGATGAAATCCAACCATTTTGTCCTGTCTAGAGTAACAGGTTCTGTACAAGCTTTCCAAGCTTCACCAAAATCAGGATCCTCTGGATACAAATTCTTGAGTTCCTTGAACCCAACCACTTCAATCTGCATTTCTGTCAGCAATAGTTGCCTTCTGTTAAGAGCATCTGCAACCCTATTAGACTTTCCACTCCTGTGTTTCAAAACAAATGTATAACTCTGCAAAAACTCAACCCATTTCAAATGCCTTTGATTCAATTTTTCTTGACTATTCAAATATTGCAAAGCTTGATGATCAGTATACAAAACAAACTCGTTAGGAAGCAGATAATGTCTCCACTTCTTTAATGCCTGAACTATAGCATAAAATTCCTGATCATAAATAGAATATTTTCTCTTGGCATCATTTAACTTCTCACTGAAATAAGCAACAGGTTTACCTTCTTGGCTCATAACAGCTCCTATTGCAGTACCACTAGCATCACAATCTACTTGAAACACCTTATTAAAATCTGGAAGTGCTAAAATAGGTTGTTCTGTAACTTTTTGTTTCAATAATTGAAAACTCTTTTCTGCTCCTTTAGTCCACTTAAACTCTTTCCTATCCCCTCTCATTGTTTCAGTCAAGGGTCCACAAATACTGCTAAAATTTTTGATAAACTTTCTGTAAAATCTAGCTAGACCATGAAAAGATCTTACCTCAGTAGCACTCCTTGGAGTAGGCCATTCAAGGATAGCCTATACCTTCTCTGGGTCCATTTTTAGACCTTCTGCTGAAACTACAAATCCCAAATACACTAACTCTTTCTTCACAAAACTGCACTTCTTCAAATTAATCAACAATTTCTCTTCTCTCAACTTCTCAAATACCATACGAATATGCATCATATGCTCATCCAATGTCTTACTAAAGATCAAAATATCATCGAGGTAAACAATGACAAACTTACCCAGAAATTCTTTCAGAACCTCGTTCATGAGCCGCATGAAAGTGCTCGATGCATTGGTTAGCCCAAAAGGCATGACTAACCACTCATACAGTCCTTCCTTTGTCTTGAAGGTAGTCTTCCATTTATCTCCTTCTCTGATCCGTATCTGATGATATCCACTCTTCAGATCTATCTTTGAGAAATACACAGCTCCACTCAAACAGTCCATAATATCATCCATTCGTGGCAATGGAAACTTGTACTTGATTGTGATCTTGTTTATTGCTCTGGAATCTGTACACATCCTCCACTCTCCATTCTTCTTTGGTGCTAATACCGCAGGTATAGCACAGGGACTCAGACTCTCTCGAATCAATCCTTTCTGTAACAACTCATGTACTTGTCTGTTCAACTCCTCACTTTCTGCAGGTGTCATTCTGTGCACTGCCTTATTCGGTAAACTCGCTCTTGGGATCAAGTCCATCTGATGACTGATCTTCCTGACTGGTGGTAATCCATCAGGCACGTTATCGGATACAATATCCTGAAACTCATTCAACAAATCTGCAACTTCTACAGGAACATCTTCTACTTCCTCTTTACCAGCTTTTGGAATTAAAGCAAAACATACATGCTCATGCCTCATACCATCTAAGAAATTTCTTCCATCAACAAAAGTTATCCTTGCATTACCACATACCTTTTCTTCAGTCTCCTTCAATGGTTTTAGCTTATGTCGCACTCCATTCTTTGTCAGGGAATAGGTATTCGCACGACCATCATGTACAGCACATCTGTCAAACTGCCACGGTCTACCTAACAACATATGACATGCATCCATAGAGATGATATCACATAGTACCTCATCTTGGTACCCACCGATCTTGAGCTTTACCAGGCACTATTCACTGACCATGACCTTGTGGTCATCCTGCACCCAGGCAATCCGATATGGATGTGGGTGTTTCTGTCTCTTGAGCTTCAACTTTGTCACCATCTCTTCTGACACCAAATTGTCAGTGCGTCCACTATCGATAATCACATCACAGCATTTACCCTCACACTTGCATCTAGTGCGAAATAGGCTCCTCCTTTGCTCAGGTTCATTCTCACCACTCAACAGGACTCTTCTGTTAATCAACGTTTCTCCTCTCTCAGCATCTTCAGAATTTGATGATCTAGAATCTTCATCTATATGTGCAACTCTGGCCTGGCGTTCATTTCTCCTGACTGTTCTGCCTTGGTGCTGAGGACATTCAAATGCCCTATGACCTTCTTCTCCACAGTGAAAACATGTTCCACGGAAGCCACCTCTTCCAGATCCTTGTCCTCTTCCTCTTCCTCTCTGATCTCTATTATTCTGATCCTGGAAGCGATTGGAATTATTTCCACGCTGATTCTGACTGCTACTGGCCTCATCCTTCTTTTTTGGATCTTCATTTCGGCCACCATATGACCGTCCACCAGATCATCCACCGTGACCTCTTCCGTTTTGTCTGCTCTCAAACTTCTTGTTCAGCTTTTCCTCTACTTTTAGGGTAAACTGGTATGCCTCTTCAATACTGTTCATTCGAACCAGATTCAGCTCCTCCTGAATGCTTGGCCTTAACCCATTAAGGTATCGGGCAACTTTCTCTTTATCAGCTTCTGCATGGCCTGTTCTGATGAGAAGTCAATAGAACTCCTCTGTATACTCCTGAACAGATCTTCCTTCTTGCTTCAAACTTTGCATTTTCTTCAGTAGGTCAAGCTCGTAATCAACAGGAATGAACTGTCACTTTAATTTATCCACCATCTGATCCCATCTCGTGATTTTCTCCTTTCCCCTTCTATTTCGCTCCAACTGAATCTCTTGCCACCATATCTTCGCATGACCTTTCAGTCTGGCCTTCACAAATTTGACCCTATCAGGATCCTCAACATCTTCATACTCAAAATATTCTTCACATTCATTGATCCAGTCAATCAATTCATCTGGGTTAAGATTTTCAGAAAATGTAGGAACCTCAATCTTAGGTCTTTTCCCAATCTTGGAAATCGCCCGAAAAAGTCTTTCTTCCTCCTGGTTCACAATTTCAACTTCTCCTTCTTGATATTCTTCTTCGACTTCATCCTCACTTTCATCTCTGACATTAAGATTCATTCCTCTGCGAATCTCTTCTTGCAATGCTCGCACTTGTCTCTGCAACTCTCTAACCTCAGGTGTCACAGCACCAGCTCTTTCACCACGTTCTCTTCGTGGAGGCATTTTCGCGATGCGCGCTGAAACCCTAACCACGGTCCTGGTGCAAACTGCCTCACAGTCGGCGATCTATTTACACACTCAAAAAAACCTGCTCTGATACCACTTGATGAAGGGTGCTCCCCTTAATACCACAAACACATAACAGAAATAGAGAAACAACAACAGTAATATGCAAGAACAGAAAATTGGCTTCTTATTATCTCCACAAATGTGGAATCTTTCAGAATTACAATATGCAAAGCCACATGGGCATTCCCTTACAATATTCTATAGGACAAAGCCTCGAATCAATACCCAGAATTATTCCGAACTGCCTAAGACAATAATACAGCCTTCCTTATATAGGCAATTTTCCACCGCCTGGGAAGGTTCCAGAATTTTAGCCAATAAGGCCGACCAAACTTAGAATTATTTTATTTTACATTTTATTACATCATAGTCGGCTCAAGATAACCTTTGAAACCCGAACAAAAATTTTGAAGAAAATTATTTTTTGCCATTTCGGGTGGCCCAACTTCCGAAGACCATAAGTCATCACCAGTTGACCCAATCAGCTATTATAACCCCATTTCGAAAATGCCACGAAGCGCTCTACAAGCTTGACCGGCGCAAGCACTTGTCACCCAAATTTTTGACCTCATTCGGGGCCTCTAAAGCCTTCAAAACTGAGTTCAAAGTTTCTGTACCCTGCTGCCAATACCGAAAATCTTCAATATCTTCCAATATACACTTGATCTGGCAATGAAACTTTACTGGTAGACTTATATGACCAAAATCAACCTCCAAGAAAGAAATCAGATCATTCTGAGCACATACAAAAATTACCAAAAATAGTAACTTTCCATAAATAGCAGCTCTGCACAAAATAGCCCTTATTGAATACAAAAATAGAAATATTTTTGGGTGATGCAAGATTGCTCTTACACCCAGGATGCTCCTGCATCAGTTTCTACTCTTTTAGACACACATGTGAGCTAAATTAATGAATCATGAGGTCAAATTGCTTACATTACATGCTTAAGCATATACCCTTGTCATATTTCAAACCCTAAAAAATACATAACAATTTTATTTAACCATTTAAAAATATTTAATTTTAATAACTATTTATACAATGCTAATTTATAAGCTACACTTGTGTTGTTTGTCATTTTTTTACAAATATTTAATTTAATAGCTTAACTATTTATACAATACTAATAAACTACATTTGTGTTGATAATTAATTTTATTATTAGCATTTAACATTAGGGTCATAATCAGGGTTAAGGTTACTGATAGTGCTAGGATTAGGGTTAGGATTAGATTTAGGGTTAGGGTAGAATTTATGTTCTAGGGTAAGAGTTTGAGTTAGAATAAGGGTTATGATTAGAATTAATATAAGTGTTAGGGTTAGTGTTAGAGGTATGCTTGGTATAGTTTCACATTTGAAATTAGTATTTGGATTAATTGTAACCTTAATCCTCATCCTAATTAAACCCTAACATAAATTGAACCCAAACCCTTATAAAACCTTAACACAAATTGAACCCTAACCTTTATTAAAATCTAACCCAAATTGAAATCTAACCCAAAATTTAATTGAATATATGCTTAACCTTAATTGATTTCTAACCCTAACCCTAATTTTAACCCTTAAATCTAATTAAATCCTAATCCTAATTGAAACATGAGTGAATCCATAAAATTAATTTAACTCTTAACCCTAACTTCGAACACTAAATAAATTAAAAACTTATTTGATTCCTAATAGTAATCCTAACCTTAACACTAACTTTAATTTCAAGAACCCTAATCCTAAAATTAACCCTAAACTCAATTTAACCCTAACCTTAATAAAATCATAATAATAATTGAATCTTAACCTTAATTAAGTAGAAACATAAATTGAACACTAATTAAATCATTATTATAATTGAACCCCAATCCTAATTTAAAACTTAACCCTAGAGTCAAGCTCTAATCCTAATTAAACTGTAACATAGATAATTGATTTATAATATTAACTTGTAAATCTAACTAAATCTCAACCCTAATTGAACCCTAACCCTAACCATAAGAAAAGGCTTACCCTAATTGAACTATAACTCTAAGCTTGATTAAAAACTAACCCTAATTAAATAATAACCTTAACCCTTATTAAACACTAGCCCAAATTGAATGCTAGAACCTTAACCTTAATCAAATGCTTACTCTAATTGAATTACAATGCTAACCCAAATTAAATCCTAAGCCTAATTGAACCATATCCATAACCCTAATCCTAAATGAACGTTGAATGAACTCTAACCTAAATTGAACTCTAACCCTAAATAAATCTTAACCTTGATTAAACCCCAACCATAATCCTAATAGTAACTCTAATTAAACTCTAAACCTAACTATAACCCCAACCTTACAACTAACCCTAACCCTAACCCTAACCCTAACCCTAACCCTAACCCTAACCCTAACGCTAACCCTAACACTAACCCTAACTCTAACTCTAACTCTAACTCTGACTCTGACTCTGACTCTGACTCCGACTCTGACTCCAACTTTGACTCTGACTCCGACTCTGACTCTGACTCCGACTCCGACTCTGACTCCGACTCTAAATCTGACTCTGACTCTGACTCTGACTCTGACTTGGACTCAAACTTTGACTCTGACTCCGACTCTGACTCCGACTCTGACTCTGACTCTGACTCTGACTCTGACTCTGACTCCGACTCTGACTCTGACTCTAACTCCAACTCTGACTCTGACTCTGACTCTGACTCTGACTCTGACTCTGACTCTGACTCTGACTCTGACTCTGACTCTGACTTCGACTCTAACTCTGACTCTGACTCCGACTTCGACTCCGACTCTGACTCTAACTCTGACTCTGACTCTGACTCTGACTCTGACTCTAACTCTGACTCTGACTCTGACTCTGACTCTGACTCTGACTCTGACTCTGACTCTGACTCTGACTCTGACTCCGACTCCGACTCCGACTCCGACTCTGACTTTGACTCCGACTCTGACTTCGACTGTGACTCTAACTCTGACTCTGACTCTGACTCTGACTCTGACTCCGACTCTGACTCTGACTCCGACTCTGACTCTGACTCTGACTCTGACTTTGACTCTGACTCTGACTTTGACTCTGACTCTGACTCTGACTCTGACTCTGACTCTGACTCTGACTCTCACTCTCACTCTCACTCTAAATCTGACTTTGACTCTGACTTCAACTCTCACTCTAAATCTAAATTTGACTCTGACTCTGACTCTGACTCTGACTCTGACTCTGACTCTGACTCTGACTCTGACTCTGACTCTGACTCTGACTCTGACTCTGACTCTGACTCTGACTCTGACTCTGACTCTGACTCTGACTCTAACTCTGACTCTGACTCTGACTCTGACTCTGAATCTGACTCTGACTCCGACTCTGACTCCAACTCCAACTCTGACTCTGACTCCGACTCTGACTCTGACTCTAACTCTAACTCTGACTCTCACTCTGACTCTGACTCTCACTCAGACTCTCACTCAGACTCAGACTCAGACTCAGACTCAAACTCAGACTCAGACTCAGACTCAGACTCTAACTCAGACTTAGACTCAAACTCTAACTCTGACTATGACTCTGACTCTGACTCTGACTTTGACTTTGACTTTGACTCTGACTTCGACTCTAACTTCGACTTCAACTCTGACTCTGACTCTGACTCTGACTCTGACTCTGACTCCAACTCCAACTCTAACTCTAACTCCAACTTTAACCATTATAATCACAATAATTCTCATCCCAACCCTAACCCTAATTCTAAAACTAATACTTATTCTACTCATAATCGTAATCCAAACATTAATCCTAAACCTATAACTACATCTAACACCGATCTTAACTCTATATACTTAAAAATGATTGTAGCATTAACACTAAAAATATTTTAACATTAAATAAATTTAGCTAAACCTAACCCAATCATTTTTTTTTAAAATGAAAGTGGGTGAACCACTAATAATATATTTATTTATAAAAATTGGTTCAAGAGCTCAACTGGGAAAGAACCAGGAAGAAAACATAGTATCCCTACCCGAGTACAATAGAGAAGAGTGAAGAGAGCGAGAAAAAAAGAAAACATAACCAACTAGAAGATAACTAGATACATAACATATGGTATCTAAACCCAATTATGTGCACAGTATTAGTGGCCAAAATAATTACAATTCATACCAAGAATGAGTACATATGAATACATCCCAAGCCACCGAAAATATAAAAACTACCACCAAAATTAGAAGGTTGCCACCAAATTATAAGACTGCCACCAAAGTTAGAAGATGTCATAATTGACGAACATGGAAAGCGACCAAAGGCCATCATAATGACATAAGTCGATCAATAACAGAGAAGAAATCAACAACAAAAACCACATCACCAAAATCTCAAGAATGAGAAGCCACAACCAAGTCACTCGAATCCCATCCTTGAATGTCCTCATTCAGAGTACTCTCATCACCCCAACCCGATTGAAGATTGGAATTCATTGACACTAACACTAAATAACTCCAGTTCCAAGTTTATCTCTAGTCCTAACCCTAATCTTAATCTTAATCCTAACTATAATGCTTAACCTGAACCTAGCACAACCTAGCAATAACATTATGTTTAACCTCAATATTAGTAGGAATTATAATTCTAACCCTAAGAAGGTAACCTTAACTTTGATTAAACCCCAACCTTAATCTTAACCCTAATCCTAACTCAAATTCTAAAACTAGTACTTATTCTAATTGTAACATTTATTTTAAGTTTAATCGTAACTCTAACCCTAACCCAATCCTAAAACCAACACTTATTACAAGTGTAACTCTAATCCTAACCTAGTCCTAACTCAAACCTTAACCAACCCTAACACTCACAATGATTCTAAACCCAACCTTAACTTTAATTCTATATCTAATGTTAACTTTAATTCTAACTGCATTTCTAAAAGTAACACTAATTAATTGAAAATATAATGCAAACCCTAATTCTAACTTTAACCTTAACCTTAACCCTCTTAACAAGAATTAGAGTTCAACTTAAGTTAAAATTTAATTCAAATGAAGATTTATATAAGATTAGGATTAAAGTTGGGGTTTAATTAAGCCTAATTTGAAATTGTGTGAATTGTATGACGTAAATAGGAATAAATCATTTCATTTTATTTTCTTAGGGTAAGCATACCAGTAATTATTATATCTAACTTCGTGTAGCTGTAGAGCCTATATTATATATTGGATTTCAATGATTTTTATTTTTTTGTTGTTTCTATCAGGTATTAACCAAGCTCTTTATAGAATTTGTTTAGTGTCAAAGGGTGAAAAAGTGGTCATTTTAAATTGTCGCTTGATATCTGTTACCCAAATTTTTCTGTCTTATACAAATTTGGCTAAATCTATCCCAAGGTCTCTGTTTTTACCCTGCCAAGCATCCCTGAAAGTTTCATGGCTTTAGGTCTTGTCTCCTAGGCTCTGCAATTCCTTTTATCCCCTGGTCTACAGTTAAAAAATTTCATAAATGTAGCCGTTGTGCTAAAAACCCTAAGCAAACCCCTGCGTTCTATTCTATTTCACCATTACCTTTTTCGGCCACTTAAATCCCTCTAAACGCATGTGCCCTTTTAAAGTGACCACCTTCATGTGTTAAAGTCTCTAGGTTGTCGGGTGGGGTCCCTTTTAATATTTCCTACAAAAGCCTAGGTCTTTCCAACAAATATTTCCTCTCGACCTCCCCTTTTTAACTTGTGGCTATCGCATGTTCGCATGGAATCTTATGAGCCCATGCAATCATGCAACAGGATGACACCTATCTCGGTAGGCCCAGTTCTCGGTTGCAAATAAGATCCAATGGTTATTGCATGATCTCATGGGATCTTTCGATCCCATGCGATCATGCGACAACCATTGATATGGTATCGGCATCACAGCAGCTGTTGGTGGGTCCTTTGTGCCATGTCGTAATGACATGTCAGTTTCCTATTGGTCATTCCAGGATGACTTTATAGTGGACCCGAAGTGCAAGGTAGGCCCCTGGAAGAATAAGATCTATGGTGGTCACATGTTCGCATGGAATCTTCTGATTCCATGTGATCATGCGATAGTTGTTAGATCTGCTTTATTGCTAAGTCTCCGATGGTGGGACCTCAGGTGGTGACGTGTTCATTTTTTAGTGGCCGGTCGGGTGATGATAGGACTATCGATGGGTCTGATGGTTAGAGAATCTATAGAGGTACCAGTTGATCCAAGATCAATGGTGGTCACATGATCTCATGGGATCTTCCAAACCCATGCGATCATGCGACCACCGTCCGATGTAGGGTCTAGATTCTTTTGAGTTTTGAGGTGTTGGTTGTGCTGAGGTGGTCTTTTCTCATTGGCTTTGACTGGTGATGTGGCCTTTGACTTTTTTCAAATAGGGGTTGCAGTATCTTTCACGGGTTCCCTTCTGTTGTTTCTGTAGAGAATGTTTGCAAGTGTAGGTAGCTCAAATTTATGTTTTCAGGGATGTTTGCAGTTGAAGAAGATGATGAGGAAGCCTGGGTGGCTGTCATGGGTCGATTCTTGTCCCTATGAGGTACCATTTTAGCATTCATGGCGGGATTTGATGCAAAAAGGTTGGTGAATCCAAGTTGCTTGTCCGCAGGTTGATTTCAGTACAAGGATGGGCACTCAAGACATATCTGATCGGTTGAGATATTTTCATGTGCATTTATGATCAGAAACTGACAGGTTTAGGGTTGGATTATTTTAAGCAGATTTATGTAACCCTAATGATATTTTTTGCTCTTGCCTGTGTGCGTGAAGGAGATGTATATATTGTATTTTTGGAGCTTTTGAGCTCAGAGTTAGACAATTGTAAAAAGAAATTCATCTTTCTTAAGAGTTATCTGTGGCATTTTCTCTGCCCTCTAGCTTCTATAGTTGTATTCTCCCATTGATAAATTCAAACATTGCAGAGGTATTTTGTGACAATTCTTCATGTCCCTATGCTTCCTTGTCTGAGTTCATCTCTTAATGAATTGAAGTCTATGCGTGTTTTCAATGACAACTTAGGGTTCCTGATCCCTCTTACTTTCTATAATTGTGTGTGTTACTGTGTTTGATCTAATTTAGATATTTTTGTGGGCATACTTCAGCCCCCTAACAGTCTTGTCTCAGTCCTACACCAAGTTGTAGAAGTGAATGTCTTCTTGCAGGTCATAGGTTGTGCCTTATGTTCAGGCCCTCTTATGAAACACTTATGCAAGCCTATTTAGTAAGTTGTGACCCACTAGACCTAAGCCTTTCATTGATTCTATCCCTCTATGTTGCAATTCATACCCTAATTTTTGTGTATCACCTAGTAGGTAGTTTGCTTTCAGTCATTTCCCTTTCCAAGCATTCCTTCTATCCCTTTCCGTCCAAAGTTTACTTTTCATGTCTAGAAGCAAATTAAGGTGATTATCCAAGAGGAACCAGCATAGAACCTGGAGGTCTCATCTTAGTTAGCATAGGTCCCACACTTGGAGATGATTCCCATGTTATACTAGGTTATCAAGACTATGAGAGCTTGAAACAAGGGTGCAAACTTAGTGTATAACAATTCTGGCACGCCCGGTGGGACCAAAGTTCAGATTCATGTTCAAGGTATGCTATCTTTGATATGCTGATAGCATGCTACAGACCTAGAAGAGGTGATTTTGTTGCATATCTGGCGACTCCAGAAAGTCTACTAGTTTCAAAGATCAAGTGCTGGTATGTTTCAAACCATTCATATTCAGATTCCAGCTAATTGCGTGAGTAGACATGTCAAGTTATTATGGAAAATCAAGTTACCCACCATCTTGTTATGAGAATAATGCTCGGTGGGCTAGTTATCAGCCTTATCAAAGCCACCTAAAGCCTACTTTTATCCCAAGCTTCCATACAGTACAAGGCTGTCATTATATCCAGCATGCCCCAAATGATTTTGCCCTTGTGCAAGATTATGAAAGAGCCCTCCACCAAGATGGATCATGGGCACAAAAGGCACAACAACAAATGTAAAGCTCATTGCCCCATCCTGCTTACCACCCACCCACCCCTTCTTAGCCTAATTGGCAACAGATTCAGAGCCTAGACTTTATGAAAGAGCAAGAAGATACCAAGAACTTGTTGCTTGATTTAATTAAGCAAGTGTCTGAGATCAAAGAGCAGCAGGAGATAGAGGCTCAAGGTGATGAGCAGGAGATAGTTCCCCACCAAGTGGCAAAGGTTCTTATTGATGAGCAACAAGTAAGACAATTTCAAGAAGAGATCAGACACCGAGGTGACATTGAGACAATAAGGTTGAGATCACAAATTCCACGACAAGAGGCTCTTAGACCTAAAATTCCAAGTTGGAGGACCCATTTGCCTCAAGAGCTTACACCTGAAGAGCATACTAGGTGCTCATTTGCAAGTTTTAGGGACACCCTTCAAAAATCTAAGCCTGTTTTGGTGCAGTTGCAACCTTATTGTGGTCTGCAACAGTCTAAAGATTATATTGAGACAGAGCCAGCTTCAAGAGACCAACACCAAGATGATAGGGCCTTTAGTTTTCCAAGCTTCAAGATGGGTATGCCTTCTGTGTCTCCCTCTGGCCCCCCTTAATTTCATATCCCAAGTTTTAAGGAAAAAAATTCCTTCCAGGAGCCTGTACTTGAGATTCAGTTTGCCACTCTGCAAGCGCACTCTGTTCAAGAAAGTTGTTTATCTCAAGAGGCCCCTTTGGTCTCTCAAGATGATGAAGTGTTGTGGATACCCCA
Organism: Chamaecyparis obtusa; assembly: GCA_027943335.1. NCBI lineage: Eukaryota > Viridiplantae > Streptophyta > Pinopsida > Cupressales > Cupressaceae > Chamaecyparis > Chamaecyparis obtusa. The sequence goes on from BSBK01006080.1 coordinate 39,093, forward strand.
ATGGACTCTGCCTCCTAGCTATCAGATGCTAGATCTATTCAAAGATACTAGTTTGGTGTCTGAGCAAGGACCTATGGTAAGTAAGCTTTCATTTGAAGAAGAGGAGAAAAAATTAGAGGTATCAGTGCAAAGTGATGACTGTGATGAATTGGAGCAGCAGGATGAGGAGGTGGAGTTTGATGCCTAGCCTGAGGTCTTGGTTGATTTGTTGAATGAGCTTCCCCTCTTTGTTGATGATGAAAAGGAGACCATGCCATTACCTATGGCTGAAGATTAATCAGAAAAAAAGGTTCACCATCAATAGGAGGTTGATATAGAAGAGGATGTTGTGCTTTTATTAGATGAGCTGCCTAGTTTTGTTGAGCAGAATGATAAAGTTCTGGGAGAGCTTTTCCAAGAAAAGAACATAGACAAAAGCCTTGAAGAGTATGATTTTTCCAATATCATAGAGGTCTTTTGTAACAAATTGAATGATGAATCCCCATTCCTTGGAGTGGAGGTTCAAAGTTATGTGCCTATAGAAGGAAGCCTAGTTTTGGATTGCTCTCTTTCTGAGAGACTGCTACATGAGCAAGAGTTGGAGCTAGTTCTAGAACTTTGGGGTATTGTAAACTTTGATGAGCTCTTGGCCTGTTTTAAAGAAGAGGATGACAGTCCCCTATCCACAAATGATGAGTTGACATGGCTATCCATGATAGAGGGCAACCATGAAGATAAAGAAGAAGCCATCAAGGAAAGTCCTGCCTTCAGACTTTCAAGAGGCTGCCCCATCAGATACTTGGCACAGAAGGAGTTTACGGAGGCCCCTCCATATGATCAATTAGAGGAAGGTAAGCTTGATCCTATTCTTGTAGAGGCAGTTGATAATTATTTGACAAATTTTTGTGTCCCTCATATCTTTGTAGCTATCCTCATGTGTCCAATGCAAAATATCCTAATAAGGAAAGGTAGCTATTTTTCACAGCCAGTGAATGGTTTTGTTTGACCAGGTTTCTGTAACTGGTTAGTTTAGGATAGGTTAGGTTTTCCTGCTTTCTGTCCCTATTTTCTAGCTTAGTTTCCTGCTTTCCAAGAAGTGCCTGTGCACAAGGTTGTCTTTCTGATTTTTAGTTTTGTCTCTCTATCAAGTTTTGTGTTCCTGAAAATGACCCCATGCCCAATGGATTGTTTTAAGGCCACTGGTTTTCCATGTCTAGCAGGCTGACATCTAGCAGAAATCGCCAAAATGTTACCCAAATTTTCCTGTCTTATACAAATTTGGCTAAATCTATCCCAAGGTCTCTATTTTTACCCTGCTAAGCATCCCTAAAAGTTTCATGGCTTTAGGTCTTGTCTCCTGGGCTCTACAATTCTTTTTATCCCCTGGTCTGCAGTTAAAAAATTTCATAAATGTAGTCATTGTGCTAAAAACCCTAAGTAAACCCCTACAACCTATTCTATTTCACCATTACCTTTTTGGGCCACTTAAATCCCTCTAAATGCATGTGCCCTTTTAAAGTGACCACCTTCATGTGTTAAAGTCTCTAGGTTGTCGGGCGGGGTCCCTTTTAATATTTGCTACAAAAGCCTAGGTCTTCTCGGCAAATATTTCCTCCTGACCTCCCCTTTTTAACTTGTGGCTGTCGCATGTTCGCATGGAATCTTCTGAGCCCATACGATCATGCGATAGGATGACACCTGTCTTGGCAGGCCCAGTTCTCGATCACAAATAAGATCCAATAGTTATCACAGGATCTCATGGGATCTTCCGATCCCATGCGATCATGCGACAACCATTGTTATGGTATCAGCATCGCAACAGCTGTTGGTGGGTCCTTTGTGCCATGTCGTAATGACATGTCAATTTCCTATTGGTCATTGTGGGATGACTCTGCAGTGGACCCGAAGTGCAAGGTAGACCCTTGGTGGAAAAAGATCTATGGTGGTCGCATGTTCATATGGAATCTTTCGATTCCATGCGATCATGCGATAGCCGTTAGATCTGCTTTATTGCTAAGTCTCTAATGGTGGGACCTCGGGTGGTGACGTGTTCATTTTTTAGTGGCCGACCGAGTGATGACAGGGCTATTGGTGGATCCGATGGTTAAAGAATTTGTAGATGTGCCAGTTGATCCAAGATCAATGGTGGTCGCATGATCTCATGGGATCTTCCGAACCCATGCGATCATGGGACCACCGTCTGATGCAGGGTCTAGATTCTTTTGACTTCTAAGGTGTTGGTCGTGTTGAGGTGGTCTTTTCTCATTAGTTCTGACTGGTAATGTGGCCTTTGAATTTTTTCAAAGAGGGTTTGCAGTATCTTTCATGGGTTCCCTTCTGTTGTTTTTGTAGAGAACATTTGCAAGCATGGGTAGCTCAAATTTATGTTTTCAGGGATGTTTGCAGTTGAAGAAGTTGATGAGGAAGCCTGTGTGGCCGTCATGGGTCAATTCTTGTCCTTGTGAGGTACCATTTTAGCATTCATAGCGGGCTTTGTTGCAAAAAGGTTGGTGAATCTAGGTTGCTTGTCCGCAGGTTGATTTCAGTATAGGGATGGGCACTTAAGACATATCTGATTGGTTGAGATATTTTCATGTGCATTTATGATCAGAAAATGATAGGTTTAGGGTTGGATTATTTTAAGCAGATTTATGTAACCCTAATGAGATTTTTTGCTCTTGCCTGTGTGCGTGAAGGAGATGTATTTATTGTATTTTTGGAGCTTTTGAGCTCAGAGTTAGACAATTGTAAGAAGAAATTCATCTTTCTTAAGAGTTATTTGTGGCATTTTCTCTGCCCTCTAGCTTCTATAGTTGTATTCTCCCATTGATAAATTCAAACATTGCAGAGGTATTTTGTGACAATTCTTCATGTCCCTATGCTTCCTTGTCTGAGTTCATCTCTTAATGAATTGAAGTCTATGCGTGTTTTCAATGACAACTTAGGGTTCCTGATCCCTCTTACTTTCTGTAATTATGTGTGTTACTATGTTTGATCTGATTTAGATGTTTTTGTGGGCATACTTCAGCCCCCTAACAGTCTTGTCTCAATCCTACACTGAGTTGCATAAGTGAATGTCTGCTTGCAGGTCATAGGTTGTGCCTTATGTTCAGGCCCTCTTATGAAACACTTATGCAAGCCTATTCAGTAAGTTGTGACCTACTAGACCTAAGCCTTTCATTGATTCTATCCCTCGATGCTAGAATTCATACCCTAATTTTAGTGTATCACCTAGTAGGTAGTTTGCTTTCAGTCATTTCCCTTTCCAAGCATTCCTTCTGTCCCTTTCCCTCCAAAGTTTACTTTTCATGTCTAGAAGCAAATTAAGGTGATTATCCAAGAGGAACCAGCGTAGAACCTGGAGGTCTCATCTCAGTTAGCATAGGTCCCACACCTGGAGATGATTCCCATGTTATACTAGGTTATCAAGACTATGAGAGCTTGAAACAAGGGTGCAAACTTAGTGTATAACAATTCTGGCATGCCCGATGGGACCAAAGTTCAGATTCATGTTCAAGGTATGCTATCTTTGATATGCTGATAGCATGCTATAGACCTAGAAGAGGTGATTTTGTTGCATATCTGGTGACTCCAGAAAGTCTACTAGTTTCAAAGATCAAGTGCCGGTATGTTTCAAACCATTCATATTCAGATTCTAGCTAATTGCGTGAGTAGACATGTCAAGTTATTATGGAAAATCAAGTTACCCACCATCTTGTTATGAGAATAATGCTCGGTGGGCTAGTTATCAGCCTTATCAAAGCCACCTAAAGCCCGCTTTTATCCCAAGCTTCCATACAATACAAGGCTGTCATTATATCCAGCATGCCCCAAATGATTTTGCCCTTGTGCAAGATTATGAAAGAGCCCTCCGCCAAGATGGATCATGGGCACAAAGGGCACAACAAAAAATGCAAAGCCGGTTGCCCCATCCTACTTATCACCCACCCACCCCTTCTCCGCCTAATTGGCAACGGATTCAGAGCCTAGACTTTATGAAAGAGCAAGAAGAGACCAAGAACTTGTTGCTTGATTTAATTAAGCAAGTGTCTGAGATCAGAGAGCAGCAGGTGATAGAGGTTCAAGGCTATGAGCAGGAGACAGTTCCCCACCAAGTGGCAGAGGTTGTTGTTGATGAGCAACAAGTAAGACAATTTCAAGAAGAGATCAGACACCGAGCTGACATTGAGATAACAAGGTTGAGATCACAAATTGCTCGATAAGAGGTTCTTAGACCTACAATTCCAAGCTGGAGGACCCATTTTCCTCAAGAGCCTACATCTGAAGAGCATACAAGGTGCTCATTTCCAAGTTTTAGGGACACCCTTAAAAAATCTAAGCCTGTTTTGGAGCAGTTGCAACCTTATTGTGGTCTGCAACAGTCTAAAGATTATATTGAGACAGAGCCAGCTGCAAGAGACCAACACCAAGATGATAGGGCCTTCAATTTTCCAAGCTTCAAGAGGGGTATGCCTTCTGTGTCTCCCTTTGGCCCCCCTCAATTTCATATCCCAAGTTTTAAGGCAAAAAATTCCTTCCGGGAGCCTGTACTTGAGATTTAGTCTGCCACTCTGCAAGCGCAGTCTGTTCAAGAAAGTTGTTTATCTCAAGAGGCCCCTTTGGTCTCTCAAGATGATGAAGTGTTGTGGATACCCTAATGGACTCTGCCTCCTGGCTGTTAGATGCCAGATCTTTTCAAAGATACTAGTCTGGCATCTGAGCAAAGACCTATGGTAAGTAAGCTTTCATTTGAAGAAGAGAAAAAATTTGAGGTATTAGTGCAGAGTGATGACTGTGATGAATTGGAGCAGCAGGATGAGGAGGAGTTTGATGCCTAGCCTGAGGTCTTGGTTGATTTGTTGAATGAGCTTCCCCTCTTTGTTGATGATGAAAAGGAGACCATGCCATTACCTATGGATGAAGATCAATCAGAACAAAAGGTTCACCATCAACATGAGGTTGATATAGAAGAGGATGTTGTGCTTTTATTAGATGAGCTGCCTAGTTTTGTTGAGCAGAATGATAAAGTTATGGGAGAGCTTTTCCAAGAAAAGAACATAGACAAAAGCCTTGAAGAGTATGATTTTTCCAATATCACAGAGGTTTTTGTAACAAATTGAATGATGAATCCCCATTCCTTGGAGTGGAGGTTCAAAGTTATGTGCCTATAGAAGGAAGCCTAGTTTTGGATTGCTCTCTTTCTGAGAGACTGCTACATGAGCAAGAGTTTGAGTTAGTTCCAAAACTTCAGGGTATTGACAACTTTGATGAGCTCTTGGCCTGTTTTAAAGAAGAGGATGACAATCCCCTATCCACAGATGATGAGTTGACATGACTATCCATGATAGAGGGAAACCATGAAGATAAAGAAGAAGCCATCAAGGAAATTCCTGCCTTCAGACTTTCAAGAGGCTGCCCCATCAGATACTTGGCACAGAAGGAGTTTACGGAGGCCCCTCCATATGATCAATTAGAGGAAGGTAAGCTTGATCCTATTCTTGTAGAGGCAGTTGATAATTATTTGACAAATTTTTGTGTCCCTCATATCTTTGTAGCTATCCTCATGTGTCCAATGCAAAATATCCTAATAAGGAAAGGTAGCTATTTTTCACAACAAGTGAATGGTTTTGTTTGACCAGGTTTCTGTAACTGGTTAGTTTATGATAGGTTAGGTTTTCCTATTTTTTGTCCCTATTTTCTAGCTTAGTATCCTGCTTTCCAAGAAGTGCCTGTGCACAAGGTTGTCTTTTTGATTTTCAGTTTTGTCTCTCTATCAAGTTTTGTGTTCCTAAAAATGACCCCATGCCCAATGGATTGTTTTAAGGCCACTGGTTTTTCATGTCTAGTAGGCCGACATCCAGCAAAAATTGCCAAAATGTTACCCAAATTTTCTTGTCTTATACAAATTTGGCTAAATCTATCCCAAGGTCTCTGTTTTTACCCTGCCAAGCATCCCTTAAAGTTTCATGGCTTTAGGTCTTGTCTCCTGGGCTCTGCAATTCTTTTTATCCTCTGGTCTGCAGTTAAAAAATTTCATAAATGTAGTCGTTGTGCTAAAAACCCTAAGCAAACCCTTGCGACCTATTCTATTTCACTGTTACCTTTTTGGGCCACTTAAATCCCTCTAAACGCACGTGCCCTTTTAAAGTGACCACCTTCATGTGTTAAAGTCTCTAGGTTGTCGGGTGGGGTCCCTTTTAATATTTCCTACAAAAGCCTAGGTCTTCCTGGCAAATATTTCCTCCCGACCTCCCCTTTTTAACTTGTGGCTGTCGCATGTTCGCATGAAATCTTCTAAGCCCATGTGATCATGCAACAGGATGACACCTGTCTCGGCGGTCCTAGTTCTCGATCACAAATAAGATCTAACGGTTATCGCATGATCTCATGGGATCTTCCAATCCCATGGTATCATGTGACAACCATTGATACGGTATCGACATTGCAGCAGCTATTGGTGGGTCCTTCGTGCCACTTCGTAATGACATGTCAGTTTTCTATTGGTCGTTGTGGGATGACTCTACAGTGGACCCGAAGTGCAAGGTAGGCCCCCGGTTGAATAAGATCTACGGTGGTCGCATGTTCGCATGGAATCTTTCGATTCCATGCGATCATGCGATAGCTGTTAGATTTGCTTTATTGCTAAGTCTCCGACGGTGGGACCTCAGGTGGTGACGTGTTCATTTTTTAGTGGCCGGCCGGGTGATGACAGGGCTATCGGTGGGTCTGATGGTTAGAGAATTTGTAGAGGTGCTAGTTGATCCAAGATCAACTGTGGTCGCATGATCTTATGGGATCTTCCAAACCCATGCGATCATGCGACCACCGTCCGATGCAGGGTCCAGATTCTTTTGACTTTTGAGGTGTTGGTCATGTTGAGGTGGTCTTTTCTCATTGGTTCCGACTGGTGATGTGGCCTTTGACTTTTTGCAAAGAGGGGTTGCAGTATCTTTCACGGGTTCCCTTCTGTTGTTTCTGTAGAGAATGTTTGCAAGCGTGGGTAGCTCAAATTTATATTTTCTGGGACGTTTGTAGTTGAAGAAGATGATGAGGAAGCCTGGGTGGCCGTCATGGGTCGATTCTTGTCCCTATGAGGTACCATTTTAGCATTCATGGCGGGCTTTGATGCAGAAAGGTTGGTGAATCCAGGTTGCTTGTCCACATGTTGATTTCAGTACAGGAATGGGCACTCAAGACATATCTGATCTGTTGAGATATTTTCATGTGCATTTATGATCAGAAACTGACAGGTTTAGGTTTGGATTATTTTATGCAGATTTATGTAACCCTAATGAGATTTTTTGCTCCTGCCTGTGTGCGTGAAGGAGATGTATATATTGTATTTTTGGAGCTTTTGAGCTCAGAGTTAGACAATTGTAAAAAGAAATTCATCTTTCTTAAGAGTTATCTGTGGCATTTTCTCTGCCCTCTGGCTTCTACAGTTGTATTCTCCCATTGATAAATTCAAACATTGCAGAGGTATTTTGTGACAATTCTTCATGTCCCTATGCTTCCTTGTCTGAGTTCATCTCTTAATGAATTGAAGTCTATGCGTGTTTTCAATGACAACTTAGGGTTCCTGATCCCTCTTACTTTCTGTAATTGTGTGTGTTACTGTGTTTGATTTGATTTAAATATTTTTGTGGGCATACTTCAGCCCCCTAACAGTCTTGTCTCAATCCTACACCGAGTTGCAGAAGTGAATGTCTGCTTGCAGGTCATAGGTTGTGCCTTATGTTCAGGCCCTCTTATGAAACACTTATGCAAGCCTATTCAGTAAGTTGTGACCTACTAGACTTAAGCCTTTCATTGATTCTATCCCTCTATGCTGCAATTCATACCCTAATTTCGATGTATCACTTAGTAGGTAGTTTGCTTTCAGTCATTTTCCTTTCCAAGCATTCCTTCTATCCCTTTCTCTCCAAAGTTTACTTTTCATGTCTAGAAACAAATTAAAGTGATTATCCAAGAGGAACCAGCGTAGAACTTGGAGGTCTCATCTCAGTTAGCATAAGTCCCACACCTGGAGATGATTCCCATGTTATACTAGGTTATCAAGACTACGAGAGCTTGAAACAAGGGTGCAAAGTTAGTGTATAACAATACCTACTTAAAGATGCCCTAATAATTGTGCACTCAAAATTGCCACTTTTTATAGACAAATGTCCCAATAGTGGTGCACAAACATATCGATTATGAACCAAAAAAGATAAAAAAATGATCAACTATTAGTACATGTAAAACTTATTAATGAATTTTTAGTTATCATTTTTTTTATTTCCTTTAAGATTAAAAAATTAAGTGAAAAAAAAATATATGACTATTATCATACTCTTCCCCTAATTGTATTATCGTCGAATTCATTTTTGAATGCTGAAGGTTGCCAAATTTCCTACCATTTGTGTTTAGCATACCCAATACGAGGGACGGATATAATAACTTCCAATTTTTTTTGAAGTAACAAATTCTTTGTTTAAGAGTTAATTTAAAACAAAAAACAAAAATATCGAGTGACAAATTAACTACCAAGGCAACTGAACTAATCAGGGGTCCCGACCACTTGTTCATTCACGTCCGAACTCAATGGATCGCTGACGAACGATCAGAGGGCGGCAATCATGGGTGTTGTGCATGAGTGAAGACAGACGTACAGGTAAAGTTTTGTAATTCATCAGACAAGATTTTATTGTCTCTTACAGTCTGCTTCGTTTTTCCCCCAACATTTACAGTGAAATTTCGAAGCAGAAAATCTACCGAGGTCAAAAACCATAGAGTGGAGATGCCCTTCTATTAAATACCAGACATAGAGGCCCTAAATGGTTCTAATTAGCTCTCCATTCACCACGTTGAAAGATTATCCCGATTTTTCTGGCCCTGTTTTGGGTTCCTCATAACTTCTAGCTGTGCAATGAGAAATGTGGAATTAGGGTTTTTAAGCGAACAGAAAACATGATTGTTAAAATAGTGGGCGTTGTTGGGGAAAATCACTGGCCGAAGCTTTTCTTGGAGGGTTGCACTGAATTAAGAGAGATTTGACGCATAAATTTTACGATAATACCGAACATCACAGTGATTCCTGGATAGTATACGAAAGGAAAGCATACAATGCTAAACTTATATGATGACTTAAAGAATGAGATTTTATTCCTTAATACAAAAACAAAAAAAATAATTTATAGATTGAAAATAGAAGGTGAAACTGTAAACACAAAGAAAAGCAACTATAGAAGATGAATAAAACTGAAACAACATTTACCATTGACGAAAGACCTGCTTGCATTATTCTAAAGAAGTGGAAAAGAAATGTCCAAGAAGTTTTATCACAAGGAATTATGGAATTACAATAAAAAATATAGAATTCATACAGCCAAAACTATTGTTAATTCTCTGCTTTTACAGAGTTCGCCTAGAAAGGTAAAAATGGAGTTGCTTTTACGAAATAGATCCTTATCTTGAATAAAATTGTATTCCGACTATAGTCTAAATGCTAACAAAATGTATATGTGTTATCAAGTAGTAATTTATGAAAAAATTGCAACAGTTTACATGAAGCTTGTTATGGTAATGACTTTTTGCAACTTATATGAACTAGTTGTTAAAATCCAGCACAGCCATACAGTGCCAAACTTGTTGGTGAATTAAAAAAACCCTCGGTAGCCGCTTCATGTAAAACCTGATGTTAAAAATCATCTTAATATTTGCTTGATATGTTGCTTGCTAACGCTAAACTAAAAATTAATCCGCAGGCAGGTGGAAAAAATCCATGTCATATGTTTTCCCATTTAAATTTCAATTTAAACACAATTACATGCCAAATAAACAATCAAAATTGTTGACCACAATTTCAGTGAAAATTTTGTGATTTTTCAGGGGAAATAATATGGGACCATGGTGATTTGTATCTAATCATGAGTTTCTTTCGCTTCTATGGTTGAGATGACAATCTGGTAGGTTTTGAAGTTTTGTCAGAAGCTATTCTTCCATACTTTATTTATTGGTTTAAGAGTTAACTAACGTCTCATCTCTTTCCAATGTTTTTAATTTGATTTAGAATTTTTAATTTCTATGTTGGCTGGAACCTTTTGCTTTTAATATTTTAGTCTCATCTAATTACTCCCTTCCATCTTTTATCTGGAAAATTAAACTGAAACTGTATTTGTTGCAGCTTTAATGCTTGTAAGCTATACATTTTTTTTCTGGCCTGCTAACAGTGAGGATGTGATACAGATATTGATAGATTTCTTTGGAAGAATTTTTCTTGCTCCCCAAAGGGGTATCTGTTGTTCTTCACAATCTTTGTTATCGTTTTATTTTTACTAAAGAGTTTTTGATTCAGAGGTTAACAGTCATGAAATCAGTTGTATTTGGTGACTAATATTAACTGTAGGATCTTATTGCATCTTTTAGTGTTTCACGTAGGCATTCCAAGCTTGAAATGATCTTTAGGAGTGTTAGAAGTCTTTGGCATCTGATCCAACATCAAATACAAACTTCTAAAATCTATGCGTTCACCTCTATGATTAATTGAGGTTGAGTATTCTAGTTTATGGGTAATGCATTCCCAAGAAGGGCTTTTAATGCCATAGTACGAATAAACACTTATTAGGGAAAGATATATGCAAGTGACTTATATATTTAGTGTAATGGTGATGATTTCTTTTCCTTTTTTATAGCATTGGGTGGTTCTCAATAACAGGATTCTCTTACTTTGGTTTGAAGTTTATTAGGGAAAAATATATGTAAGGAACCTGTATATATAGTGTGTAAGCATGTATGGAAAGTTTCAAATATTTCAATTCTTTGAAAATAAATCAGAAGACATTTTTTGTGTTTAGCTATGCTTATTATGTTCTTAATCCATTTCTGTTTTGTTGGTGGAATATGACTTATTCTTACATTATGCATGTGGATACATAGCATGAGTGCAGATTTGTAGATTTGTAAATTGCTCCACCTTGTTCAGACCTCTTATTTTTTCACTTCTTTTTGCAACAATATTTCTTAATATTTTGCTCACGTGGAGATTTTAACCGTGAATCTCCTCTTGTTAGTATCACACCCTTTGTGTGGCACCACACCTGTTGCTATTTTCCATATGGCCTCTTTCTCATCTTTTGTTTTCCGTTTCCTATGTTTAACAGTTGGCAAAATGATAATTATTTATGGTTTTGCTTAAACAGAAATAAGCTGTTATTGTCAAATTTATGCATTGAGTGTCTGTATATTTAGGAGATAGGATTGTGGGTAATTGGACTGGGAATTGATCCATTTAGGTGATGTTGAAATTTGACTGGTGTTTAGCAATGAATCTTATATTTACTTGGTGTTGAACTCAAATCTTCACCCTTTCTAAATCTTTACTTAAAAAAAAACTTAGGCATTGAAACCTGCACAAATAAAATATTGTGTCAAAATCTGTTAAATGGAATGCCATAGGACACACAAGTCGCCATTACCGCAAACCAGTGTTCCACTGAGTTTCCTAATGGGGGGACCTGGGGATGGGTTTCGAAGACAGGGGCACCAAGGACCTGAATTTGGGAAGGGCAAGGGGACGGCGGGGGGACAACGACGTAGTAGTGGTGGATGGGGTGGCACTAATATACAAATTGAAGTGAATTAAAAGCTTAAGGCAAAATCTACAATATAACGTCTCTGCAAGTGTCCAATGAATGGCAAACTAATTTTTTGAAGTCAAAGATTTCATTTAGTATGTAATGGCATGTGACATATAGAAAGCAACTTGGGGCATCCCCAACGGAGGTAGCAGAGGTGGTGGTTTTGTAGGGTGACGTTTCCCCCAAGTCCACAAGTCTCAGGAACATTCTCTTACAAGGGATGCGAGTTGTTTTGGGGAGGACGCGTCCCTGTGGAACACTACGAGTGCAAACAAGGGTTGATCTAGTATTAAAGGAGAAACGAAAATATGGTGAGTTATCACTGGAGCAAACTACAAAAGAAAAATAAAAGAACCTTTTCTAGAGGTTGCACTCTTCTAAGATTCAGAATCTCTCTACATACCCAATAAAGTTCGTGACACCAATCTTAGAAGTCCCTCTTTAGCTGAGTATAATTATTTCATATTATCACCAAAGTCAGGGAAGAGGGCTACAAGATGATTCGAAATGGACAATATGATACATTATGGCAATATGTCTTTTAGAGTACATAAAAAGTTCTATAAAATTTGTTGCATACTCAATCACAATTATTTTAGTTTGTCATTGTTCTTTTAAATCTGACAGATCATTTATTAGATTTTGTAATTTACTATGTTGTTATCTTCATTAGGTTTTGTAATTTTTTATGTTGTTATCTTCATTAGATTTTAATTGCTCTTTATTGTGCATCCAAGCCTGCATACATGATTTTGACCCCATATTTTGGTCTCATGTGAATCTGAGCATCTGGTTTTTTCTTAGGCAATCTTCTCTGTTTCATGAAAATACAAAACTAAGATCCATGTTGATGCACCTGGCCATGTTTTTCAGAATTATTATTAGGTTGGGTTTGATGTGGATGCACTTGGTCTTTTGGTGACCTTATCACACATTGCCCCATTGCAAATGAGGACCCCCTCTTTTTCGCTGAATAAGGCAAGTTTTTTTGCATTTAGTGTCATCTCCTGGCCCTTGAAATACATTGGAACTGCGTGTCATGTGCCTTTGGCTTTGAGAAATAAAGTTTAGTGGGGAATAGTGAATTTGGTCATGTATGAAAAGGAAATTTCATCTTTCAAAGGGCTTGCTTGTGCAATTTTAAGTGTTTGATGAACTTACTAGTTTTGGAAATTTCTATTTTTAGTAAGTTTCACTGTGTTCTAGATTGACCTAATTTTTGAGTTTGGAACAACTTACTATTTTTAGTAAATTTCATTGTGTCCTAGATTGGTCTAATTTTGTGTTTGAACAAACTTACTATTTATAGTAAATCTATTTTTGACAACTGATGCGCACTGATAGAGGAACAAGCAGAGGATATCTAGTTCTAAATTTGGAAGAATGAACAACTGAGGCAGATGATCCAAATTTGGCTAAGTCTGAGGAAACCATTGATCCTTTTTTTCAAGAAATATCCAAAAGAGGAAAGGGGCATGAAGACATTGAAATTTCACTTAGTTTGGAGAAAATCCTCCTCCACCCCCAATTAGCGCAAGGAAGGAGATACACCATTGTAAAGGATTTTTCCAAATTTCCAAAAATTATTCTCCATGCTCAATTTGCGCCCAAGAGGGGCGATTCCAAGGTACCAAGGAATTTTGTCTCACAAGGAAAGTCCTCCATTGTGGCTAAAATGCACTCAAAATGGTAGACACTCGAAAAATTGGCTAAGTGTTTGAAAATCCCATGACTCCTCATGTGCACCCAAGTTAGAGAAAGTAGAAAAGAATAAAAAATGGCTAAGTCTTGGAAAATTCCATAACACCCTCTCAAATGCGCCCAAGGTAGAAAAGGAGAATGAAAATGTAAAAAATGGCCAAGTGTTGATCAAGAGGGGACATGGAGGTGTTAAAAATTGACTTAAGTATAAGAATCTCCCTCCACATGCCTTGAGAGCGCTCATAAGCACTGATTCTCTAATGCCAAGGAATTTTCCAAAAAGTGAGAATCCACTTCCCTATCTCATTTGCACCAAAGGGTGTGGATTTTCAAGTGTAAGGAATTTGTCAAATTGCAAAAAAATCCTCTCTATCTCTCAAATGTGCTCTAGAAATCCACAATGATCATGGAATTTTAAAAAAGTCCAAGTTTCTGCCATTGTGTCCCATATATGCTCAAGGGTGCTAGTTTGCCTATTAATAGGAATTCTTCAAAGTGTTCAAAATCCATGTCCATGTCTAATGTATGCTCAAGGAAGAAGTTGCAAGGGGTGATTAAAATTTGACTAAGTATGGAATTCCTACCCATATCTCATGTACGCCCAAGATTGAGATTGAATAGAAACATTGAAAAATTGGCTAAGTGTTAAAAATCCATCTCCAAATCTCAAATGCGCCCATGGAAGAGAAGTGAGTAAAGATGTAAAATTGAAGTTCCTAAGGAGATATTTTAATAAAATGTGGCATTCTTGACAAGTTAGAAGATGAAAGACATCAGTGCAAGAAAGATCCAGGATGAAGAAATCTAGTCTAAAGAAGTACAAGGACAACATGAGAAATCTAGTTTAAGGCATTCAAATTCCAAAATTCTAGTTCAAGGCATTCAAGGTTCAAGTACAAATGTAGAAGAAAGGATGTAACATCTTGAATTTCCTCTGAAAATCTAAGACCATAGTGAGGCAGTTCTGTTTGAGAAATTTCAGAATGGCAAAATCATCAAGAAGGTGAATTCCCAAGCAAGTACATGGAAGGAAGAAAATGATCAAGGATAGATGTTCAAAAGAGTTAGTCAAAGTTAGGACCTTGGTTGCAAAATGATGTAGTTAGAAAATATTGCTCGTGATGAGTTACCAAAACTTACATGGTACTTAGCATGCTAACATGGCGCCCAATCATCTTCACTGGCCAATCAAAGGTATTCAAGTTGACATGTCCAAATTCTCGACATTTAAAGAAGCATAGTCTATTCTGGGCGAAAGAGCCATTAATGACTTAGTGGGAATCTTGCCTCATTATGGGTCAACTTCGATCATTCTCCAACTAAGTGAGAAAACCTCTTCTTATTGGTCCATGTGGGACCTGCTTATTTATGACAGATTCTCTCTGCATGACCTAACCCTAATTAGGGTTGATGTGGCAAAATCCATACTCTTGATTTCAAATCAATCTTGGTTGTTCACTCACAGAAGGAGCTCTATAAAAGGCCCTTCTCATTCGTAATTCATAGATAGATAGACGTATAGTTGGTTCATAGTTAGCTTGTTAGAAGTAAAGAGCCTGTGCTCCTTAGAGTAGAAGTAAGATAGGAGAAGGAGAAGAAATTGTTGTAATACGTGGGGAAATAAAAAATTGATTTCATTGAAGATATGGTGGATTCATGTTTCGAGTTGTTGCATAGTGTTTTTCCAATTTCTTAATTGTTAGAGAAAGTGCTTTGATTTCAATCGAGAATGTAATGGTGATTGATGAATTTCCATGGCTCATACTTTTTTTCATCTTGTTGATTATAAGTTGCAGTGTAAATTTAGCCTGAGCGCTTGTTATATGAACGCTTAACTTCTATCATTAAATGTGCATTGTTAGTTATGATGGTGTACATTATGATATAAAAATTCTTTGCACAACCCTTAGAAGATTGCATCAGTTAATGCAGAGTTGTAGTTGATCTTGGTGAAGTAGAACTTGGTTATTTTGGAATTTGTCCATTGCAACGCTACCATTGCGGAAGAGGTGAAGAACGATTCAAATGTAAGTCCCTTTGTGTTACTAGCATATCACAACAACCATTGAGCTTATCCACCCATAAAGACTTAATAGAAAATAACCTTGGAGTCACTTGTATGATCTTTCATAATCTTAGCATACACGGGATTTTTCTCAAGAGAGGATAAGATACCTTGGTATTTTATTCTATGTTGGTGTGGTCATAAATCACCAATCAATAGGTCTCAAAGTACTAAGTGCTATTTTTTTTCCATAGTTCTTATTTTGCTATGGTAACTTGTGATTGCTAATATTTGTAGATTTCTGTATAGTCATAAGGTTAACATATTTTGGAATTTAGGGTTGGTTTAACACTCACCAATGTTCAATGGGGTCTAAAATTGCTTCACTTAGGTGGATTCCTCTAGATTTAGTTTTTAGTAAGTATTATAAGGCTAGGTATTGTTGTGAGGTTTTAACACAATTGCCCCATTGCAAACCCCCTCTTTTTGCTCGTAGTTGTTAGGTTTGCTAGGTTTTGGCAGTTCAGAGCTTAAAAGATCGAGGGGAGACTGAGAAATCAAGTTGTCAAGTTGAGATTTTAAAGTGGGAATGTTGAAATTGAAGTCCTTTGGGGTCATGTTATAGAGGGTTGAATGTGAAATCCTAAGTGTATTTAAATTTTGGTTAGTCAATTAGTTCAAAATTCCATATAAAGGCATATTTTATGCATAAGGGCCTTAAAATCCTTATAGAAATTGATTTTCCATACTTGAAATTGCCAAAATTTTAAGGAAGATCAATTTTTCCTTATAAAAATACACAAAATCCAGACTTATAATAAATTTCCCCACTTATTTTGATCAAAATCCAGACTTATAATGAATTTCCCCACTTATTTTGATCAAAATCCGGGCTTATTATGAATTTCCCCACTTATTTTGATCAAAATCCAGACTTACTATGAATTTCCCCACTTATTTTGACCAAAATCTGGACTTATAGTGAATTTCCCCATTTATTTTGATTAAAATCTGGACATTTAATGAAATTCCTTACATTAATTGTCATTTTCCTAAAAATTTTGTAAGTGTTGGGGATAAAATCCAGACACAATATGAATTTCCCCACTTTGGATAACGTTTGCTTGAAAAATTTTTCTAAGTGTGGAAATTATCCAAATATGGGTTGATTTTCCCCCAATTGGAATCCAGACACAAGGCAAATTTCCCTTTGGTTTTGTACTTAGCCAAATTTTGGAAGGTGAAGTTGGAACTATCCATACCCAAGTCGTTTTTCCCTTGATAGTAACTTGGAAAGTGAAAATGTTTTCTAATTGTGGAATTCATCCATCCACACATGGGTCATTTTTCCCTTGGGAGTGATTATGGAAGATGGAAAATTTTTCTAAGTATGGGATTGAATTTATCCCTACATGGGTCGTTTTTCCCTTTAAGGGCCATTTTTGTTAAGTGAAAATGTCAAGTTTTGGGATTATATTAGTCCCTATGAGGGTTGATTCTCCCTTCTATGGACAAGCAAGATTATTTAAATGGGGACAAGGCAAATTTGAAGGAATATGGAGTCCCTAAGCTGGTCGATTTTCTCTTGGTGAAATAAATAATAATAAAAATTAATTAAATAAAAGGGAAAATAATATAATAAAGTTCTACAAGCTTCTAGAAGACAAAAGGTTTTATCCCACATCGCTTGTGTGGGTGAAAAGCTAAAGCCAAAACCACTTTAAAAGGGAGAAGCTACAGCTGTGTAAAAACAAAGGATTTGCTAAGTAGTCAAAGCTGAAAGAAGAAAGGGCAAGCTATTTTATAAATTTTTGCAAGTATCCAAGTCTGTCCAAGATCCATGGTGGAGCATCAAAGGAGGAATTAGATGGGCTGCAAGTGATGTATCTGCAGACCAAAGTCTGAAGTATACCAGGGAGGTGCGGTTTTTCTTGCAAAATTATGAGAAATTCGTAAGTGTCCAAACCTGCCCAAGGATGATTGCAGATTAAAGAGGAGTGATTTCTGAATGTTTCAAGACAAACCTGAAGTTGAAAAGAGGCTGAAATATCAGTTTTCAGAATAAAGTCTGAGGATTTCCAACAGCAGGGGTGATTTTTTGAAAAATTATATAAATTCACTAAGTCATCAAATCTTCCAAACCTTGTTTGCAAATTAATCCCCATGCCAAGACACATCTTTTGCAACCAATTTGAGGCACCTAGGGGCTGGAGCAAGTGAGCTATGAACATAAATCTAAAAACTATCACTGAAAATCGATTTTTTTCAATAACTTTGAGTTTGCATTGTGGTGATAAATCTGGTCGGAAATTTATTGCAGACCTTTTTTACAATGTTTTGGGGCTCATCTTAAGCCATTAAAGGTCTGAAAATCTCAAGTTTGCAGACCGAGGTCTGCAGACATTTGCAACGGGCGATTTTTAATTAATTTCCCATTAATTCCTAACTTTACCAATGTAATGTCCCCATTTTGGGGTACATTATATTGTGCCGTGTCGTTAGCCTTTTACCTTGGTCTAGAGGGCTAACCGTGGCGTGGCAGTGCTCTAGGAGATAATTGGCCTAGGTGGTTTAGTTCTAGACCAATTGGAGCAGTTTCCACAGGTTTCCAGGGTACTTACTATTTATAGTAAGTCAACAGGGTTCATAATTCTCGGCTTTTCAGTAGTAGTCTTGGAGCGTCTCACCAAGAGCTTTCCGACGAGCTATCACACGTCAGCATCTGAACTCGTTTGGGCCTCCGTTTTAATGACGGAAGATTCCTCACTTTATAACTCAACAGTCATTTTATTTAAAAAGTGACTTAAAGTGATTATAAAGAGACGAATTGGGAATATGAAGAGTCACAGTGGGGAAACTAAAGAGTCATAGTTGTAGCCATAAGAGGAGGTTGAGAGTCTCATTTCAGTATGCTTCAGTTTATGGATTTTTATCTCTCCTTGAGAATTTGAGAAGCTTCGACTATCGAATCAGAAATCTGAGGACGGAAACCTTTAACATTTTTTGGTGGATTGGACGGAAACCCGATTCATCTCCGGTGCGGATTCACATTAGAATTCGCCCATTGTTTTACCAGGTTCTTATCATCCAGTCTTACTGTTATTTGCCTCTAGTTCAGATTGGAATGTTATAATCTATGGTTTTGTATTGCTGTTGTAAAATACATACCATTTTCTGAGAAGTTTAATAAGATTATATCTGCTGGTTATTTGCATGTTTCTATTTATTTCAAATTTGCATGAGTTTTATTGGTTGAAATCAATAAATGGCCGGTTAGGGTCATTTCAGTGGTATCAGAGCCTAGCATCCTGCCAGCCTGAAGGGTTAAAATTTGCAAAAATAAAATATTTATAGGTTCTGGAAAATTTACTCTCAGCTTTGAATGTGGTCAAGTGATCGAAGAACAAATTTACAGTCATCATATATCTACAGGCAAAGAATATAAAATGGGTTTATGGAGTTCCGAGAAGTTAATTTTGTATTTGCCGTAGAGATATTTATTTGTGTGAAATAGTGAAAAATCATCAAGCAACCATATATTAAGACTCCAGAGATTGTACGCCAGGGATTAATATTACAGATATATTAAAGGTTTTATTGAAATATTATGTGTGGGCTCTTGGATACGCACAGCTGTGTGTAACGTAGACTCCTCTTGATGCGGGTAGCCTGGAACTAACTCCGCAATAGATCTTGCATTCACTATTTGGAGGGGCGAGTCATTACCCGTCTAAGGCGGTAGTGTTGCAGCAGCTCGAGGCCAACACCAAGCACGGGTGGCCACTGCTGGAACTACCTTACACTCACGATTGGACTAAGTCACAGTCACCTGCATGTTACAGGAAATCTGGACGCTTTTCAACCAGTCTGAAAACATTCATGCAGGGGTCTTACCTTATAACACCAGACGGAAGCCATATTTGTGGGTACATGAAATATTTCAATGTTGAGCGGATATAAATAAATAATCATTTCCCATATCCTTCGTTGGGCAAAGAGGTAATATTCACAGGCCAGTTATAACATTCTGAAGGAATTATTAAATATTGCCGATATTATAAAGACATTTGTTAATATCAGCGGGTCCCATTCAAAAGTGGTGTGAAAGGTATTAATATAGCGGAGGATTGATTTTAATATTTGTGCTATTTTTTAAATATTTATTTGATAAGACTATAGTCGGAAAAAAGAAATATTTGGATGCTGTCGTATAGTTTTTCCGCAAAGTCTTTGACAACCAGGGACTACTGAGGAGGAGCTGGTTCATCTTCTCAATTGTGCAGTTCTCATTAATTTTAGAAATCACATTGTGCATTGAAGGAAATGGGATAATTGGTTGCTTAGAGACGTTACAGAGTATTTCTTCCAAGCAATGAGTTTGTTGTAAATGAAAATCATTGCCATGAGCCATTTGAGCTTTGTCGTGAATGATTTGAAGCGGAAGGCGTTTGTAGACTGGGGGACCTGTCGATTATTAAGTATTATTTTCGGGTTATTTTAACGGCATAATGTTGATTAGGTAGGACTTATTTAGTACGGGGTTATCGAGTTTGGTATGCTGGTTATACTGGTTGGTGTGAATTTTTCACACAATGGTATACATTGTATGACTCCGGGTATTGAGAGACGGTCATGGAGTCCTTATGCTGATTTGGGGTTTCTAGTAGATTTGTTCAGTGCATCGCAGGGGGAAACCTTATCCGGTGGTTTTGACAGTTTGCCTCTTCAGCGTAGTTTCTGGTTCAGGCAACAAAGCAGAGGGGCATACTCGAGGTCAGTTTTCATTTTTGGAGCCGATCGGTATGAGATTTGGTTTTCTCTGACGTATGACCGTAGAGGCACGAGAGATCCCAGTTGGAGTGAGATTCTCAGTTGGGTTGAGATCTTTCTTACAGATGATAGCAGCATAGGGTAGATTGGTTCGACAGATCCTTCAGAGGTTTGGGATCCTGACATTATATGGGCTGCTGTTTGGTTATTATATGAGTGGCTTCACAGATCAGAGTATAATGACTGTGTCAGTTTCACGCGACAGGTTGGTGGAGCCGCTTCCCTGAGATTGGTTTGGGATCCAAGTATTGATCTTAGCATGCAAATACTGATTTTTCTTGAGGGCAAGAAATCTCCGGGAAGGGATGATTGTAATGTCCCCATTTTGGGGTACATTATATTGTGCCGTGTCGTTAGCCTTTTTACCTTGGTCCGGAGGGCTAACCATGGCGTGGCAGTGCTCCAGGAGATAATTGGCCTAGGTGGTTTCAGTTCTAGGCCAATCTGAGCAATTTCCATAAGTTTCCCGGGTACTTACTATTTATAGTAAGTCAACAGGGTTCATAATTCTCGGCTTTTCAGTAGTAGACTTGGAGCGTCTCATCGAGAGCTTTCCGACAAGCTATCACACGTCGGCATCCGAGCTCGTTTGGGCCTCCGTTTTAATGACGGAAGATTCCTCACTTTATTTATTATTTCACTTTATAACTCAATGGTCATTTTATTTAAAAAGTGACTTAAAGTGAAATTATAAAGAGACGAATTGGGAATATGAAGAGTCACAGTGGGAAAACTGAAGAGTCACAGCTGCAGCCATAAGAGGAGGTTGAGAGTCTCATTTCAGTATGCTTCAGTTTATGGATTTTTATCTCTCCTTGAGAATTCGAGAAGCTTCAGCTATTGAATCAGAAATCTGAGGACGGAAACTTTCAGCATTTCTTGGTGGATTGGACGGAAACCCAATTCAACTCCGGTGCGGATTCACATCAAAATTTGCCATTGTTTTACCAGGTTCTTATCATCCAGTCTTACTGTTATTTTCCTGTAGTTCAGATTGGAATGTTATAATCTATGGTTTTGTATTGTTGTTGTAAAATACATACCATTTTCTGAGAAGTTTAATAAGATTATATCTGCTGGTTATTTTCATGTTTCTGTTTATTTCAAATCTGCATGATTTTTATTGGTTGAAATCAATAAATGGCCGGTTAGGGTCATTTCAACCAATACAAAAGTTTGATAGTGTTGAGTCTTTACGAGGTTTTTGGGCATCCAAAACACTAAATTTGCTACTCAAATTCATTTGAAAGTGCAGGTTGCAGGTATGTCTTCAGACTTGGCATGGGTAATGAAATGTGATTTTAATACTTAATGAACTCATGAATATGATTCATAATCCACATATGGATCCATGGACTTGGTGAGTGGTGAATTTTACAAGTTATTGGGGTCAATCCATAGTTTATTTTCAGACTTGTCCAAGTTGTCCTCAGAAAACTAGAATTTAATGGGAGTCTAATTTTATCATTTTGTGGCGAAGTGTTGATCATTTTTATGGATTCTAATCCAAGTGCCTATTTTGTTACAACTCTCAAGGGATATAATTACTAAGTTATGGCATGGAATTCATGGACTAATTCATGGATTTAGAAGTTTGAAATTTATTATTTTGTTTAAGTCCCTAAAAGACCATACTGACTTTGAGCTTTGTACTAGGAATCTTGTCCGGATCAAAGGCAAGGATAGTTGCAAGGAAGTGAATGAAGGAAGGTGGAAGACAAGTTCAAGCTCAAGGCCAAGGATACCTATGAAAGAAGACTAACCTAAAGCGGTCAAGATCAAAGGAAGACATCACTTCAAGATAATGCACTTTAAAGTTGGGACAAAGGAAAGAAAATTCAAGGATGAAGCTAAAGGAATTATCCCAGGATCAACCCTTGATCTAGCAAGGAAATAGGGAGAGTCCGGATTTAAAGGAGTCCACAGACAAGTTCAAGGATTCAATTCATGGGAATTCATGTGTCCCTATGCAAGTTAGTTTTCACTTGATTAGATGCTTGAAGAATAAGGACTATCTTACAAGGAGATCAACTTGTCCCTATTCACATCAATTTTCCATAAGGATCAAACAGGTACACCAAGGAATGTTCGAGGATGATTCTAACACCAAAGTTAGCATAGGAACAAGGACATAAGGACAAGTCTAAGGAGGAGAGCAAGAAAGAATTCAAGGACAAGATTCCCATCAAGGGAGTGATCCTGATGATGATCGAGTCATACAAGGAAATGGATTGAGGAAGATTTAATATGCAAAGGAAGATGTTAATGTGTTCAAGGGAATGCCCCAAGGATCAAGTTCGAAGATGAAGAAGACGAAGAAGAATTCCAAACAATGAAGGTGGAAATACAAAGGGTTCAGGTATTACAAAGTTAAGACATCCAAGAGAAAGAAGTCCAAAAATGATAAATAATTCCTGAGAATAAGGAAGTGGAATGAAGATAAAGATTGCAAGAGAAAAGAGGCATACATGTTCATAATGATGAGTTGTATGATGACTAGGCGGCTTCCTTGCTTCCTATTGGTCCTCAAGCCATTGAAGTTTCTCATTGGCTTATTTTGTGGTGCTTCATTTCTATTGGCTATTTCTGGTTGCCCTAATTAGGATTTGTAATGGATGAATCTAGATCATTTATCTCCAATCAATCTTAGCCGTTCATAGTATTTGGGGCTCTTATATAAACCCCACCCCTCTCATTTGTAAAGCAAGACTTGTTGGAGAATAGTTGCTAAGATAATGCCAAATTTGCTCTACTTTTCATTGTTGTGTCTTGCATGGTGAATTGTTGTGAGAAAGTTTGAATTATTGCATGGTGATCCACTTTCCTCACTTAGCTTAGGATTTCATTTCATGTTGTTTAGAAGTAGTCTAGTTGGATGAAAGAATTGTGGATGCTTACTTGCTTGTATTGAATATAAACTAGGCCACTAGCCTCTTGCTGATGGTAGGAGTGCCTTGTGTGGTGAGCTAGTAAAAGTACTTAACTTCAGTTGATATCCAATCTTTAGTTTGCATCCATTGATGGGATTGAAGAGGGTAGATATTGATTTGAAAACCATTTGAGTATATCCTTAGAAGCTTGCACTAGGTGGGTGGAGTCGTTGATAAAGCTACATCTAGTAGAGTCCAAGTTCATCCATGATTCCTTGCATTTATAGTTAGAAGTAGAAGTAGAAGTTGAATTAAGTTTAAGTTGGAGTGAGAATTGGAAAATCAAAAGTATATTTTCATTGCACATTGTGAAGAAAAATCTTTAGAAGTGCAAGCAATTGATATCCATTGAATGAATAGCGTAAGTCCCCTAAGTGATTACCAGCAAATCACATTATTTCACTGAGCGAGTGTCCACAATAGAAGGAACCTTGAAGTCATTTCATGACCTTATTCAAGAGAGGATTGAGTATCTAAGTGTTTCACTTTGAAGCATTGGGTGTTTGATTTTGTATGTTGGAGTGGAACAAAACTCACATCAATAGGTATGATGTGAAAACATTTGATCTCAAAATTCTGAGTGGAATCTTGATCTTTTTTTTATCCTTTTGCTCCCTTGCTTTTGATAACTTGTGATTTTTTATGTTCTTAGATTTGTGTATTGTCTTAAGGGTAACCTATGTGAGGGTATAGAGTTGGTTTTACATCAGGTGATGTTCGAGTCTTCAACTGTGTTTTAAATTGTTTCAGTTGGGTGGATTACTTCAGGTGTAGGTGGATTGGAAGGTTCAGCTAACTGCCAACTCTGATCATAAGGTTGAAGCCTAGAGGCACAAAATTAAAACAATATAATGTTATTCCTTTGATGGCTTCCACAAAGTGGGCCTCATATTGCAAAAATCTTAGTTTTTTGGTTTGCCTATTTATTCTCAATAAATATTTTTGCCACTATGGATAAAACCATTGAAATTACATAAGCTGTGCTGACATGCTGTAAGTCTAAATATAATCCTTATTGAGTGTTTGTGTAGAGATTCCAAGCTCTAATTTTATGCTCTTATATGCATTTTAAAAGAAAAATCTAGTTTCTATTAGATTAGCAATGGTTGATTAAACAGACTAAGCTGGATCAAACTCAGCTACAACTAAGTGTGCATGAGTTGGAGCAATATTGGGATGGGTGACCTTCCGAGAAGGCTTGATGCTTCACCCCTATGAGCATCACTTAGATGCAATGAGTGCTAAGTGTTCCATTCATTCTTATGAGAGATGAGTTCTTGTGAACAACTACTTATGGAACATGGGTCAATGAGCTTGACTCGAAAACTACACAGTTGAATCCTAATGGCAATGTTACAATACAACTAATATGACAAATTTAGTATAGCATATCTGTCCACATTAAGATAAATAATGTTCAACTGCAGTAACAATATGTTGATGGTCATGTGATGTAACACTAGCAACAAGTCAAATGAACAACCACTTAACAGATGCACAAAGTACATGTTAGAAAGATTGTACAAGAGAATTATTTCAGACAAGGCCTTCACTAACACCTTCCAATTTATCATTAAATTAGTTCAAACATGGACATATTTGTTTTTGTGCTCTCAAGATTGTCAACTTTACCATATCTAAATTTATGTGATTCCACCAATTTATCATTTGAAGGAGGTGGGATATGTTGCTTAGGCTGAGAAGATGCTGCACCCTTAGGTGGAACAGGATTGTTACTTGCCTTATCATTTGGTGGAACTTGGAGATGATAATTCGAAGGAGTAGAAGTGGTGAACAGTCCTTTGGCCTTATTCCTTAGCATGTAGTTGTTTCCTTTTTCAAATAGCTGATATGCTTGGTTTTCATCTAGATTATCTTTTAGTTGTCATCCATGAATGGAAATTCATAAGTTTACTGTAACGAAGTAACTTTCACAAAAGAAGGATATATTAGAAAATATGCTGCAAATACTTGATCAATGATAATGATAAGCCATTTTGAGTGGGCAACTTCCAAAAGTAAACAACTTCGAAAGGAGTACCTCCAATAGTTTTCAATAAAATTGCAAAACACAACTTGATGACAATAAATGAACCACTATCTCCAACATATAACTGTAACATATGCCATAGATCCCACCTGGGCTGACGTAACTATGTGACTATAATGATTATATAACTTAATTAAGGGTTATGCTAGCTACAAGTTGGCTGCACATATTTCTACGGACACTATAGGTTAAGGGCATAGCACACCCCTCCCCTTAAAACCAACATTGTCCCCAATGTTGATGAACTCTAGATGCTTTTGAAGGAACACTTCATCTTCTCATGTAACGTCTTCATTGACTGGATATTTCCACTTCTTGTTGTACTCATGATTGTTCTAGTGCTCAATTTTTATGCTTGTTTGACGAGTTAATACTGTATCCCAGATGATTTTTTTCCTCTTCATTGAGCTTATGTAACACTATCTCTACCAATTTACCAATCTCACTCTTTTGCAAATGGAGATAATGATATGACCTAATATTAGGTGGTTTCTCCTCCGAGACTAGCTGAATGCTATGATCTTGGTACTTTTGGGTGGTAGACACTTCTATATCTCTCCAAATATTGATTGTGTGTGGAAAGATACTCTGGTTTGGGCAAAACTTCTTCTTTTCATGTCCTCCCAGCAGTCCTAATTAATATTATTATATTAAGATTTTTAGTAAAATAATAATAAAAATAGAGTTTAAATATTTGAATTTCAAAAGTTGGTGCTAACCTTTGGGATATTTGTGCCTATTCTCCATAGAGGGAGGTATAAAAGAGGAACTATTTTTTCATTCATTTGGTAAGGAATATGTACGAAAGCTTTCTGAATTTTCAGATCATGATCTTCAGGCCTTCCTTCTAGCAATAACCATTGATGTGTTGTTTGACACAAATTGAGGCAGAGAACAGAAGTACTCTACCTCTCCTCAAAGGAAATCAAATTTCCCTAAGGTCTAAATCTCTAGGTCATGACCACACAAAAATGATGTTTCAATTCAAGGGATCTATGAGTGAGTCAAAGAAAATAAGGCAAAATTTAAGTTATTACACAAAAAAAGTCAGAATGTACAGTTCTTTTTACATTAACAAAAAATTGATTCAAACATTCTTCATTGCATGAATTTATCATACAAACATGTAAGATTAACAACAAACACCACTTGTAATCATGAAATATAATTTTGTAAAATAAGATCACATGTTCAATCTTAATTTTAATCCTAATCTAATGACAATGTAAAAAATGGCAGAAGAATTTAAGGGTGAAGAGAAAGGAATGAGCCTCCTTTGTAATTTGCCAATTTTTATTTGATTGAGAAGACAAATCCCCATGAAAAACCAATCCTGTTTGACTAGTACACACACAACCAGTGACACAAGATGGTGTGGATGTTTAAGGATTCTTGGAATATGAAGAAACATTTAATACATGTGCAAATCACTATATACAAGCGTGCAAATCAGGAACATGACTCCTCACGGCCTTGAATTCAAATGATTTTTATCAAGCACAAGTTGAGATTCATCACACTAAATCGAATTGCAGAAATACATTTATTAGAACATTGCTTATGTTTGTAAAACCAAAAAAGTTACTATAAAAAGGAGTCTAACACTGCATAAAAAATAGCTCCATAAGAGGTTTCCGACCCTATACAAAGTTTTTCTCGAGGTCTTTTATAGAAAAACAACTTTGAATAATCCATTGAGTAGCTCAACTACTTGCTAAAAATATTAAATGAAGAAGTTTGGTCTAGTTGTTTTGATTTGATCTTGACTACACAATCACGAGGCATGAGAAAAGCTAAATTTAACTTTGGGAGTAGGGCATTTATGATTGGTTGATAGGCACTTCCTTGTAGCCATTCCCTTTTCAAGTCTTCATATTGTAGCTGTGCAAAACAAGTTCCTAGATAGGTTTGGGGCATATAATATCTTTACCAACTCCTTATTTAGTCAACATATTCACATTCAAAGCACACACTTTTATATGTGGACTTTTCCTCAAGTTAGCCTCCTTTGCATAGTGACCAAATAAAAATCACGAATTCCCAAGATAGCCAAGTCTTCTTGAAAATCCCCCGTTCACATTGCTTCACATTGCTTCAGCAATCTTCATTTTGATTTATTTTCTTCAGTTACCCAAATTTATCCTTGGTTATCCAAGCTATATGAAATCTTGCAAATAGTTAAAATAAAGCATCTATTTTTAATAGTTTGCATTTAAATTTAAAAAAATCTTGAATAGATAACATGTTTGCAATCACGCTAAAATCCCAAAACTTAGAAAAGTCAAAATCAAAATCAAAATTATTTGAGCGCTAATAATTCACATGAAATAGGGCATGAGAAAATACTGACACAAGTAAAATTGCCTACAACATGTCCACGATGGGCATGAGTGTTAGTTTCTACAAAGCAAAACTATCAAAGCTTATTGCTCATTGTATGTTGGGAGGCATGAGAGTAGGGAGGAGAGAATTTTATGAAGGGGAGATTCTCAAATTTTATAGCTCCCTATCACACATTACAGTGTCAAAGGGGAAACACCTTGACAAAAGGGACAGGTTGATTATATTGTTAGGGCCAATGATATTGAGCCATGGAGGTGTGGAGGGAAAGGGATGTGTGCATCAGATGAGGTAGGAGTAAGAACCATTGACTGATATTCATAAGAAATGACCAGCACATTCCCAAAGGGTGTTAAAGCTCAAGGAAATTATAAGATTGCAGTTGTTGGATCATGAATTTGTGTAATGGTTGACACACCCAAAGCAATTCCAAATGTGCTTAGTGAAAGAGGTGTGTTATTGGTTTATTTGAAGATGAATTAGCACAAGGTCATGTGAGGATCACGTGTTTATACATGTATGCAAAAAAGGTGGTGTCAGTTGGAGCTCATGGGATGAATGGCACAATGGTGGGGCTTGAGGAGGGTGACATGGTAGAATGATAGGTTGGTGCAATGTTGAGTGAGAATTTGACATTTAAAAAATTAGTTTTAAGTAAGATATGTTTTTAAAAATTTGGGCTCTCAACCCTAAACAAAATAGTGTAATGGGTCCTACCTACACTCTAAGCAATGACAAGAAGCTATAGCAATTGTGTAGCGCTCATCATATAGACTAGTCAGATTCTTCAAATTCATTGTTAGTTCTTTGAAGATCGAAGATTTCACTAGAAATATTGAATAGTGAAGACTTGGTGTTGCAGAAAACATAATGATAAAATTATGAAAATGGCATGTGCCATGAAGGTCCATGTAGTGTCAAAGGGCTTAATGGCCCGTGGACCTTGTGAGGGCCACTGCTAATCGACCTCTTTGGGGGCTTGGCCTGTGGACCTTATGAGGGCCACTGCTATTGACCTCATTGGGGGCTTTGCTCCCAACCCCTACTAGTTGCCATGCCCCTGCTGTCCCCAAATCAATGACTGGGTCCTTCTCCAAAACCGATTCCCTCACCCCAAGACTGTGTGATAACAAAATGGCCATGGGTTGATAGCACTAGTGACTTAAAGGGCGTGCATTGAGCCAATTCATTATTTAGTTGTTTACCTATTCTTGGGCTTTAGCAAGTCAAAACAGCCTTCGAATGGCGTACTGAGTGACCAAGACCCTCCTTCCCTCTTTTCTACTGCTGCTTCTTAGCAGCTTGTTTTCTTATGTTTTATGATTTGGGCATATGCCCCATATGGACTCTAGGGGTGTGATTTCATATCCACCCACTCTTTTTTTGTGAATATGTGATACTATTTTTATATAAATGACAATGTTGACACTTATTCATAAAGAAAAATTAAAACAACCTTCAATGATAATTTTAGAAAAAGCAATTTGAGCAAGTTCAGCCAATCTTTGTTGTTTCTTCTATAATAGAGCTGAGTCTCCAGTCAGCGCACCTGCTTTTTCTCAAAGCTTCAAGAATCATCATTGAGCTGCCCTCAGTTATCAGATAAATGAGGTCCTTGACCAAAGGAGACTTTCATACTTTGGATTAGAGCTAATACATCTATGATGTTTGTAGTTGTAACAAATCAAGGGCATAAAAGGCCACAATCTTATCAGCATCATTGATTTTCCTACTCTTGCATAAGTCACATTTGGATGCACTGTTAAAGTTTCACTTCAAATCTAAACCTTGGATGCCATTTATTTAGTCTAGGTCCCTATGGGCTTCTTGGTCTAGCCTCCTTCTTTGGGTTATCAACTATATAGAATTTGTTTTAATAACCACAGACCTGGCTACGACTCCAGTACAGTTCTTTTCTATTTGAAAATCAACATAATTATTTTCAATCTGATTTATTTGTTGATAAATCGGTATTGTAATTTATCATCCCATTACCCCAGTTCATGCCATCATTATTGGCCAAAATGTCAGCTGTTCTCTTCTTTTCCCTATTTTTAGCATTTAAAATTTGTATTTATGAATTTTCTTGTAAGGGCAGTTCCTTCTTCAAGTAGACCATTTATGTTTCTAATCTTGGCAATAAGTTTCAAAGATTCAATAATAATTGTTGTCACCTCAACCTGCTGAGTGAAAATCATTGAGAAGGGCTAGTTTCAAACTCTTCAATAAAAATTGCAAGTCTTTTATGTTACTGGGTGTCTTAGACAGCTGCAAGGCATGGTCTCATATAAGGCATCCTGCAGACCCTGGATTGTGCTTTAAGGCATCATCAAAACTTAATTTCCAATGGCCTTTTTTCGGACAAAGTCCATTGGGCTGTCTCTCTTAAAAAGCTTGGATTATCCACTTTCAACTCAAATAGTTCCCCTATGTTGAGCTTGGGAGAGATTGCATCATATATTCAGGAACTTGAAATAAGTAAATTTGATATCATTCAAATGAAAATTTGATTGAATTCGTCATATTTATCAATCTTTACTCAGGTTGAAATTGTTTATATACTGCTGAAGTGCAAAATATGTAGAGCAGTTTAAAATTTTAAAGTTCTCTGACCAATTATGAAGGGTCCTTTTTTTTCCTACTGCAGGTTTTCAATAGCATGGCAACTAAGATTACACAATCATTAGTGAGAAAGCCTGATTCTTTACGATGCCCAATCCTGTCAGTGGCAGAAAATAATGTTTGTAACTGGAACTCAAGGAAAGCTAATTATACATGGAAAGGCTTTACCCATTTCAGGATCGCTTCCACACCACCATTTAGAAATAAAGGGTATGGAAAATTATTATATTCTGTATCATCCCACTTCTTTTTAAGATTTCCATATTCTGAAAATTAAAAACATATTATTTTACATGCAGTGATGTAATATTTTTTACAATACCCTGGACTCATTTTTCAATGCTTCATGATGTCTCAGATCTTTTTTCTTTGCTTTAGTCCCTTGGATGAGGAAATAAATGGCAATATGAAAATAACTTTAACATTGTTTTGAATGATCAAATTTCAAACATGTTATTTACTTTACATTTCTGGCTTTCCACTGTTACTTTTCATCACTTCATTAGCAATATGATAAAGTAAGCATGCTAGATCTAAAGGCTTTACTCTTTTTCTCTTTAGTGTGTTAGACGGTAGACCAAGCATAATTACCTGGGGACTTGCAGCATGGCCCCTGATACCTGTCACTTATTTTGGAAACACACTTGGGAATGTCTCCAGATATTAGAAGACTACAGCTGATGCATCAATACATCTCTTGGAAATATCCTTTGAAAATTAGGATTTCCCCTATGAAGTTTCTTAAAAATATAAAATAGGAAGACATGGGCTTTCTGGTGTTGTGCAAGCAACTGGTGCTTGCACAACATAGGAATCGAAAGAATAATAATAATAGACATGTGCTTTGCTATTTTTTTTATAAACTTTATGACATGTTTTATAGCAGAGAATTTTCACCATTAAAGCGCAAAATGCTAGTAACAAGAAGGGTTAAGATGTCTGTATATAGAAACTTTATCAGTTGATCCATATGGGGAATAGGAGTGCTTCATGTTAGTAGCTTGTTGATAAACTAGAAGGTTAAGTGATTTTCATTTTCAATTTTTTTGTAATTAACACAAATATATGAAAAACTATTTCTCTATAGACATAAGTGACTTAATTCCCTTTTAGTCGAAGGCCATTCAACTATTGCTGACTATATTAATGGTATTGTCACATAATATGAAGTCTTCAGCAATAATGGTTGTGGATATTTCCAAGCATACAACCAGCAATTTTTTCTAGAAACTTTACTGAAACCAAGGGTTTCTAAAGTATCTCCCATCCTTTCATTTATTGTACTAAAATATTGTATGTTTGCATGTTCATTTGAATTTTGAATTTTGAATTGTGTAAATCTTGCAGTAGTTTTTACTCATCTGAATACACACACTCAGACATGTATGAGTATGAATAAATATAGGATACACCATATAAACTGCTGGATATAAAAGAAATCTTCACCATGTTATCCATCTATTAACTCTCTTATTTGATTTGGAAATATAAGAAACCTTTGTACTCTCCCCTACACGCCCATCAAAGAGTATTACTAGTACTAAAGAATGAATGACAGAAAATTCTGTGAAGCTAAAATTAGATGTTGACAGGAGAGTTTCAATCACATAGTTGGAAATGGTGATGGAGATAGGGACAAGTACAACCACATATATGGGCACGTGTATTCTTTCTTTGTAATATCCTCGACTAGAGATATTGTGTATTTAATATTTCTAATTGATTTAACTCCATGGATATCAATCATTAAATCTTATTTCAAATTAGATCTACTGCAAATACTTAACAACATAAGCAAAATTGAATGATAAACCCTTGCAAAATTTTTAAATTATCAATCAACACAGCAGTTTTCAATAACTGGTTAATCATTTTATTACATCAAAGAATTACATTTATAGACAATTCAATTTGCCACAACTTTCAAGAACAGTAGCAATCTACAACAATCAAAATCAATTCCTAGGCACTAAGAGAGCCACCTAAATCTTCAGACATGCAAACATTGTAGGAGCTGCTTGAACAAAAAATCAGTGAAGCCCAAATACAATCCCTGTGTGAGATTTTCAAGATTGGTTCAGGGGTCTTTGTCCACTAACTAGCTATGGAAATCAAGGGGTTTCCATCCGTTATTCTCCAATAGTAGACAGATAGGATGTCCAATTTATTCGAGTCAAATGCTTTCTCTCAAACCCTATCTTGATTAAATAT
This sequence comes from Chamaecyparis obtusa, assembly GCA_027943335.1. Taxonomy (NCBI): domain Eukaryota; kingdom Viridiplantae; phylum Streptophyta; class Pinopsida; order Cupressales; family Cupressaceae; genus Chamaecyparis; species Chamaecyparis obtusa. The sequence goes on from BSBK01006080.1 coordinate 71,379, forward strand.
GCAATTTTCATTTTTTTTCCTTTCCCTCCAAAATATACCTACACAAATCCTTGCCAACAATATTTTTAAAATGATAGCTTATTAAATAACACCAGTGGCCCCATAATTTAGATGCCCAATTTAAAACTAATGTTTCCTGATGTTACTTTCCCTAAGCCCTTGAGAAATGAAAAATGGGCAGCCTTCACTCCTTAAGATTAGTTCTTCTTGAGAAATTCAAATTTGGATGCTTCAAGCCATCAGTTCCTTCCCATGCAGTATCTTCAGTTGCTAGATCCTTCCACCTCACCAAATACTCAATATTTATTCTCTTCCTCAGCTTTCTTTTTTGAGTATATGCTAGCTTTTGGTATCAAAATGAGTCTTCCTTCATCATCTAAAGGTGGAAAGTCTTTGGATGACAACAATGTGTTGCCCCAATGCCTTTTGAAGACAAGAAACATGGAAGTGTTGTGGATTCCATTGTTCTTGGGTAGATTTAGTTCATAGACCACTTCTTCCACCTTTTTTACGAACTAGAGAATTTGGGTTTCAAAATTTTTGCTCCTTTTTTCTTCAATGAAGACTAGGGTTGCAACCTTCAGGTGAACCATGTTTCCAACTTTCAAAAACTCTTTCGGTATGCTGATTGGTTGTGAGTTCTTGTTGGTATTGGATGTATTGAAGATGTGTCCTTGAGGGATTTCAATACCTCTTGATTTGACTTGATCATATTTGTTGCTTTGGGCACCTTGTTTTTTTTGTGATTGCAATATCTACAAAGGTTAGAGCATTATATCCATACAAAGCCATGAAAGGTGACATACCTATGGCAATATGACAGGTTGTGTTTTAAAAACTCTCCCAAATAGCCACTTGACTCAAGCTATTTTTTTACCCCAAGACACAATTTCTTACATACCCTTCACTCCATTTATTGACAATTTTAGTTTTCCCATCCGTCTGCAGGTGATAACTCGTGCTAGGGGTGAGCTATGTTCTTGCTAGACGAAATAATTCTTGCCAAATGTGACTCAAAAGTTTTCTGTCCGTCACTAACAATGTTCTTAGGTGACCCATGCAATCTGAAAACAGCTGTGAAGAATAAATAAACAACTTGGGAAGCCTTGAAATAAGAGGATATGACATAAAAATGCGCATACTGGGTGAGCCTTTCCACCATAACAAAGATGCAGTCTTTGGCATTTATCTTGGGTAACCTAATGTTAAAATCTATAGATATACTTTCCCATTTTTTCTTAGGAATGGGTAATGGCTGAAGTAGACCCAGGGGATAGACTTGTTTTGCCTTGTTCTGGTGGCAAGGTGAACATTCCTAAATGTGCTGGAGCAAATCCCTTTTCATTACTTTCTAGGAGAATCTCTATATGATTTGTTTGAATGTCTTAAAATACCCACATGCTTAGCCAATGGAGTATCATGCATGTCTCTCAAAATTGTTTCCTTTATCTTTGATTTTGGGATCAAATATATCTTCTTTTAATGCAGAATTAGGTCTCCCACCACTTTGAACTTTCTATCTTGTACTATTTCATCCAATAGCTTAGTAGCAAAATAATTCTTGACATATTCAGATATGATGGCCATGACCCAATCAACAAAGATATCAGAAATGTAGCATAAAGTGGGTCTTCAAGATAATGCATCAACAACTACAATATACCTACCCTTCACAATTCACATATTCAATATAAAAAATATATGCCTACAATTTGCTTACCCACTTCTCTTGTCTATCCTTTAGGTTGTTTTGATTGAGAAATACTTAAGACTGTTGTAATTGGTCTTAACCACAAACTTGCCGCACAACAAGTACTGTCTAGACTTCACAAAGACATGCATGATTGCTAGCATCTCCTTATCATAAATAAAAAACTTATTTTCTGCCTTTGTTAGTTTCCTAATTTTGAAAGCAATGGGATGTTGTTGTTGCATCAAAACAGCTCCAATGTCTTCACTAGAAGCATCACATCCCAACATAAATGGAGGTGTAAAATTTGGGATTGCAAGCATTGGACATGGACACATAACCTTTTTAAGTTTGTTAAAAGTCCACTTGGTAGCATTTATCCACTTAAATGCTCCCTTCTTAGGCAGATATATGAGTGGTATTGAGCTAAGAGAATCTTTTTACAAACCTTATGTAGTAGATGCATAATCCTAGCCCTAGGAATCCTTTTAACTGTGACACATTCTTAAGGGCTGGTCAATCCTTAATACCTTGAATCTTCTGTTGGTCCACTTGGATCCCTTATTCATTGATGACATAATCCAAATACAAAATCTCTTTAAGCCCAAATTCACACTTTGATCGTTTACTGGACTTGCTGGTTCAATATGCTCAAAACGTCATCGAAATGCTTCAAGTGCACTTCTGAACGAAGACAAGATCATTGAGTCTCTTCTGGGTCAACCTATTTCTCTTCTTCGTGTGAATGTTCTCAAATAAACTACAATTTCGTTCACACCTAGAAGCACTACATGGCTGGGATAAAATACAAATGACTATCGTTTGAAAATTAGGCATGCCAACACCACAATTCTCCCATATAAATCTACAAAAAAACGTTTAGAAATAGTAGAATTTATAATTGAGGAAAAAATGTAAGTTTGTAACAATCATTATCAAGTTTCTAATTTTTTTCTTCTAGTATTGAACAAAATGTTTACCTAGTTTTTCTCACTTGCCAATTGCTTGTTGTGAAGAGAAGAGTGTCCCCTCTACACACTTGTAGATCTTGAACAATGAGCATTTCCAAATTCATAATAAGATATAACAAATGCCAAATCTCACCTCCAACTCATCAAGAACCTTGTCTCTCAAGTCATGGTCAGGAGCCATCTTATCAATGCATGTAACAACGCCTGCCATGACCTCCTCATCAGCCCTAAATGAATCAGAGAAGTAGAATCTCAGGTTCAAGACACCAAGGCATTTATCAGTTGGTGGAGTTTCTTTGTCCACCTACGATCAATGATAAGCAAAGGATTTCATAATTTTTTGAATTTCCGCCATAGTAATGTGAAATGGCCTCTTTGGCCCTATCCATGGCCTCATAAATGAAACACATTGGCATGCCCTCTCCATCCACCATACAAAGAAACCTTACCAAAGGTTCTGTTACCTAAAAAAATGAAAACGAATTTTAAATTATTACAAAACGAACCTCTAAAAACAACAAGTAGATTATCTTGTGTAAAGTTTATATTTGTTTGTTACTTACCTTGATCAACATGTCTCTACTTTTGCTTAACCCATCATAAAAAACAACACTTACTATCTTCTCTGCTTCAAGTTTTATGGGGTATGCAGACTCCAGCCAAGCATAATACACAAACATTTTCTTAAGATGAGGAATGGCACCAAGAATGCTTTACAATGTAAGGAAATGGCTAGCAAATTGTGTCACTCATGGTCGCACAAGTTCCTTGCCATTTGTGTGTTTTCTTATCAAAGAGAGGACCCAAGTATGGTTGTAGATGAATTTGGTGACACTTTTAGCATCTTCAACCACCCTTTTCACCCATCCAATCTTCTCAATGCCCTCTAACAACAAATCCAAGCAGTGTGCAACACAAGGACACCATACAATTGTGAGATGCCTCTCCATAAGCATTCTACCTACAACTACCTATGCAGCTGCGTTGTCCGTGATAATTTGGACAATGTTCTCAATTCTAACTTCTTGGATCATCCCATTTAACAAATTGCACAAAGTCTCAACGTTTTTTTATTTCATTTGAGGCATCTATAGACTTGAGGAATAAGTTGTTGCATCCTTTTTTCCAAAATTTTTTTCTGATCATCAACCACAACTTGTGTATTTTTCACGACTTTCTCTAGCAATGACCCATTGAAATCTTTAGTTGTTGGGGCATTAAACCCCTTGCCTGCAACTATAAATGCGGTAACCAAATCTTCCCTATATGGGTTGTTCGCCGCATCAAAAGGCAAATTGTTGTAGTACCAAAACTTTCCCGCTGCTATCATTGCTTGCTCGTATAAATGAAGTTAAAACATGACTGGGCATCTAGAGGCTGTGACGAGAGTCCATTAGGACTCACGGGTCCCGATGATGGACTCGCCCGAGTCCTTTTAAAAAACTCTCGAGTCCAACAGGGATGACTCGACTGAACTCAACTCCCGAGACCATTGCGAGTCAACTCGGCTCGATATTGGATATGCGAGTCCGTCTAAGTCCGCGGCGAGTCAGAAGATTTTTTGAACTATGGGATAAACAAGTTTGCCTTCTCTTGAACCTTGTCTTCATTGTTAATGTTTTAATAGCTAGTTCAGATCCTAGCTTTATAATTTTATTAATTTAATTTAATTTATATATTTAATTTAAATTAACTAATATCCTATTGCCAAAGGGCTGGGCCCTTTCCCTCTCACGTTTTTCTTTCTTGGCGCCAAAATAATTATTATTTCATGCAAGGGTCGGCCTGTTTATTGTCTTGCCGTCTGGTATATAAGAGAGGGCTCGTCTAGCATCAAAGCGTATCCACTCACAACATATCATATGCGATCTAGCCATTGTAAGTCTCCTGCAAAGTGCTGCTCTGCCCTATCGACTGTGATCATCTTCAGGCATCAAATCCAAAGTAAACCTCTGATCCACATTCAGTGACTGCTACTGTGCACCTTTGGTCATCAACAATCCACAACAACACATAGCGACTTGGTCTGATTTCGATCTGTGCACCAGCAATTTGGGATCAGAGCACTTGGACAGCGAATATATATGCATCAATATACAAGTGATTCGATACTTGCGATCTGCACTACAATACCTGCAATCTGGTCTACAGTACTTGCGATCTACACTACAATACATGTGATCTGGACTACAATCCTTGTGATCTGGACTACAAATACTTGTGAACTGTTCTAGCATGACAGTGAACTCAAGAGGCAAACACTCAGTGTATAAGGATTTCAGTTACAGACAGAGGAATCAGATTTACTGCATTCAAGTTCATATATACTTATGATCAGATCTGACCTGAGCTCATAAATACAATACAATCTGATTGTTGAAGTCTGAGATCTGATTCTACATCTGATCTAACCCTTGCATTGGCGATCTACTACTTACATTGACGATATTGATTGATCAGGGATCTTCAGAAGATCACAGGTCTGTACTTGTAAATTGAAAACCAATAATAGATGTTCTAATTGTTGCTGGGTTTTTCCTCCAAGTGGGAGGTTTTCCCAGGGTAATTCTTTGTGTTCATCTATCTGTTTATCTGTTCAAGTTATTAATGTTCTGATCTGATCACTAAATTTAACATTGATTAAATATGCAATTTTCAAATTATTTTCATTTCCCCCCAAAATACAACCGCACACAATCCTTGGCTTACACCATTTAAAAATGATCAAATTATTACATAACACTCGTGGCCCCATAATTTGGATACTCAATTTAAACATTTACATTATTCTATTTTAGTTTCTTTCAGCCCATGGGAAATGAAAACGGGCTTAAGGGTCAATCCGGAATCTCATGGGAAAAGGGGACATGACATCCTTCTTGGGTTCTTTCAACCCAAAAGTGTGGCCTTCTTTCTTTTGTATACCAAACCATCCTTGCCACTTTATAGGTTGAACCCAAGATGGGGAATTGATGACCGTAAAGGTTAATAAGGAGCAATGCTCTTATTAAGAAATCTCATGATTTGAATAGATGCACGTACACACACACTAACATTTACATAGCTGCACCTATTTTATGTATATATGCACACACACACACAGAGGTACATGCATATGAGATCAGAGCTCCCTTTTCAACATCAATTTTTAGTTCCTCCGTGTTTTCTATCATCCATTCTTTTTATTTACATGGTTCTGTATCTTTGTATTATCCTTTCTTTAGTGGTTATAAGTTTATAACACTTTTTGGCTGATGTGTAAGGGAAAAGTTTTTTAAATCACTTATTGAAAATTTTCTTTTAAATCCAACATTTATACAGTGTTTTCATGGGTCACAGGGATGTGGCCCCTATGTTTCCTGTGTCTCGAGGACACAAGGTTGTGTCTCAGTTATCACCGGATGCCCATAAAACACAGGGTATTTGTCTTCTACATATCAGTGATGCAGAACCCTAGTTAAGGGACCCTTAGGGCCTTGAACATCTGTCAATTGAAACAAGAAAAAGTTATTTAGAAAAGCTGTTTATGTTGATAATATTTGTTATTTTCTGGCCTCGACCATGCTGAAATTCAAGTCATATTTGCCAGTCCCTTGTTTGGTAAGGATGATTTTTTTTCCTACTTATATTGTGTACTCAAATTTCATTTGATTTTGTGGTGAGCTTTGATTTACATTTGTTTGAGCAAACATTGCCTTGTAGATCTATAACATATATGAATTACAGATTTTCATCAGTCTTTGTTTTGGTTCATGATAACTGAATAATGGAGTTTTGCATTGTGATTTTTTATATATTTAAATTATTATGAATGCATAGTTTATCTTATGTTCCAGAAAACATTACAGGGAAAAAAATGGAAACTACTTGGACAGCAAGCCTTCCAGTCTGTTTCCCAATGATTGTTGTTTGACTTAGCATTGTACATTTTTTAGAAGGTGATTGGTTTTTTCATAACTGGTTGTAATATATTGTTGAAGCTATTTTGTTTGTTTTTCTCGGTCTCAATATGCAGTGACAGTTCAAAGAGAGGAGCTCGGCAGGTAAGTTTTGTTTTAGATACAGGAGCAAATTCAGACAGAAATGAGGGCACAGTCAATGAAGATATTCCCAGATCAGGTCTTGGAAGTACTCGCTTGGGTAGAATAATTCAAGCTGGTGGAAGTCGACTCTTAAATAAAATTAATGGAGCTCGAAGCAATTTTCCAATGAAAACATTTCTTCTGCTCTTAGGTTATTATACAGCGAACGCACTGGCTACAATTATAGGACAAACAGGTGATTGGGATGTTTTGGTTGCTGGTATTGTAGTTGCTGCAATTGAGGGCATTGGTATACTAATGTATAGAAATCCTATACCTATACGCAAACTACAGTCTTTAGTGGTTATGGTGAACTTCTGGAAAGCAGGAGTCTGCTTGGGCCTTTTTGTGGATGCCTTTAAACTTGGGAGCTAAATTGTTTTACAGAGGTGGTCAGAATTGATTCATTCAATATTTTCAATTCTGAATCACTATTATATAATATCATAGTTTTTATTTCTTTCCTTGAGTTATGACGAATTGTCCAGCAGTGCTTGAAAAAGGTGTTAGATGCTTAAGTGCTTTGTCTGTAAACTATTTCTGGGTCCCCTTTTTCTTTTTTACAACTCTTTTTATGCCTTTAAATTGCACTACTATTGTATATGAAGTCGACAAAAAACTCAGGGTGGTCCATTAGTTATGTGATTGCTTGACTTCAGTTTTTAAATAACATTTGCAAGTCAAATAGTTTTCTCTAAACAATTTTTTTATAAAAAAATTAGTTTTATCTTAGGCAGTGCTCCTTTCCTTTCAAATTTTAAATTATTGTTTTATTTTTGTAGTTAATGTTGCTTTTATGTTATAGACTATAGTTAAGAGTACTTGGTCTGAGATGTCATTTTGGGGAGACTGGCCGTGAACTCCTTAAGATGTTACACAGATTGCCGAAAAGAAAATGCAGATCAGAAAAAATAGAATATTGTGCAAGAAATTAAACTTAGATTAAAATATATTTTGGAATATCTTATTAACCATTTACATTATTTAATGGTTAACTTCTTATTAATTATTAGTGTTAAAACAGCCCTACTAAAGTACTCAACTTATTTTGCATCTACCTTTCCAATTGAAACTCACTTAAACTGCCCTTGAACACACATTTTGCATGTGCTTTATCATTGAAAATAAAAATCTTTCAACTCCTTTGGCAAGGGCGGTTTTGGAATATTTGGTCTGCTGTTATTGAGCCTAAGCTCACCCATTTTGCCTTGTGTATTCTTTTCCAAAGCTTGCCTTGGGCATATAGGCATTCCTGACCCTCATTGCCCTTTTTCGCCCCTTTCAACTAGAGCCAATTTCTTGGAATATGGCTTTGCTGGGGATTGGCCTCAGGTTCCTTTCAAATTTACCCAAATTTTACATAATTCAGGGTGGATCCTCTTTTCTTTGTGGAAAGATAGGAATGCTGTTTTGTTTTCTCACAACTCTATTGATTTACATGTTTCGCTTTCCACTAAAGCATGCATTTTTAATAATGTGATGCTCCAGATTTAGGTCCAGGCTAATAAAATGGCGCTGGAGGTGGCCCGCCTCCAGGAGCTTCTAGAGCACTGTGGGAATGCCCCTTGTATGGTTTCCAAAGTTTCTTTGGACAGCTCAACCTCTTACGGTTGCTGGTGTGGCCGAAGCTCCTTTGCACGATGCTCTTCAACTCTTAAGTCCCAAGCTCCTCGTTGCCAATTTGGCAGTGAGTGGTTTTGCTAGATGGCGCTTTGCCTCTTCGCTACATGATGGCTTTGCCTCTGGGTGGGGTTCAAGTGGTGCAGGGTCGTCTACTAGCAGTGACTGGTTGGCTGACTTCTGGCAGTGATAGTGGGTGGCATAGCTCTTCCAAATGGTTCTCTAGGTTGGCATTGGCGATCTTGCCTACATGAGAAGAGGGGTGGTCTTTTCCTGATGTCACTCCCAACCCTATTGATGTATGGGGTAAGCTAGTTAATAGAGATCCTATGTCGGCACCTATTGGTGCTGCTCTTGTTGCCTAAGTGGCTATTTCCTATTTGATTAGCTCTTCGAGCTTTGCCCGTATTTTTTGTTTTGGGCTCTGCTCCTGTTTATTTTAATCTCTAGGTTCTGCCCATTTGACTTCTGAGGAGTGACCTCAGGTCCCCCTACCCTTTGTTTTTGAATAGTGTACTATATGTACTTTTAATAGAAATTTGATGCACTATTCATTAATAAAAAAATGTTGAATATTTGGTTACTTTTCTACTTTAACACCATTTTTCTACGTATTACCCTCACACAAAGCCAAATATCTTTGAGCTAAACTATTCCATAGGGCATCATTTTTCACAAAGCTCAAACTTATCTTTTGGCAATGTCTTTGTTAATGCTGCCACCACCATTGTTTCTTGTTGCATAATATTCAATCTGCACAATGTTCTTTTCAACTTGTTCACAGAAATTGATACTTAAATATGCCCCAATCCTTTGAAACCTTGAATTTCATAATTACAATGCAACTTTGACCATAATGTTTCAACTCTGTTGGTTACGAGTAAATCAATAAGTTGCATCAGTTTTGTCAAAAATATTAATTGCTTTATGACTTGACAAGTTGCCATGTACTAAATCACATTTGAAAGAGAATCGTCAGTTTGTTCTTACTTGTCTGTAAAATTACACCTCCGTTTACAATGAAGCAATACTCTGATGTTGATATTTGCTTATCAATATTCCTTGCCCTATCTGTGTTACAATATTTAGAAAGTGTGAGATTCTTCTAAGCTCCCGTTGAATTGGATCTTATGATTTAGTTCGATGATGTTTGAAAATTCTTTTGACAATTGCGCAATATTAAGGTGAAGGATTATTTGAAAATTGGCTCAATATGCTTAGAATAAGAGGAATGCCGGGTTTGTTGGAGTGTGTTGCATCCATCAAACTTCCAATTGCATTCTTGTATTGAACAATAGCCATATTTTTTCTTGTATTTTGGGACAAATTTCTTGTGAAACTTTCTTACTAGCTTCCATCAATGAACTACCTTGTTAGTGTTTTTGGAGTTCTCTTGATTATGTTGAATTTATTTTCTTATCTAGTCTCTTAAAATTTGAATGACCAAACAATAATAAATTTTAACTGTTAATTTCAACTTTGAACATATTTCATATTTCATATTTTGAGATTATCGCTTATTATAATGTGGATACAAAATTATTACTAAATTTATTGCTGAGAGGTTCATACCTTGGCTCCACACTTTGATCTTGGATAAGCAAGGGGGTTTTGTGGCAAGAAGACAAATTCTGGATGAGGTGGTAGTTGCTTTTGAAGCCATTCACTCTATGACTGTTTCTAAGGAGAAATCTACCTTCATCAAACTTGATATGGCTAAAGCTTATGATAGAGTTAAGTGGCGCTTTTGCAGAAAATTTTCATAGCCTTTGGTTTTAGTTTGGAGTGGGTTAGTTGGATTGAGTTGTGCTACTTCTTCATCCTTCTCTGTTATTCTTAACGGGGAGCCTTCTGAGTTATTTGTAGCCTCTAGGGGTCTACGTGAAGGGGATTGTATCTTCTCCTATTTGTTTATTATTATGGCTGAGGGCTTGGGCAGATTTATTAAGTCTCGGGTTTGCAAAGACTTGATTCAAGGCTAGAGTTGGGGTATTGGGCTGCCTAAGCTTTTTCATCTCCAATTTGTGGATGATATTGCTCTTAAGGGGATTGCTTGCCTTCATGGAGCCGAATCCTTTAGGCGGATGCTGGATATTTATTTAGCTGTTTTGGGTCGGAAAGTCAATGAGCACAAATCTTCAATCTATTTTTTTAACACTCCAGAACCTATCTAGGTGAGGATTGCTAACATCTTGAGGTTTCAAATTAGGTTTCTCCCCTATCTTATTTGGGTATTTCTCTCATTGTTGGTGGGTAGGCTAGGCCATTCTAGCAAAACTTGCTTCATAAGCTACGTCAGAAGGTTAATCACTGGACTTATTGGTGGTTGTCCACTCTTGCTATGGTGACTCTTCTTCAATCAGTGATTTAGGCTCTTCCTATTTATAGAAGTTTTGTTCAGGTGGCTCTTGTGTATTTTCTTAAGGAGTTTGATGCTCTTTCATGCCAATTTCTTTGGAGTGGTAATTTGCAAACTTCTAAGTGGAGCCTAGTTAAGTGGGAGTCTGTGTGTCGGCTAACAAAGGAAGGGGGTCTTTGTCTTTGTTTTCTATCTTGAATGGGTAGGCTTTGGCAACCAAATTATATTGGCATTGGTGTATTAGTTAGAATCAACTTTGGGTTCATATTCTCACACAAAAGTATGTAAAAGGTGTTTAACTTTTTGGATTTTCCTCGCTTTCATTTGGAGGGAAGGGGCTTTATGATTTGGACACTCTGAAAAATGGGGGCTCAACTAGTTAAGAGTGGTATATTTTAGATCTGCAATAAGGGCTTCAAAGCTCTTTTTTGGACAGATTCTTGGGGTGATAATACCTCCTCTCCTTTCCATGTATTTGCTCCTCCAACCCCTCTAATGATAGTTTTTACAACAATAGGTTGGGATAAGGTTGTGCATTATAAGACTGCTCAGAATTTTGGCTTGGTTGTGGGTTATAGATTTGAGGATTTTTGTGAATGATTATCAGGTGGTTTGGAGGAGGATTGGAATGAGTTGACTCATATTTTTGCTTCTCGAGAGTGCAACTCCTTGGTAGGGTAGGACGTCCTGGCCTAGGGCTTTGACTCGTCTGGTAAGTACTCTATTTCTATAGGGTACTTGGAGCTTGATAGACAGTTGTTTGGAGATATAGAAGTGCCTTGGTGGAAATAGGTGTGGAACAAATTTTCTTGGCCCAAATGCAATTTTTTTCATGCGGCTGGTGGTTCAAAACTGATGTCTTGGGGAATTTATGTAAGGAGGGCTTCCAGGGTCCCTCGATGTGCATCTTGTGCCATAATAGTGCGGAGTTTGTTTCTCATCTTTTCTTTCACTGCTCCTTTACCAAGGAGATCTAACACCTTTGGTGGGGTGTTTGGGGTTAGGGCTGCTGGCATGTCTCCTCTTTGGTAGAGTTTTTGGGGCTCTTGGGGTAAAGCCTCTATTAGGACCTCTTTTCTTCAGGTTGCTTGGTCTCTTGGACCTACTTTTATCATCTGGCATATTTGGTTGGAGAGGAATTGTAGGATTTTTCATGATGCTAGTATGGTTGTTCAACACTCGTGGTGGAAAATTATTCATTCTCTTTGTGAGACTGTCTTTGGCAAAGTGTGATTTGGCTAGAGTGTGGATCCTGAGGATGTTATTTGCAATTTTCTCAATTTTCCTCTTTCAAGGAGGTGCTCTGATGCATGTTGGACATGTCATGAATGTCATGAGAAATAGATGCAAACATCCTCTGCAAAGGATCAATCAAGAGGGTTATTGGACCCCTCCTCAAGGAGTTTTGAAAATTAATATTGATGGTTCATCATAGGGTACTCTTAGTCATGCTTGCATTTGTGGAGTTGGCCATAGCTCACAAGGAGTTTTATCAACAAGAGAAGAAGTAGGTGACCTATTGACCAAATAGAAACTAGTGTGAACTGCTTTAGCCCAAAAACATTGTTCAATTTTTTCACCACTCAACATGCTTCTAGCTCTATCCATTAAAGTTCTATTCATCCTCTCTGCCACTTCATTTTGTTGTGGGGTATATGAAGTTGTTTTGTGCCTAAAAATGCCTGCATGCTTACAATAGTCATCAAAGAACTTAGAGAAATACTCACCACCATTATCTATTCTTAAAACCTTTACTTTTCTATATGTTTGTTTCTCAACAAGAGTTTTAAGTTCTTTAAATATAGAAAAAAATAACAGATTTTTCCTCTAAAAAATAAATCTATGAATATCTAGACTAGTCATCAATAAAGGAAACATAGTAGCAATATTTTCCAATAGGTGGTACATCCACATGACCAAACACATCACTATGAATTACCTCCAAAACTTGTTTAGTTCTAGTACTTCCAGATTTAAAAGATACTCTATGTTGCTTTCCATGCACACAACGTTCACAAAAATAAAATACAAACACTAGATTAACCTAACAAACCATCAACCATCCTTTTATTTATGAGTTTTCATACCCTTTTTTACCAATATAACCCATCCTATGGTACCATAACTTACATGATACAAATTTATTAGTTACATTAACAAAGTTACAAAAAGTAGAAGCATAAATTCTAAATAGGGTGCCAAACCTATTACCCTTAGCTAAAACCAAATTCCCTCTAGTTAACTTGCAACCACTCTTTTCAAAATTTACATGCACTCCTGAATCGTTCATTTTAGATACAAAAATTAAATTTCTAGCTAAACTAGGTATGTGCAATACATCTTTGAGGGTTTTAACTCTTCCATCATTGAAAACTAGCTTTACCTCTCCTCAACCCACAATATTTTGTATGCTATTATCTCTAGGGAAAACTTGCCCACCATCATAGACTAAATAAGATGAAAACCACTCCTTGTGAGGAGTCATGTGGTATGACGCACTTGAATTTATTAACCAAGAGTCATCGTAAGTCATATTAGCATAAATATTAAAAGCATCAGTAGCGTCATCATCAAAGGAATTATCTGTAGAGGAATCACCATTAATTTTCTTTTTATTCTTACATTCTCTTTTGAGATGCCCTTGCTTACCATAGTTCCAACACCTCAATCTAATCTTACCAGGTGTTTTAGACCTTCCCTTGGACTTAGAATGATCCTTGAGCTTTTCCCTTTCACCCTTTTTTTGTCCTTACCTTTTTCCTAAGATCTACCACATACACATGCAATGCATCTTTAAACCTCTCTGGATTCCTCCTTTTCATTTCCTCTAAAAGTAAAGTTCTAAAAAGGGCATCCAACTTCAAATCATCTGAAAAAGAATCACTAATTGCAAGAATAAGATTATCCCAAGATTCAGGCAGTGAACATAATAAGAGAATACACTTGTCCTCTTCAATAATCATTACAATAATTGGCTGCAACTAACTCAAAATTAGATTAAATGAATTCAAGTGTTCTGTAATCGAGTTTCCATCATTCATTTTAAGAGAGTATAACTTTCTTTTTAAAAATAACTTTTTAATGAGACTCTTAGTTTGGTAAATCTCTCATATTCTACTCTATAATTTATATACAATAGCTTCATTTGAAACATTCAATATATCATAATGAGATAAACACGAATGAATATTGCCACGGGCCTTTTTATATAATTTTTTCCAATCTTCATCTATCAAAGAATCTAGTTTCTCCTCTTTATTAACATCTGTCCATTGATCTCTTTTTTCCAAGAGATCCTCCATCTTTAACTTCCAAAGTTTATATCCAGAGTCGTTGAACTTTTCAATGTCTAAATGACATGAGCTAGCCATGATCTTGAATCTAAAACTGCAATAAAAATAACACAGTCCCATTGTAGCAAAATATCAAATCAAACACTCCAAGAAAGGCGTCCCCTTCACAAATCAAGCAACTTGGCTCTAATACCAAATGTTGAAAAATAGGGTAAAACATACATTGAAAAATATGCTAATATTTATGGAAGTCAAATAAACAGATATCTAATTACTGATGGATGACAAAATAAATGCAAATCATAACTCCAGAATTTACATGAAGAAACCCTTCCGAGAAAAAAACTCCATACCCAAAGCTCCAACACTTTATTGCTTCCACAATCTATGAATTACATAACATTCTCTTCAACACAAGCACTAATTAAATAGGCATGGGAGAAACCATAAATCACAAAATTATTTCTAAATCCACATAGGCACAAATTACAAAAGATAGGAAACTTTCTCTTTCAACTTGTGTTTTTATCCACCTTTGAAAGGTTTCCCTTATCTTACCCATGTTTTCTTTTATCTTTCCCCCTTTTCAATGTTTTTACTATTTTTTAAATTAAAAACAAAATCTTATGACTTGTCACAATTGCATTTAGCAACTTCCATGACAACTAAAGATAATTACAAATTTCTAATTAATAATTTAATTCAAAATAGAAACAACTAAGTTTGATGGTAGATTACGACACGTTGATACAATCAAATTTAGAAACAATTAAGTTTGATGATGGATTAGGAATGTAATCCGAAATGTTAATACAATCAAATCTAAAAAAATAATTAAGTTTGATGGTAGATTAGGAATGTAATCTGAAATGTTAATACAATCAAATCTAAAAAAATAAGTAAGTTTGATGATGGATTACAAAACGCCAATCAAATTTAAAAATAATTGAGTTTGATGGAAGATTAGAAATGTAATCTAAAACGTTAATACAATCAAATCTAAAAACAACTATTTTTAATAATGAATTAAGAATATAACCATGTTAATACAATCAAATCTAAAATAAAACTAAATGATAAACAAAAAGATTGTGAAAATTTATATGAGAAATTGTAATTTATTAGGAATGATAAACAAAAAGATTAGGAATGGATTAGGAATGTAATTTATATTTTTATATTTCTTGCGTTTTCTTATATTTTTGATAGTAGATTAGGAATGCAAGTTAAAATGTTGACATGATCAAATCTAGAAACAACTAAGTTTGATGGTAGATTATGAAACAATTACACAATCAAATGTTTTTTTTATATTAATAATCGAGAGTTCAAAACAGGGCACCAAAAAGAAGGGAGGCGAGGCCTCGACCTACCAATCAGAGAGTATCATTAAACTATCCACATAAAACTAATACATAATAACAAGATATACACAAGTAAGAAGCAACAAGAGGAGACTACTCATGCAGAATATCATCAAATTTATCAATCCATGTTGTCCATCCAAGCGGTCCTTCCATCCAGATTACTTTTTTCTAGTCCAGCAGCTGAGAGAAAACATACGAGTTATCAACTCCGGGATTCTTGCACTAGTACATTTGACATCATTTTTCTACGAAAATTATCGACCATTAATTAAAAAGGTTTAGGTTGGTCGATTATAGAAGGAAAAATTTGTTTTTTTTAAAAATCCATGCTCGTGTTGGTCGAAATTTTGACCAATACCATGTGTGTCGAAATTTCGACCAACACGGCCATATAACCTTAAAAAAAATATTTCAACTCATTTCATTTTTACGGGCAAATTAGGATTTCATTTTATGGTTGTAGTGCGCGAAGAGATATACGAACGGAGTGAAGGGATATAGGAACAGAGCGAAGGGATTTCAAATTGTGTAGACCACAGATTGCAGGAGACAGAGTTCCAGAGATTTGGCGGTCCATGAGATTGAGCACACTTCATATCCAGCACTCAACACTTGAGGTAGATTGCGACTCCCTGTCTATGGCGAAGTAGATTGTTAGATTGATAGTTCTGAAATTTGTTCTTATTCATTACCGAGCATGTTTTGTTTCTAATTCATGTTTTGGCAAGTTACGACTAGAGAGAGTTGAACATCTCTGTGGATTGACTTGTATTTCATTTAGGGTTTTTGAATTCATGTAATAAGTCTGTAACATTTCATAAAAGCTTAGGACTGTACCTGCAAGAATTAAAACCCCTTGACAGTCCAACTTGGAAACCCTATAGTCAGCCTTGTCATGGGCATTTAGTCTTGACCTGTGGTTCTTCCATTGAAACTCGATGTCGATGGACGGAAAGTAGGGAAAGACCATTTGTTTCATTTTCTCAAACACTCAATGGTGGATGAGATCACACTGCTTCTAGATTTGATGGTTCTTAATCTTCATATGGGCCTCTTGTAGTGTGGACCTGCACACATGTAGATGGATGGTTCACCCCCTTTACTCCTTTTCAAAGATGACTTATTATAAAGACTAGTGAACAGTTTGTTGTTAAGCCGTTTCAATATATATATTCAAGAACAATATTTAGCCTTTGAATCCACTTCTCTGTCACATAAATTCATTCCAACATCCCATTCGAAAATCAAATAAAATAGATCACTGTCTTCATTCTAAACCAGAATGTCTAAAGCACAAACCCGCAACAAATTTGAAGTTAAAATGCATATAGTCCCACCATACTATTATGAACCTTCCTTTGTTATTGGGACTGGTTACAAACTAATTTCAATAACTATTAAACTTCTTCTATAATACTTGATACATAAGCCACCGATACTTCTTGATTATCACTGTCAAAAACCCATTCATCAATAAAATAAACTCCCTTAATAATGCTTTCTCAAAACTGAGTTTATGAATCCAGAAATTAATATATATCTTCGAAACTGAACTGCATAAAAAATAACATTTTGAATACATCATAAATCCAACCTTAATCCATCTTACATCTACGCAATCATTTAGATAATTTAAAATAGAGAATCACAAACATCGAAGAACCAAAACTCTATACAGAGAATTCGGTCCTTCATTCCATTATGCAATTTCCTATTACATCTTTCTTTTCCTTCTTTGATACCCAACATTCTATTCTTGGAGTGATCTGATTGAATGTGTTTGTAACTGAAATTTTCTGATTGGTTGAAGACAACTAGGTGTCACTTCAACATCTTTATCTTGTAGAATTGATCGATCTTTTGGTGAAGGAAAAATATCTCTTGATACTCAACATTATCAAGCTCTCCAATGTGATGGCATATTCCCAAATTGCTTCATCTTCTCGAAACTTCTTCATCTTCTTTCTTAGAAATTTTCTCATTGCTATGACTTGAATCATTCGCATCTTCATGAACTCGGTCTTCATTTTGCCTTGAATTTGTACTTTGATAATCTTGATGTTGAATTTTTCTTCTCACTTGAAGTCCTCGAGCTTGAAATCTTGATCTTAACTTCACCATCATTTCCTCGCCTTCCTAGCTTCTCCTAGCTTCTCCTCCAATTCACCTTGCAAAACAAAGGAGAAAAAAACATTAAGTTTCATAAAATTGACAAGTATAAAAAAATGAATAGAGTTTCAAATAGTCATTGAATTGCAGAGAACAATAAAGTTTTATTGTCTTTTCATTCACCAAAACACACACTAGTCTGTTCTCACTGTTTTGTAACAGAGACTCCCTATGACCATTCATAACATAACCATTCCAACTAACAGGGAACATAACCATCCCATAACTTCCTAACATAACCATTCCAACCAACTATCATCGTTCCCTCAGTGTTACATCTCAGTGAACGACAATAAGGTTCCTAATGCATCTCCACTTGGAATCTATTGTTCCTAATGTACCTTGAAACATATGAATCATTCCTGTTTGTGCATCCTCATTGTCTGTCTCATATTCATGTGTAGTTGATTTAAACAATAGAGAAAGTTACCACCACACATTAAACATAAGGTGCATTTGATTGAAAGATTGGTCATTGTCCCTATAATGACTGTCCCAGAATGACAACATTTTGGTGAGTTAATTTGTTTGTGTAGAAGTATGAATGGATTGGCCGGGTCAATGGATTGGAATGGATATGGGCAGAGTATAGAAGAGTTTAGAATGATGTTAGAATGATGTTAGAGAATCATAGGTGTGCATGTATAGTTTTTTTAGACAGTAAAAATTGACATTCAAATAAAAAGATATATTGATTTGATGAGTACTTGGCAAGCTGATTTTTGACTTACACTTGGATTTGGATTTGGTTTTGGTTAAAAGAATTAGCCAGTAACTTGGCATTTAAAAAAAATACTGAATTAAAAATTTGATTTAAAGCTATTTTCTCTTTCTTTTCCATTGTATTCTTTATTTAAAGTGCTCAATATGTTTGACAATACTACACATGAATATGAGACAGACAATGAGTATGCCATGAATATAAAATTGTTTGTGAATTCCTTAAAATAAAGTGCCAAAGAATGGTACAAAAATATCCTAGACAGTAGTACTATTTCTTCATATTTCTTCTAAATAGTGTGATGACTATCCCAACTAGAGAATCACAACTTTATATTATAGGTTCTTCATGGCACCTTTCAACTTGTCCAATTATGCAAACTGCCTTGCCTGGGGCAGCTGTATCTAGTTGTGAGATTTTCATATCACATTTCTCTCAGTAAGAATAGTTGTGGCATAGGATCCTTCAACTGTTTGTGGACCCTTTGTCTATCTAGGAGATTTTTGTACCTTGAATCATATGAATCATTCATGTTTGTGCATCCTCATTGTCTGTCTCATATTCATGTGTAGTTGATTTAAACAATAGATTTGTCACTACAATGAGAAAGTTACCACCACACATCAAACATAAGGTGCATTTGATTGAAAGATTGGTTATTGTTTACAAGATAAAGGGTCCACAAACAGTTGAAGGATCCTATGCCACAACTATTCAGCTTACTGAGAGAAATATGAGGGCTTCTAGCAAATATGTTAAGAGATCAGATATGAAAATCTCACAAGTAGATAGATTACTAGTATTGGAAGTACTATGGACTTGTAGAGGCAATTTAACAGTTCAGGAAACTAAGAAATGAGTTGTCATTATGGTAAGCCAAAAGAATGGTCTTGGGAGTATTATTGGAGGTGCTTAACTTTGGAAAGTTACCATGTTAATGTCATTAAAAAAATACAAAAAATTAAGGCCTACGAGATTTTATGATAATGTTCTATTTGAAATAGGGTGCTCAAGTTAACAATGAAATAAAAAAATCCATGCTTGTATTCATATGATCCTACAATGTTATTCAGTTTCCCTAGTTATTTACCTGATTTTATTTATTTAAATCTACTCTTTACAACTATTTTTCTATCTATAGACCCTCTATTGCTATTGTAATGGCAAAGCATCAGAACTGTCCATTTGTAAACTTTGATTTGGTATGATAAATGTCCCTTTGCGTTGAGAAAATTATAGTTGAGAAAATGGTTGTTCAGTAATGATTTGTATCTGCAGGTTGCAAACAAATCATCCTTCTTCCACCAATGAGTCATTCCATTCAAGAAAGACCATGTCTGACGATATCAACGCACAAAAAAATAGGGAGACAATTGCTAGACTGTGGTCTAACTTAAAAAGAAAAGGTGATGGAAAATGTTATTGTCCTTGCAAAATTTGTAAGGGCTTAAAGACTCAAAGATATCTAATCAAAACAGCTGAGGAACATTGTAGGTAACATGGTCACATTGAAGGGGGAAACGAATTTCGTCCATTGGTATGTATTTTAATAATTTATAAAATACATAAGACATGATTTGATGATGACATCATGGTCATGGTTAATATAAGGTCATCATTTTCATATAGGTCAACGTCCCTGAGTTTCATGTTATGGACCATGACAATCTGGAGAATGTGGATTTCCAAATGAGGGAACATGGAGGTGTGAATATAGAAGTAGAAGGTAATGATACCATGGAAGAAGATCACGATGATGAAGAAGATCACGATGATCAAGATGATCACGATGATCAAGATGATGATGGTGATGATGATGTTGATGCAGAGCTTGATGTACCTATACTTGAGAAGGCACACGAGCTCCTATATGAAGGCTCCGAAACAACTCTTCTTGCCCCTGTATTATTGTTGGTGAACTTGAAGGTTATGAATGGTTTATCCAACGTAGCAATGACATGTATGTTAAGGTATGTCATCTTTTTTCATTATTTTAGTCGTAATTCTCTTACAATTAACATTGGTTGAATCGTGTAGCAATTAATATTCTTTAAATTAACAAATTATATTTTTGGTCGTAGGTTGATAGGTGAGTGTTTGTTACCACCATCAAACATTCTACCTTGCTCGTACCGAGAATTATCTACCATTATGAAAGATATTGGAATGGAGTATCAAACAATACATGCATGTCTGAACGATCATATTATATATCATAAACAAAATGAATTTGCAATAGAATGCCCTATTTGTCATATTAGTAGATATCAATCAGATCGAATAACAAAAAAGGTGCCTCGCAAGGTTCTTCGACATATTCCCATTATTCCATGTCTGCAACGATTATTCAAGTGCAATAGCTTGGCACAATTTATGGATTACCATGCACGCAATATAAGTCAAGATGACATTATGCGAATGCCTGTGGATGGTTTGACATTTAAGGAAATAGAGGAAAAATTGCCACACTTTAAAGAAGAACCTCATAATCTCAAGCTTTCATTGGCAGCAGATGGTGTCAATCCATTTGGAGAGATGAGATCTACTTACTCGGTGTGGCCTGTTTTTGTTATCAACAATAACATTCCTCCTTGGTTGTCCATAAAGAGGGAGCACATAATGTTGGCACTGATTGTTCCAGGTATTTTTTGATTTAATGGTCATCTAAATTAATTTATTATTAATAATCTATCAAAATGGTCATAATAATTATGTAATGTTTTTGTTCATTCAACTAGGTAAGTACCAAGTTAAAGATATCAATGTATATATTGAGCCCCTTATCAACAAGTTGATGGTGTTATGGAATGGGGTCACTATGTATGACATCTCTAGACCAATAGGACAAATACAATTTCAATTCCATGCAATGCTTGTATGGACAATACATGATGCCGCTGGGCTAACACATTTTTGTGGTATGTTATCTTCTTAACACCTCTTTTTTGGTATGTTATAGTGCTAACACAAAGTTAATACATTTAATCCAATTATACACGATCTTGTAAGTCTTCAGAAAAAGGGAAAATTTGCATGTTCAGTTTGTGGTCCAAAGATGAAATCTCGTCATTCAAAAAGTTTAAGAAAGCAGGTGTTCGATGAGAATAGACACTTTCTCCACATATATCATAAGTACCGAATTACCGAAAAACATATTTTCAATGGGAAAGAAAAGGCTATATCAAAGCCACGGAGAATGACACCTCGCCTATGGAAGTCGGCATACAATAAAATAAATCGTCGAGGTAATGTCATTCCATCTAATGGTTGCTGTTTCAAATTTATATTTTGATATTGTGTTTTGTTTACTGATGATGTAATTGATGCTTGTGAAGGTCGTCAAGGCATCAATGACCAACTTCCAAAAGGACTAAAAAGTTATCCTACGCAATTTACTAGGTTTCCGTACTACGAGCAACTCCTAATCATGCATTTGTTTGATCCTATGCATATTGGAAAGAATGTAACATAGACATTATAGAAAATCTTGGATGGAAGGCGTGACAAAGATCAAATTGTCAAAATTTGTAGTGACATTGAAGAATCCAACCATGCAATGAAAAATGTCATTCGATCAAATAACAATGGAGACCAGATTGATACAAGTTCCCTTAGTTGGTTATTGTCGGAGCAACAGAGCAATGCTATAAAAGAAATCATAAAAAAAAAATGATGTCTCACAGGATTTGCTACGAACATAAACAATCTCATATCAAAGAAAAGTGAATTTAGGCTAGGGATGGAAACACATGATTGACATACATTTATTAAGGTAATTCATGTTATTTTGTATTCACTATATATTTGTATACTGCATGTAGTTTTCATTGCATTCTTTTATAAAATATTGACAAGATCATTTTACAAATATTGCACTACGTTCTACCTCTATCTCTCGCACACCACTTCACCAACAGTGTCAAACAAGTTATATATGATCTTGGAAAATACATGAGGTGGTTGTCATCTAAAGAAATCAATAAAGAAGATATAAAATATTGGAAGAGAAAAATTCCTCTTCTTATGTGTGAAATGCAAAAGTGTCTACCTTCAACTTTTTTCAATGCACAAGAACACTACCTCATACATCAAGTTGAGGAGATTGAATTGTGTGGACCTGTACCAACTAGGTCAATGTGGATGGTTGAGAGGCACTTAAAATTTTTGAAAGGCTTGGTTTGACAGAGAGCACATCCTGAGAGTTCTATGGTGGAGGGATATATGGTATACTAGACCATGGTGTACATTAGTGAATATCTTCCTAAGTTTGCAGCAAAGATCTATGTAGATCGTATTTGGGATCCCAACTTCATTAACAAATTCAAAGGGGAGTACTTGATGGGAAAAGGTAGATTGAGAAAAGTGAGGTAAATCTAAGATGTTATTGTAGTTAATTAATTCTTATAAATCTTCAATATAAGTTATTTATAATTGGTGTATTTTTTTGATACAGTTGGTCGAGAGTGGGATGCAATACATTTGTATATTGCGAACAATCTTGATTGGATGATGGTATGGATTGAACGATGTCAACAAAATAGTTGCTCATTAACATGGGAAGGTGTTGCTTCATTGGTTAGAGAAGCTCATCGTAATGGAGATTCCAATGTTACGCCAATGGTAATTGATCTAGCACATGGTTTAAGAGGTGGAGAGGTACGTACAAATTTATTAATGATCATGTCTCATATGTTTCATATCAACTCACGATGCAAATAATTTACACATGCTTAAAAAATTGTAGGTTAAGCACCACAAAGCTATGTACTATCATGACCACAAATTTCGCATAAAAAAGTTGGATGACACAAAGAAAACTTGTGATTCTGGGATAACTGCAATTTTCGAAGTCACCAATATATCATCTAGAAATGACATACATCCTCAACAATCTCAAAATCAATACTATGACATCTTGGATGATATAATTGAGTGCGACTTTAACTCCTTCAAAGTAGTTCTATTTGTCGTCAAATGGTACAGGCTACGACTCAATCAAAATGATCTAGATAGAACTGTTATTCAACACGATAATGGATTTACAATGATTAATACAAAGTCATTTGAACCAGTTGGAGATGAGCCCTATGTTCTTCCAAGCCAATGTGAGCAAGTGTTTTACTCAGAGGTTTCACATAAACAGGGTTGGTCATTTGTTGTTAGACATGATCCAAGAGGAAGGCCGATAAAGTATAATGTTATGGAAGAAGAAGATATTGAAGATGATGAAGATCAAGATGATGGTGATGGTGATGATGATGATGATGGTGGTGGTGATGATGATGATGATGATGATGCTGATGATGATGATGATGGTGATGGTGATGATGGCGATGATGATGGCGATGATGATGATGATGATGGTGATGATGATGATGATGATGAAGAAGAAGAAGAAGAAGATCAATGACATAATTGAAATGATCAATGAAATGATTGACATGATTTATTGCTTTCAATTGTAATGATTACATATTTATTGTGTTCAATTCTAATGATTACAACATATGTGATTTATAATTACCAATGTTTTGCTTACGATGCTCAATTAATTGCTGCTGATACATGTATATATTGTGTTTGATTATCACCCTTTTTGCAAATAGGCAATTGACTATAGAGATCATCACCCCTTCTGTTGATGATCTTGCATTCCATATATAAGGTAAATTTGTTCATGTTTACGATGTTGCATATTGTTCATGTTGTCTTCTAAGTTATTTGTAGCATACGTATCATGTAATTTTTAGCTAACTTAAGATAAATGATTAACATATGTAGAAAATTTAACCCCTTTGGCATGGATCATGCACAGTGACATGGATCAACAAGTATAAGTCAATAAATAGACATAATTTTCTTATATTCTTCTTGTTTATCACTGAGCACGTATGTTATAAATAGACATATTATATAATCATATAATGTATATATAGAAAAAGAAGAACCATATAGAAATATAATAATATAATCACTTTAAACTTAGTACATTTTATATTTCTCATGTATAGACAAAGAAGAACCGTACTTATGGGTCACGACTTGATTATTCTATATATATTATTTAAATATTATCAAAATTCTATTTGAAGTGGGGACATGACAATATCTCATTTGATGGATTGCAGGACCCACCAAATAGGTACTTGTCAGATTTATCTACATCGAATGAGGGAAATGAGGGAATGCTAGATGAAAGTTCTACATGTAGTATAGCTAAAATAGAGAGATCAACTAGAGGTCAAAAGATTAGAAAAAAATTTGATAAATGCATGTAATTTTTCCTTGCTAATGGGGGGTCATGTTCTTATGATGATGAGACCAAAGGTGACATCAAGGTGCCCTTTCAGTACACACACATTGAGAAAGAATGGGTACCCAATGAGCTACCTCCAATTAACACTGATTTTTGTGTTAATGAGAGGATATATCGCATTGCTTCATCCTCATTACATGGTTTGGGCCTATTTTCCATGGATGGGATAAAGGTATATTACAACAAAGTTGTTGAATTGTTCAAGTATGTCGGTCTGTGTTACAATTACAATGATCGGATGCGGATTGTTCAATTTTAAAAAAGTATGCATAGGTATGCACTATCAGCTAATTATATACAATGGAAAGAAAATGATCAAAGTAAAAGATTTGCAATGTACATTGATGGGAGACCAAAAGCAACAGGTAATATTGCGGGTTTTATAAATAGTACGCGACCTTCCTCAACTAATAAGTAACACAATTGCATATTTGAGGCGCGTGAGGGGAATCAAGTTTTTGTATGTGCAATAAAATCAATAAGTGCAAGGGAAGAACTGCTAATAGATTACCATTTAAATTGCATAGATAAAAACAAAGATACTATCATGAGGGTGGTAAGTACTATATACCATTTTATTAATAAGTTTTTTTTTGCTAAGCCTATTGCTTTTAGTTTGCTAAAGTTTTTATATTTAATCTTTGTCACAGGACGATATGGATCCCGCACATGATAGAGGCCACGAGGATGCTCCTCCCACCCATTCTTCAGCAAGGGTAAACCTTATTGAAATTGTACAAATTAGATAGTTGAAAAATGTTATATTATTACGTTTTATTATTTACGGTTTTGGAGTTTTTATGATAGTTTTACTGATATTCCTGTCACAATTTGATGTTCAAGATAGGGGAAAAGCACTTGCAGTAAGTACAAAGGAAATAGTTACCCCTTCTGATGCTGATATTGCGGAAACACCCAATGTAACAATTATGTTGAAGAAAAAAATAAAAAAAATCAATTTAGAAATAATGAGAATTTTGGATGAAGCAAATATTCCAACCTAGGAGACGGTGAAGAAGCTATCTGAATTGAGAGTGCAAGCATGCCGTTATGAAGTAAGCAGTAATGAATCTTTAGTTATAACAAAAGTTCAATAAAGGTTTATATTTTATACTCTTTTATGTTGTGAAGTAAAATATGTAATATGTGTTCTTGTTACAGGAATTTTTGGCAATTGATCTAGAACCTAGTCAAGGACAACGTGGTGAGGCCGGTACTAGTAGAGCTCCGGACACCTCAGGTAAAATAATCCTTTACTTGACAAGTTACAAGGAATTTTTTCTTTGGAACATTCAAAAACTTTTTAAGTTAACTCTTAATTTTATTATTTCAAAATGTCTTTGCTAACAATGTATTGTTCAGGTCATCAAGTGCAAGAGACTCCTCCTAGGAGATCGACAGACGTCCATTTGAGATTGATGAGTGCAATGTCGGAAACAAGGGGCATGCAAACATCGACACCTTCACGGTGTATGCCAGCTGGTAAATCCTTGTTTTGCTATATTTGGTTTTGTGTTAATTATGATTTGATAATTTGTACTTTAATCTTGGGTGCATCACATAGTGGATTATTTTTTTGGAGTAGGAGATACACCGGCGGCATCATCTGGTACGCCAGATACAGATCAGAGTACATGTATTGGTGATAATTCACCATCATTTCTTGGATCTACCCGTGTTTCTATCACGAGAGTTATGCAGACGTCATTGTTGATTGACAATAATGAATCGATGCCTTTAAAATGTCCTAAGCTTCCAGGTACTTTAAATAATTAATTTTTATATTGTAATATGCATTTACCTATTCATAACAAGTTTTGGATTGATTATCCCATGACATTTTTTGCAGGAAATGATACATTTTATAAGAAGCTTTATGACCTCGCACTGCATCTATTCAGGCCCACCATACGTACAAGGTGGAACATCATAAGTGAACTAACTTTATCCCACTATTTTTTTTTCATATCATTAATTGGTACAATATTTTTCCTTTTATTCGGGTATTTTCTTTTACTAGCTATATCTAACAATTTTGTGTTTTTTCTTAAAAGGTGGAACTTGCAAGAAAAAAAATTAAAAGATCAACTCGTTAAAGATTTAGAGCATGAGTTTGGTAATAATATTTTTGACGAGAAGAAAATTTTAGAAAGATCTTGCAAACATCTTAAGATTGTGAGGGACTCATATAGAAAGAGTCTCGTCTAGAACCCAAAGTACGAGCGTCCTCCCTTTATTTGAGTGAGGGATTGGAATGAGTTCATTTTGGATGCAAAGGAGAAAGGGGATGTTCAAAGAGGAATTACACCAGAAAATGCGAGAAGGTATGCAATAGTATTAACTACTAGTACAATGTAATAATGTTGTAATTAGTGATCTTTATATCTATATCATCTAACATATTTCAAACTTTTCATAGGTTGCAGGACACATCAATGGCAACAAAGGCCATGCTGCAAAAGATTGGGCAGCACAGACTTGGCTCTGGTGGATATTCAAAAATTAAAGCACGAATTGTAAGTAGCAGTAAATGAATTGCAAAGAAAAATTATTTATAAAATGCAAATAATTTTGTTTAATCAAAAAATGTAGGGCTCTGATTTTAATTTAGAGGCCACGGAATAACATTAAAAAATTGCCTTCAAAGAAGGCTATCAAGCCGTGGCTGAATGCCTATGACAAGCTTCCATTGGTCCAACCGAAGAGTCTCCTGCATCATGTGCACAGGTAAATATGCTAAAAAATATATTAGAAATTGAATACTTGAGCAACAATCTATTTGATAATAATGTGCATGACATTGTAATGCAGCCTCTTAATCGTGACACAGATCATACGCCACATCATGAAGCCCCTGATGTGCATCGTACTATCCATGGAGGTGCTCATTTTCTATTTAAAACTAATTATGTAATTATTAATACAATTTAACATCTTAAATTGAACTTGGTGTAACTTTTTTGTGTATATTTTAGAGGATGCAAAATCATGTCATGCTGAATGAGTGTCGGAGGATGTTTAGACTGATCACCATGTAGATCATGTGGCACATTCAAGTAAAGAAAATCTATGTTTTGTTCTTTTAAATTAATTTTTTGATTTATAGTTCTTTTACTTAAATAAATACTTGTAATTCACTAATATAAAATGGTGTGAATTTAACTCATGAAGTAGTTGTTATTGCAGTGGACCCCCCTTTGGCGCAGCGGCCTCGTGTTCCTGAACAGATGAGGAGGAGACACATGTTGGAATTAGAATCAATAGAGGAGGGGAATCAGGAGGACATTGATCTTCCTCTTAAAAATTACATGATTAAAAAAAATAGCAAGAAACCCAAAAAGAAATGATTGTAATTAACATTTTTTGCTAATGAAAGAACGTTGTCTTAATGGATGTAATTTTGTACTAGTAATGTTGATGAATGATGTGTTAATGAATTCTTCATGAATGTTGTGTGTTAATGAATTTTATGTGTTAATGAATTATTCATGAATGTTGTGTGTTAATGAATTTTGTGTTAATGAATTATTCATGAATGTTGTGTGTTAATGAATTTTATGTGTTAATGAATGTTATCATGTGATTATAATGATTGAATGTTATATTTCAAAAATGGATGAATGAATGAATGAATGTTATTAAATGTTAATGGGGAATTTAGAGTGATGTTAGGGGGGGCGGGGAGGGGCCAAATGAGCTTCCACCTTCACGTGGTTGGCCTTGTTTAGTAGAGAATATTAAACTATTCTCGAAACCAAGTGAAGCTCAAACTTTAAAGACAAGCTTAGAGTTAATAGTGACAACCAATTAGCCAGTCGAAATGAAGTTCTTCGTTATAGGTACCTTTTTAGTTTTTAAAGCACAATGTCATGTTTTAATATTGTGTAGTTTTTTTCTTAAGTCAAAGTATTCTTTTACTATAAGAACATAATTTATGACCATTTTAGTAACTATTCTAACATTGCCTTATGACAAATCCTGTTTTGGCAAAGATGGTGATAAGTGGTGCTGTCTATTCCTTGGGAGATTGGATTGCATAGGTCTGTATCTCAAAATCATTTGCATGTGGCAGAAATGCATACTTACAACCATTTCATTCTACATTTAAAAACATTGATGACACTCTAGACACAAAATAATGCTCATGCTATTGACTTGACAGTGCTATGAAGGCAAACCAATTTTTGAATTTGATTGAACCCGGATGTTTAGATTTGGTCTCCTTGGATTTAGTCTTCATGGTTCTTTGTCTCATTATTACTATCATCCTAGTGAGGTAACACCTTTGCCTTCTTTCTTAGTCTCTTACAGTTCATACTTGTTTAATTTGAATAATTTTTGAGTTCCTTGCAAAAAGGGTATGACAAACAAATATGGTTATACAGGCTCTATTTCCTTTACTTGAACTTGATGTTATGATTTATCATTTGACATTTTAATATTTTGATGTTGAACTTGAAGCATATGATGATACGATGGTATGATCATGATGCTATGATTACAAGTTTATGGTGTTTTTGTTGTCAATATGATATTATGTGACATTCTAATCTAGATTCATGGTTATAGCCTATATCCATTCATAATGTTTCTCCAAATCATCCCTTTGTTGCTGCATCTTTGCTATCAATTTTTTTGTCATCTTCTATTGAGATTATGGAGATAAGTAAGATCAAGGTTCATGAACTTCTAGAGCTTACTTTCTCCATGTGGACCTTGTGTGAGTAGACATGCAAAATTTGAAGAAGGATTTAGATGAGCAACTCCAATACCACTAGGATTTGATAGACAATAATGAGGTGCTCTGATGCTATTGACTTGAGGCCAAGTTGTGCTATTCCACTTTTACAAAGCAACCCCTAACTCCACTTGCTCCCATGACTCCAAATACTGAAACAATCTTTCTAGAGGTTGAGAAATAATGGATTCCAAACTTACAAGGTTCTACCCTTCACCCAACTCATTTGCCACCAAACCCTTGGTTCTAGGGTCACTAATCTAGGGCCTATTCAACAGGACCTCTCCATGCCTCCTACCAAATAGGCTTCCAAAAGTAGTTTATCCTCCTGCATAACCGTAATAGTTAGTTATCTGATTGTTGCTAGTTAGTTACAAACTAATACGAACTAAAATTTTGTTGTCTAGTTGACACTAAAGTGTCAACTTTGACAACTTATAACCATTAAGTGTTTATCTCTATTCCTTAGCCTTCTTAAAGGCCTATAAACCTATCAAATCTCCTAAAACTTCCTAAATCTCCTATCAGCCTTATTAGGCCTTAATTGCCAACATGGCACATTACAACTTTGGGCACTCTTTGGTGCTTTCACAACCTTTTAAATTGTCCTTAGAGACCCTATTACATTGGTCAAAAACCTTATAGGCCTTTAGATCCCTTTGATAGACTAGGATCAACAAAACAACCTTTAATGAACCCCTTTAGGTACATTTTGACCTTTCAATGCCATTTGCTTGTGTTACATGCCTTTATAGTTTAGGCTTACTACATAGGAATATATTCAACAAAATTCAGTATCTCAGAGGCTTACTACTAGCTTATGTAATACAGTCCCTATTTAAAGAAATTGTGCCAACTCTAAAATTAGAAATTGCTCATTGAAATCTTTATAGACATTCAAAATAAGAATGAATATTTAGCATATAAACTTGATCTTCTCATTCAACCTTGTTCTGATATCAATGTAGGCCTGGGAATGAAATGCAAAGAAAATATTGACAAATGTCAAAATACAATGTACAGGAAACTAGACAATTTGAAAGTGTTGAATGAAGCTGTTATTCCACTCATCTTATAGCTTTCAGTGGATGATGGAGCTTGTCCTTTAGAGTAAGGGTCGTTTGTGCTCGTTATATGTGTGCTGTTGCTTATCATGTAGTTACTCTCTAATTTGGATGAGGTGAAAGTCTTGGTCTATGACTTATTGTTTCATCTTCTCAGACAATCAACAGTATTAGTCAACTATTGATTATTGTTCTATTTTCTCATAGTTTGAAATTCTTTGGCTGTTAGTGGGTGTTGGAGCTTGTAGTCTTGAAAAAGTGTGTTTTGTACTTATTGTGTTTATGTTGATAGCTACAGTTACTTTGTAATGAGTTTATGTTGATAGCTATAGTTACTTTGTACTTATTGTGTTTATGTTGATAGCTACCCATTCTTTTCATCTTTCAACATAATTGTTAATATCAACTTATTGCATAATAACTAGAGATTTGGGGTATGTAAACTAAAATGTGGATAGGTACAACTTTCAAATTAAGGTATATGAGTAATAAATGGGATTAATAAAATAAGCACAATGTTGATATATATTGCTCAATAAATCTAGAAATACATCTGCTGAAGTGACTGTTGAGAGACTGTTATTCTGCTATATGGTTTGGTGTAGGAAGATTAGTTCCAGATTTCAGATAAATAGTGAGAATACTTTGCTGTTTAGAAGAAGCAAGACAAGTGTTTGATGTAATGTTTGTGAAAATCTAATAGCTATTGCTAGATATTATGATTAAATGCAATTTGTTTGATTAAATGCCACTATTGTATGGGTGTTTCTTTAGAATATAATGAATTGTAATGATAATAGTTTAATGTTCATTTCACACAAGTGTTTGCTAACTTGTGCATTGAGAACTTGTGAGACTATTATGAAGTTAGGTATCAAATTGCAGTTACAATCAGGCAATAGGAACTCAGAAAATTCAGACCAGACCCCGTACACCAACTGTTTGACATTATGTCTATGTGGTATCTCTGAATATTATTGATTATTATTGTATGCAAAATGCTTGTCATTTTGTCATTACAGAACTTTAAAGTTATTTGACAACATTGATAGGGAGTATTTGTTAATCTAGTTTGATGCAAAGTTATTGGTAATATTTCTTTTGTTGGCATGTGTGAAAAACCACCTTAATCAAGAAACAAAACTAAGCATTAATCTCAGAGATCAGTATACAGTGACCTCGCATGTCAAGTGTTTGACGAAATGTGTATACACTAAAATTGAAAAATTAGGACAGAATTTAGAAGGGATCTTACGCTTGGTGGCTTGTATCTCCTTTCCCCTATCATATCGCATCTCCCTGCAAACAGTTGCCACCTTGTGGAATTTGGTGGAGGTTGTAAGGGGCGACTTGACTTATTGAGTGCCTTGTCCTAGGTTGCAATAGTCCTACTAGAACGACCTCCTCTCTAGCCCATCGCAACCCTGGTCTTACAACTCAAGCCCTTTCCCTTGCAAGGTGGGTTTCAGGCACTCAAACACTTAACATCATTGTTATCTTAAGCAATACAATTATTAGCAATAACATATGATAGTCAACATAGGCTTTATCATCATTTATTGTGTATATATATACAATAACATTTTTCTAATAGTAAGAATGTTAGCACAATAAATATATTAGTGAATTTACGATAGGTCTATATGGGGTTTGTACAGTTGTAAGATCTCTTTGCTGACTGCAGTATTAGTTTGATATCTCCTTTATATTGTGAGCTTCTTGATTGGTGTCCTCTCTAAGTATGCACTTTTGTTAATCACTACTGTATGTACTCAGATTGATATATCTGGTGTTGTATTTTCCTTCTGCTTCTTGTTCGAAGATCTTTCTATCTCTTTGATGTTGTGATGTATATACTAGATTGCTATAAGGTAATCCCTATCTATATCTTCCTTTGCTTTGATCCAGACTATAATACCCCCCCTTCTCTCCTCCATGCCATCTGTGTCTTGTATCCTGTCATCCTGTTGAGGGGAGGCAACTATTGAGAAGAGCCATGCTTCTTCTTTCCAATATTAACTAATTGTGTTGATCCTTGATCACACCTCTTCCTTTAATTAGTTTTTCTATTTGGTATCATTTTATTTTATTAATCTGATTGTTGGGATTGTAAAGGAGACTGTTGATTTAATTAAGATTTCTGAGTAGTTAGCACTGGCCTTAATTTTGGTTACAAGTCTACTAGTAAGCCTCACTTACAAGGCTTAGTAGTTTAGTCTAGTTACAAGCAATATATTCAACTAAAAGTAGGAATATATTGAAAATGGTGTCACATTTATTTTTAAACAAAATTTAGTATTGATTGAAATTTCATCCTTTGCATAGTACTAAATTCAACCAAGATGCTATACGTTTGACGGTTCATTCGATGAATTTGCGTGGATAATTCGACGATAAAATGGACTAAATTCAACCAGGATGCTATACATTTGATGATTTCTATGATGAATTTGGGTAGATAATTCAACGACAAAATGGTCTCAATTTTGACCGTTACACCAATTGAGCAACGTCTTATTCTTCCAGTTCCAAGGGATTGTTGCAGTCGATAATTTGACCAGTTATGGGGTCGAAATTGCGACGATTATTTACCATGTAGAAAATTTGACAAAAAAAGATTGACGATAGTTTTAGTCGCCTATTCGACCAATTGTTGTAGAAAATTTGACTAATTCTCATCGAAATTTAAGGTAAAATTTACTAGCATTATTGTCTTTGATATCTTGCATAAGTTTTGCAAGAGTGTCATCAAAATCCATCTGGTTATCCACGACACTAGCCAGCTCAAATCCATTCTCCATCTCATAGATAAACATCGAAGCATGCCCATCACAAAGGAATCTAAGCAACTTCCTCTTTTCCAGGTTCAACACACAAAAAATCTGCGAAGCAATTTTAAAATGTGTGAGTTTTCTAAAACCTAGTAAGAGACCTGCTAGCTCCTTGAAATTTAGAATGATTTCTAAATTTCCAAATATACCAAAGGATGAGAGATAAGAGAATCTGCCAAAACAAGTTAGAATCTTTGTGAAGTCCTTCAATAAAACCAGTAATGATATCAAGAGTATAAACAAATTTAGTAATAGAGACACCAAACATAAGCCAAATTTCTCTAGCAAAGGTACAATCAAAGAAAATATGTCTCATAGTCTCAGGCAATCTGCAAATAGGGAAAATATCAAGGCTAGCTTGATGGTTTTTGATGGGAAGTCTATCTAATAGGAGATGCCACTTGAAACACTTAATCTTAGGTGGAATGGGAGCTTTCCATAATTCGTCAAAGATTTTTTGCCAATCAGTAGGGATGAAGGTGCAATACCAGATGTTATTGATATGCTGAGTAACATAAGTATCATGGTTAAGGAATTTGTAGATGTCCTTCACTTTAATAGAAGTCAGGAGGGAACCATTTTTCCATCTGAAGGAGAGAAATCAATGGGAATCAACATCAGTGTTCCTAGGAAGATTGAGGGGAGCACAAGCCAGATTAATGAGATTATAAGTAT
The DNA here is from genome assembly GCA_027943335.1 of Chamaecyparis obtusa. Lineage (NCBI taxonomy): Eukaryota > Viridiplantae > Streptophyta > Pinopsida > Cupressales > Cupressaceae > Chamaecyparis > Chamaecyparis obtusa. Next base: position 105,275 of record BSBK01006080.1, read on the forward strand.
GCTTGTGGGAGACAGGGAGATCAAATTCTCTAGCAAGGTTATCCCAACTGATGATTTGGTTGTGTTCCATAATATCCATAAAACACTTAATGCCTTTATTAGCCCACATTCTGGCTGAACAACCTTTAGTCAAGGCCAGGGGTTTACCTTGGTGCAAAATATTCCACCATATGGAGCGCTCGCCATGCAAGGTATAATTGTAATCAAAAGAGGAATTATCAATATAGCCTTGAATATTCTCCCAGGCCTTCCAAATGGATCTGAAAACCCAAGTTCCTTGAACTGTTATGGGGAACTTGCCAGCAATCAGGTCACAAAAAGGAAGGTGCTTCCAGGACTTAGCCTCTTTAGGGACACCATTCTATATATTATTTCTAACAAGCACTTTCTAGGGCTCGTCACCATCTAGAGCTTGGAAAATCCATTTGGAAGCTAAGGCCATACCCTAAAGCTTAAGATCCTTCAGGCCAAGACCTCCAAGATTCTTCTCTAGATGGCACCAGCCCCATTTGACCAAATGGTCTTTTCTATTACCTTTACCATCCGACCAAAGGAAATGTCGAATGAACTTTTGAATTTCCATAATCTGATAATTGCTAAACATCCAAGAAGAGGAATAGTAAATACTATAAGAAGAGAGGATTTTCTGACAGACCTGCACTCTTCCAGCAAGAGAAAGGAATCTATTATTCCATTTGTTAAGTTTCCTGATAATTTTATCTCTAACCCAAAGCCACATATCTTTGAGTGAGGGATTCACCGAGAAGGGAATACCAAGGTATCTAACAATTTTGTTGGGGCCTCCCTAGGAGTACCCAAATTGATTAAACCAATTTTGCGGCTTATCTTTCCATCCCAACATAATGGATTTGGAGTTGGAAATACGAGCCCCAGAGGCCTTGCCAAAAAATTCAAGCTTTTTACTAAGACAGTGCATATTATTCTGATTGAGATCCAAAAATAGAGAAGTATCATCCACAAATTGTATGTTAAGAAGCTCAGAGTTATCAGGAAGAGAGATTCCATGCACTTTAGGGGAGATAGTATTATCTTTAAGAATATAAAATAAAGCATCAGAAACAATAAAAAAAAGGGCAGGGGCCAGAGGATAGCCTTGTCTAATGGATCGGGAAAGCAGAATGAGATTAGACAGAGTCCCATTGACCTCAACCATGGCGGAGGCATCTTGGAGGAGGATTTGAGTATACTTATAGAAGACACTGGGGAAGCCAAAGGCTTGTAACATCATACCAATAAAGTCCCATTCAACCCTGTCATAGGCCTTCTCAAAGTCAAGAAGAAGCATAGCGGCCTCTTGTTGAGAAGAGTTGGCCCATTCCATAGCCTCTCAACTGGTGATGAGGTTTTCAAGAATGTATCTCCCCTTAATAAACCTAGTTTGGGTTGAGTAAATAAACTTAGGGAGAATAGCTTCTAGACGGGAGGCTAGAATTTTGGCAAGGATCTTATAGGAGACATTGAGCAAGGTAATAGGATGCCAATTTTTAACAAGAGCTCTGTCACCATCCTTAGGGATCAACTTTATAATGCCAGTGTTAATAGATTTCCCAAGAGTGCCATTAGAGAAAGCCTCCAGATAGAGGTCATAGAGATCCTTAGTAATCCATTCGATATTAGTTTTATAAAACTCAGCAGGGAGCCCATCCGGACCAAGGGCTTTGTTATCTTTAAGTTTCCGAATGGCATCAACAATTTCTTGTTACGAAACCAAGCTTTGAAGGGCAGGGATGTCACTGTCAGAGATCATCTTAGGAATGAGAGCAATGCACCTTCTTCTAGTAGATTTCGAGTCATTAGTATCCTCAGATGTGAAAAGATTCCTATAGAAATTTTTAAAAGCTAAGGAAATATCTTGAACAGTAAGAAGCTCTTTATCATTATCAACAATTCTATCAATCCTTTCTTTGCTCTGTTTCTACTTGAGGAGGTTAAAGAAGAGTTTACATCCTTTATCTCCAAATTGAAGCCAATGGTTCTGGGTTCTAATAGAAGCACCTTTGATCTTGACTTGCTAATGTTTCCTTAGGGAATCCCTGGCTTGGGAGACCTATTTAGCAAGAAGAGGAGAGTTAGGCTGGGCTTGAATTCTGGTTTCAACCAATTGGAGCCAGTCAAAAAGGACATTCTTCACATGTCTAAAGTCTTTGCCTTCTTTTGCCCAAAAGTTTGGAAGATCTTAGTCCAAGAGGAGATATTAAGATTCCATTTACTGGTTTGGGAAAGGGACTTATTTTGCAAATTGATAATTCTAATCATCTTAATAGAAATAAGCACATCTTGATCTCCAAGAAGAGAGGTATGAAGAATAAATTTCTGGTTAGTATGATGGGCAGGTAAGATGAAGTTTCTAAAATTAACTATAGCTAAAATAGGGGAGTGATTAGACAGAGTAGCAGGGAAAGAGGCAACTGGAGAGTAGAATTGGTTAGGGGAGAATGAGAAAAAATTACTGTCAGCATAGAATCTATCAATTCTGGAGTAAATACGGTTTGGCCCTTGTTGGAAATTACACCAAGTAAACCAAAGGGATCCAACATCCGGCTTATCACCTTCAAGAGGGTCAAAAAGATGGAGATGATGTTTAAAATTATCCCAATGATACTTTTCTGCACTTTTCCACTCGAAGGGAGTACCTCCAATCTTGTCATCAACATTCTCAATCATGTTAAAATCACCACCAATTAGCCAAGGAATGTTAGGGAGGGAGGTCATCCAATCCCATAGCCTAATTCTTTCATTGTAATCATTAGAAGCATAGAGAGAGAAAATTCTGAAATGAGAGTTATTAATATTAAAGGAGACCCAAATAGCTCTGTTATAGGGTGAAACACCAGAGTTAGTAATATACTTAGTCCAGTTAGGGCTAATGAGGAGAGCAACACCTCCCTTCCCTTTGGTATGCGCAGTAACAATCTTGCAAGCATCCTTCCATATGCAGTTAAGGGTAGTATCAAGCGTAAATCCAACCGCCTTAAGCTCTTGTAACATCATGATATCAATTTTAGAGTGATAATCCATAAAAATTTTAATGATAAACTTACGATCAGGAGACTCAAGGCCTCTCACATTCCACGAAATAATCTTCATGGAGAAATCTGATTAGTGGAACTAGTAAGGAGACCAAAGTCCCAACTCTTCTTTTTGTTCTTAGAACCAAGGAGTCTACCTTTTTTCCTGGAACCAGAGTTAATCAAAGAATCTTCCTCATCACTGCCATCAACAGAGTCTAAACACGAATCCCTCATGTCCAACGTGGATTTATCAGAGGTCGGGTTAGGATTAGCATATATCACTTCAATGAATAGGTTATCTTCTAGTTCCTTGAGGGTGGAGGATGGAGGCTTAGGAGGGTGTTCCTCAGGGATAGGCTCTAGAGGAGGCAAAGGGTCCAGAGTAACTGAGGTAGTATTGTTAGTGTTCCTACTGACATCCATGGGAGCATCAATATTATTGAGATCAATAGATCCAGGGGAAGTGTGATAGGGACTAGCTTCAATCATAAGTGGGGAATGGTTAAGGACTTCAAATCTATTAGCTCTGGGGTTAAAAGAACTAATACGCTCCAAAGTTAGTTGTTGAGCATTCTTTCGCTGGCATTTTCTATGAGAAATGACTTGGAATTCATCCGCAGAAGGTGCTTCAGTGGAGGCAAAAACAATTGGTTTTGATGAATTACCTGATGGCAGCCGAGAATTGTCATTCACATTACACAGGGTTTGAACCGGTATAGATCCAGAAGTAGAAGAGCCTTTAGGGTTATTATTATTATTCTTGTTATTATTTTTAGCATTGGATGTTTCCATAGTAGATTGAGTTATCTCCATGGGGGTAGCAGGTTTAGGCGCATTTGAAGGGGCACTGATATTATTAGAGATATCTGGGGTTTCAACCGTGACATGCTTCTTTCGATTAGCAATAATTGGGCAAGTTTTCCTTTGATGCCCTTCCTTTTTACAGAGAAAACAAGCATTTAAGCCCCCCTAAAACCTCAACAGGGAAAATGAACACCTCTCCGCCAATATTGAGATTTAAGCTTGAGGGGATGTCAATCCCTGGTTTAATAGATATGAACATTCTGGCATCTAAATTGGGAACTAGGAGAGATGTTTCATCAATACAAATGATTTTCCCAAAGCCGTCCATCAATTGAGGCAAAAATTTCCAAAGAAAGGGTGGAACATCTTTAACAATAATCCACCTAGGGCATGAAAGGGCCAGCACTTCCTCATTAATTGCATCCTGTGACCATGCTAGGGCACGAAAGGAAGTCTTCCCTATAGTCCAATAGTGTCTCTTAAGGACTTCTACCTGAGACTCATGGCTATTAAAGAAGATAATGTATAAACCCCTTTGAATTTGCCTACAGAAAGAAATTTTCAAACCAAGTTTCAAATTCCATAAGCTATGAAACCAGTCATCCATAAACTTTCGGGGAGGGCATTTTTCCACATCCACACATGAGAAGAAAATAACAGTAGATCCTAGCCTAGTCTTTTCCAGCGTAATCTCATTAAGCATCTCATCATTTGGTGTAATGAAGATATCTTTCAAGGCGTTAGCAGGGCACTTACCTTTGACTCCAGCTCGCTCGCATTGAGCAACTAAAACAAATCTCACAATAGGGGAGACACCATTGCTGGGAGGAGCCACAGTCTCAGCGAAGGTCTTCTTCAGAGGATGGCTAAGGGCATCAGGGTCAAGGGGAATTAAGGGAGGGGCGGCCATTTCAGGCTCCATAAAAATGAAAAAGGAAAAACAAGTTGCAGGGAAACAATAAATGCAATATAGAAACCAAAATAGAGCAGGGTTAGAAGGTACACCACGTGGAGGAGAGAACTCTCCTCCACATCACATCAAAATAGAGGGATCGTTGCGTCACATTCACTGCATCACATTTGCTCTTCCCCTCAAACAATCAAATGTTAAAACAATTGACAACAGAAATAATACAATCAAATATAAAAATAACTAAACCATAAACAAAAATATTGTGAAAATTTATAGGTAAAATTGTACCTCATAGTAGTTGGGCATAGCAGTGCGGATGAAGAGAAAAATATCTAAGCAAAAATGTTACCGCCACAAGGGTGGTCTCATGGCCGGTGACAACAAGCATCGATATTGTGTATGATATCTTCATCTCTCATTTTTTGACCACGGTCATTGACTTTGCAAAGAAGGAAGGACAACATATTATTATAACAAGGGATCTCCACCATTCCCTTCGGTATATTTGAATGAATTTATAACATATTTTTATCATTTTACTTTACAAGATGTAGGTCTATGCCATTCATAAGACCAAGCTACTCCTAAGGCTAGGCCACTCTAGAGTACTTAGTCTTCTTTATTAAAATTTTTTTTAAAAATATTTGTAAGAACTTCTTGTATTTCTATAAGGTTGTTTCTTGATAGAACCTTCTTCTACATGTGCATTTAAACTCATATATGACTATTTTTCAACCTTCTTCTACATGTGTATTTAAATTCATATATGACTACTTTTCATTCCTAGTTTTATGTGTAAGTTTCCATTTCTTATTCTATATATTTGGTCACTAGTTGAAGCTTTGTACAAATTCTCATTGACTAATGAGTGTTAAAAAGGATTGATTTACACTATTTTCCTAATACACACATTACATTATAGAACATCAACTCCTTTAGAAGAATTTATCTTTTAGGTTCTTTCATTTGGTGAACCCGATCATTACATACTAGTACATCTTTTTTGGTTTGCATAAGTTAAAGTATCTTTGACATCCATTATTGTTTCATTACAAATAACTTATTTTCTTGATGTTTACAAGTTCATCTCCCCATTTGTTCTTCCATTAGAGTTAGACCTTATCCTTAGAGGACCACCCCTTGCCATGTTCCCCATCTTAACCCTTTCATGACTTGTCCTTATTTCATGTCTAACAAGGCTATGTATTTCTCCCAAAGATAGTATTGATCACGGGAGACAATTTTTATTACAAAGGAAAAAGATTATATGAGAACTCCATGAAGTTGAGAATGCTCTAAACCTTAAGTTGTCCTTATTCCATATGATCTTCTTGATTTTGTATAGAACCTTATTCTAATGAATCCTCTATGAATATATGTAATGTAAAATATCAAAATAACATTGCATGCACAAACTCTATCTTGCATATATTCTAGCCTCTTTAAAATGGATTCATCTTCAATGATGGTTTCATAGTAGTTGTTGTATCTTTATCTTTGCTTCCATTTTCCTAATAATTTTCACATTAATTTGGACTGTGACATTTTTTAGTTAGTTCAAAAACTATATGTCATCTTTTGGCACTAAAATGGCTATATATAAGAAGCATCTAGAGATTTATGTTCTAATTTTTTCCCTTCTTATTCCTTTTGAAATGGGAAGATCTCTTTCATTTATAAATTTGATTTTATTTATTTCTTTGTAGAATGTTACTTGAAATTCATACCATCCTTAACAATCATAGTGCTTTATCTATAGGTGTTGGAGACTACATTTTGAGTGGGGATTGCATGGTCTCTCTTCTTCTTTCTTGTTGGGATCTACATTTATTCTTCTTCTTTGTATAGTACAAGTTTTAAATATAAGTTTTCATCCAAGGATTAAAATATGATAATTGTGTGACTAGATAACATTAATAATAATAATAAAATTAACACTTCATATGAACATAAGATTAATGTGGAAATCATTTAAAAAAAATAATCTACATGATAAAGAGGACCGCACATTAAACACACATGGTCACTTTGATAGCACTTCATAGGGCTCATTTAACTATAAAACAATTATATTAAATCATAATCTAAAGTACTCCCAATACATAGACATGTATAGAGGACAAAATCATAATGGTTAATCAATAGAAACACCACTATAGAAGAAGTTAATGCTTGAAGGAAAATCCCTCCCCATTGAGCCCTAAGTTGGATAGCATTATGGCCAACACTCAAACCCTCACTTAGGGCATAAGTGATCTTAAAGAGGATCATGAGAAGCGCATTAACAATCTAGAGGGAAATCTTAATAGTTTACAAGATCTATGAGTAAGATTTTTTTGTGGTATCTAGTAAGACAACGATGGATAATTCCATCGAAAAACTGATGAAACTCAATGAATAGGTAGAGGCCTTACAAGCTTTGTCTAAGGGTGTACCTACCTCTCCTTCTGTTAGTGTCAAATTAGCTAGGATGGGTCATCGTAAGGATGCTAGTTCTACTGCAGAAGCAATTACTAATGCAGGTCTGTCATTTGGTTAGAATATGTTGTGTTGCTCATTAGAGATTGTCTATTTTTTTCTATTTCATTCCTTTGTAATTGGGTTTGTGGTCCCTATAAAGCCATTTTACTTTCAATAAAAAAACACCTTTGTATCATAGCAAAACCACATGGAGACATTCAAGAGAATCTCATGAGAATATTAAAATGATAAATGACTTCACATGGCTATACATGGTCAACCACAATGGGTCTCTAAGTAGAAAATATAACCATTTCATAATATTGTGATTGCTTTGATGTGATTATTTGGTATATAATTGATGTTGTGAACAAATACTGTGAATTTCGATGACCATGGTTTAGTTGTCTAATCTTTGACTTTTTAAAGGTGTGTATTTGTAAAGAAAAATGAATTACTAAGATAATCAATAGTTGAAATGTCTTATATGTTTATATTGTTTACAACTCCAGTTTTAAGACTGCGATAGTTTCTTTTTGCCAACATCAAATTTTTCCTTCATTTTTAACATTAAAACTTCTAGAAGGTCGAAGTTTTAGTCTTAACATCTCAGATTATTATTATGATTTAAACATCGATATAAAAACAATACACATTTAATTGAAAAACATTGCTTTTTGAAATCAGATATATGTATTTTAATATTGTTCACCTTCTTCCTTGAAATCATATAAAATATGTCTTTTAAATACAACTTAATTTTAAATACAACACTGTAAAAAAAAACTGATATATCAACTATGACTACAGCAAATCCATACGGACAACACAAAATTTATAACAAGTACATGCGAAAATAAACTATTTTAACATAGAATTTAAGGACAACAAGATTAAAAAAAATAGAGTAACATAATAAATATAACGACTCTAAAGCATAGTTTTTTCTATATCTTGTTAATTTCCTTTATTCCTTTTACTTTTCGGATCAGCACACCCTTATTATTCTGCATCCCAATCCTTCAAAATTTTGCAGTATTCAGACTACAGATGTTTAGAGGTGTTTGTTAAATTGAATTAAAAAATCAAGAGTTAAATTCGCTTGGCTATGTTGCACCCACCCAATCCTAAAATGATAGGTGTCAGTGTCCGCACTCTACAACGTGGCCTACAATCCTCCCATATGAAGCACATGCAATTCTTCACAAATTAACTACCGGCAAATTTGATCACCACTACATATTTCTATTCGATCTCTGAAAGAAAAACATAAATATAAATACTCCCCACTACTTGAGGCTTTGTCAATATATTTATATTATCTATTTTTATATAAGTGGACGGCAAATCCAACTATTAAAGAATTGCCATGACTGAAATAATTAATCCACTCTCCGCAGTAACTCCACTTCCACTGGCATGTTCTACAGATCACGCCTTCATATGGCAAATGAATGCATGTTATTATCACTACCCACTTCCAACGCACTCTTTAATGACGTATGTGATGACACAAAAACGCTTACCAAACATAAACTTTTTCCTGCAGATCTGTTTTCTATGCCTTCAATTTCTGAACATTAATGGAAGAAAGCCCACAACTAATTATTATTATGGACTACTAAAACTCTCTATATTGGGCTCATCAGATCCAATTACATATATAAAATTAGAAACATGTTTGGTTTTTTTTTCTATTCAGAAACCATTAAATCCTCTCCGAAGAGATAGGAGATCTGATCGACCACCCAGAGAGTTCCTGGTTGAACATCCAACATCATCTGCCTTTGTGGAAGAAGAGCACATCTGCAAAGAGGACATGTGTCTTGACGCTGATCAATCCATCTGTCCAAACAATTTCTATGAAATACGTGACTGCAATTGCAGAGCTCTCTTATTTCATCATCTTTCTCAAACGAGTTCAAACAAACCGCGCACACAAAGTCCTCTTCAATCTCCCTATATTTCTCTGCAAATTTCCCAAACGTGAGCAGGGGCAGTTTTTCTCTGATGATTTCTCCGCACACAACGGAAGTCTCAGAGGATTCTTCCAACGCAGAGCTTTCGGGATCCAACAATCCGACTCGAGAAAGAACCCAAAAAGCCGCTTTGTTCACATCTTCTAAAACAGAGATGAAAGTGAGCAGAAATCTTGGGACCAAAAGACCATTATAGCCTCCAGAAATTCTTATGAACCAACACTCAGCCATTTCAGCAGTGAAAACTAAGAATTTTCCTCAGATGAGAAATGTAGTACAATTGGTATGGTGTGGCAAAAGGTAAAATATATAGAGGAAATGGTTATGAAGAGCGATTGTGGGGAGGCCCGCTAAGATATCGACGGCTCTCCTGCAACTGCTCCGAAACGTCGTTTAATGTGCCCCGCCACTTTCAATTAAAACCCTAACGTGGAAGCATCTGATTGTTATTAATACGGGTTTGAGTAAATGCACGTGCGCTCATTTAATTTGTTACGAATACCAACAGATTCGTATCATTTGCTTCGTCTTTAGATCTCAATTTATGTTGCTGAGTTATTAAGCAAAAACCTTTGCACTTACTTTAATAGCCACGTTTATATATTAAATCGAGCAATAATGAAAAACTTATAAAGACTTATTTTCACATATTTTTGAGGGTTTGGATTTAAATATGTTGGGTGAAATATGTGATTTTCAGGTACTCTTTATTCTTTAAATTAGATAATATTATATATATACATGATTACATTCTTAATATATGTATAAAATCTGAGTAAATTAAATATCCGGATATTGTCTATTTTTTTTCAAATATTAAAATTTAATTAATTAGATACTATCAAGTATAAGTACATAGAAAAAATATGTTCTACAAGAACAAAAGAACACATTACATTAATATGTGAAAATTAAAATTTTCAATTTTTTCATAATATATTAAATTAAATCAAAGTAGAATTATTCAATAGTCTTTCAAAACAAAATATAATCCCTAAATAAATTAAATTCAGAAAATATGAAAATTAAAATCATTTTCATAATATATTAAATTAAATCAAAGTAGAATTATTCAATAGTCTTTCAAAACAAAATATAATCCCTAAATAAATTAAATTCAAAAAATATGAAAATTAAAATCATTTTCATAATATATTAAACTAGCACTTGTACCTAAAGGTACAATGGTTAAGTCGATAGTAAAATATACTATATAAATGTTTGAAGTTGTGGAATGTTTGATTTTTATTTAATTGTCATAATTAAATATTTAATATCAATTTTTGTATACAGAATATAAATTTGAGCATGTTAGTAAATAATGAAAATATTTCTTTTGTAAATGATTATTTTTATTGTTTAAATATTACTAAAAAGTATCTTTTTAGAAAAAAATATTTACTTTGAAACTTGTCAGGCTTAAATACATTAAAAATTAAAAAATTTTAGTTTTATATTTACCAAAGATAATTAGAAGAGGAACTTATAATATTCAGTCAATAGTTTCTATTTTACAAATGAAGAATTTAATATTGATATAAACAAAGGTAAGCAGTCCTTTTTTTATTGATTCTTTTAAAAATTACAATTGATAACATGTTTAAACAATCATATACATATTTAGTTGTTGATTACTATAATTTGAGTTTGGAATAGAAGACAACCACTAGTGTTCCATAACTAACCATAACATGATAGGTGAAGCCATTGAAAGTCAAACAAAAGCCCATATATTTTGAAATTTCTGCATTGGAAAGATGCATGGAAAAGCAAACTGTTGTGGTAGTAACCAAATAGCAAATGTCCCAGCTAAATGAGCACTTTTTGAATTGGCGTAGCTAAAATGTAAATAAGAGTGAAAGGCGGTGTTGTTCAGAACAATATTATCCATGAATGCTGCATATATATTTGAAACATCTCAATCTGCCCTGCATCAAAGGCCTGGCAAGAGATTGTCTATAGTGCACTGCTCATTATTTTATTGCTGCACAAATTTATGTGGGCTCACAAGAAAATAAAAAAAGATGATTGATATACTGACCGGTATTCTCTTGTAGATATTCCATGTGTAATTGGCTGATAATTGCTTTACTCATTGTACATTCTAGTGTGGTTGGTGTATGTTGTATAAACTGCTCATAGGCATGAACTTCAGAATGACTGAAAGTAATACAGTAACTTAATAAATTGAGGGATGTTGAAAAAGTTAAAAAGGAAACATGGAAGCATGATTTTCTTCTTCCCACACTTCTATATCCATACTGTTTAGAAAGGTTAGATACTTAATACCTTGTAGAAGAGATGGTTTCAAATAGAAGCAGCAATTGTCGCCTCTGGTAGACATTGAAGTGTTAAATTTGAATCCTGTGAACAAGTCATTGCATTTATTGTATGTTAGAAAGGTAGGAAGCCATAGTGTTGGACTTTGGCACTTTCATTTTGAAGGATAGAAAGTATTGTTAAGTGTTGCGTACCTTGATTGTTGAAAGAGCCAGCTGGTCTAATCGAGCTTCTTCTTTTTTCCTTATGATTGTGTATGTATTCTTTTGCATTTTGGAGTATCTTTCAAATGAGAAATTTGGCTGAATGAGGAGGTCATTTAATGATTTGACTCTAGAAATTGCTGTGAATGTTAGCCCTTGCCTTTCTATTTTGCCAATGTCGATTGTTGCTTTTTGTAGTGTAAGGCCTTGTGATTTGTGAATTGTTAAAGCCCATGCCATTGTTAGAGGTAGTTGCCTTCATGTGCCCAGTGAGAGAGGAATTATTGGTATTAGCTTAGGATCGTTTGTGTTCCATGGTGGCCCATTGTAAGTATCGATCCTTGCTATAACGTACATTGGAATATCAGGTGGTTTGGTTCTAGGGCTATAGATAATATCAATTATTTTTCCAAGAGCTCCATTTACAAGTCCTGCTTCTGTCCATATGTTTGATGTTAGCATGATGTGTTGGTCTCTGCATAATAGAATTTCTTTTTCAAGTTGCTCATCTATAGCTGCATATTCTATGTTGCTTCTGGTTGTTGTTGCCACACTTATTATAATTGGATAGTTCAATTGTTTCAACATTTTTTTGTTATGTAATTTGACTAGATCATTCGTGGCAAATAGGTGGATTGACTTGTCAAATACTTCCTTCTCATTTGATGTAAGTTGTTTGTCTGTGTGTGCATTGAGGAGCTCCCAATCTTCTTGTGTTGGTTTTGCATTTCGTATGTTGTGTAGTAGTTGGCGAAATTGTTCCTGCACTGTATTGTCACCTTGTTGGCAAAACATTGCTCATAATGTGATGATTGTTGTGAATTGATGCCACAATGTTCTTGCGGTAGAATGTGATGTGTAGATTGGTTTGTCCATGACTGGGGGTAGTTGAGCAAGGTCTCCCACCGAGATTATGGAAAGTCCACCGAACCATAATTCTTGATTCTGAGGAAATGCTTGTCGTAGTCTACTGTCTATTTTCAGTAGTAGCTTTGGGCCGATGAAGCTTAATTCATCAATAAGAATGTATTTTATTTCTTTTAAATCCTCTTGGAATGTTGTCAATGCTTGGCCTTGTAGTTGTTGCATTTGCTTAATAGGAATCCTGAGCATGGAGTGTATAGTGGATGCATGTATGTTGAATGCAGCAACACCTGTAGGAGCTAGTGTGAGGAGCTTCTTCTGTTGTCATTGGCCATTACCATTTAGCAAATTTCTTATGCAGGCAATCAAATATGATTTTCCTGTACCTGCTGTGCCTTGAATGATCATATATAGTGGTTTGGAAGATACACTTTTGCTATGGTTTTTGATTATTGTGAGAGCTGCCTCTTGATCTACTGACAATGCATAGCTTGGAATGTTTAAATTTGATAGGATGTTCTCACCTTGTGCACTTATTATTTTTGTATTTATGAATTGTGTTGCAATTTCATGTAGATGTTGAGGTATGTTAATTTGATCCCATTTGTTGTTGTCGTCGAAGTCATGTCCGCCAAGCATTTCAAGTTCATTGAAGGCTATATTATGTGCATGGCCCATCTGTGATAATAATTGCCATTCATTCATCTGTGTTATGTGTTGAATGTTTGTGTCATTGTTCTCCTCCTCCTCCTCCTCCTCCTCTTCTTCTTCTTCTTTTGGGTGTACTTCTTTTGGGTTAATGCATTTGACATGCCAAACGTCATAACCTGTTGCATTCATGATATTCCAATTTGAAATTATTTTATCTTTAGTGAGTCCAATGTCATTTTCTATGTCATGGAAATTTTTGTATAAGAGGAGCTCTGTCCAGCAGAATATTTCAAATTGGTCTAAGTCGTGATGTGGAATGTTGTAGAATTTTGGGTAAATATTGACAATAGCTTGCACTTTTCTTTCTTTCCATTTGCAATGTCTATAGTTTGCAGAGTAGGTGTAAGATTGTGCTGATTCAAGAAGTGTTATTATGTCCAGTTGTGGAGGTCTTTGAATGTATGCCTGCAAGTAGGTAGATTGTATTTGTTTTGTGTGAGATGTGTTTGTTAGTCGTTGAAACATTTTCCGTCCAACATTCAAAGATGTGAAAGGATGATTGCAAACAACAAGAGGCAATTTTTGAAGCATGTGACATGTTTCTTATGCTCCTATGTCACGCTCAGCTACAATCTCTATCATGAATTTCCTGTATGCTATGAGAGCTGGGCTATCTGATTGTTGTGTTGTACATATTCTTTTTAACATAGTTTTGTATGTCTCTGATGTTCGTTCTGCTTTTGATGCATATTTTGCAATGTATTTGAGGACAACTTCTCTTGAGATAATTGGTTGGCAATCTATGTTGGCTCTCCAGATTGATAAAATTTGTCTGTTGTGTATGTTAATTTTGTCATCATTTCTTGCAGGTTCATATTTTTTTTTCCCATTCTCATCACATGAAATAGTTGAATTGTTCTGTTCTTTCCATGGAGCTTTGTATTGACATTCAAATTTTCAACCCTTCTTTCTTAAGCATGTGCCTTCTTTGCATTTTGTATGTCATTGGACCCTATTAATTAATTCTTCATAATCATGAGTGGGATCAGTAGTGGATATTTCATCTGTGTTGAGCAAGCATGGATCATTTAGTGGAGAGTGAAACATTGTGTTGTCTTTGTGCAATGCCTCACGAGGGTTCCAAGCTATAACATAGTTGTCGAAAAACATTTGCACACTTTCAATTTGTGCAACATTGTTCCAATCTAATTTATCCATATCAGGTGCATTTTTAGACCAAATAACCCCATGTACATGTGTAGTATGTCTATGTTGCCATTTTGTTCTATACCAATAATTTTCTGCATGCAAGAGTTTTTCAAGGACTTCTTCACGAAAGATTGTAAACCACTGATGCAAGTAAAATGCTACGGTATGGGGGTTCTTGATTATGTTCTCCATCTACTATTTGTTTGATAGCATTCTGGGGACATTGTCATTTGACAACAATTTATGTAAATCTGGCCATTTAGTATCTGCAGCACTCAATGTGAAGAAAAGAGTAGGTGATCCTATTTGGTTGATCATGTCTCTTAACTCTGCACGTTTCTTATTCCAATATGGTCTTGTACCTCGCATGGAAGAACCAAACTGCATGAGTTCCTCTACAAGTTGGTTGTCTGACAAATTTGTAAGGTGTGCTCAAAGGTTTTCTATAGTGGCCGGTATGTTTTCTTCTGCATTTCTCTTGATAAATATTGCTGCAACTCCTTGGCTATGATGTTTGGCCATCATATTGAAGATGAAATATGGAAAGCGAGGATGCCTTCCGAATCTGTTGTCATGGAACCTCATTAAGTGTAGTGCAAATTCATGTATGTGCACTTATCTTAGCCGGGGTTGTAGGTGTTGTGCAGATCCATTTGGGAAGAGAGTGGGAAATGCCATATCAAGTAAACCCTCGGTGCTGTATTCATTTACAAGAGATGACTCTATCTGTGGCCAATTGATAATGTTGTCTGTGCTATCTTCAAGTTGTAGTTTTTGCTTAATAATTTGTAGCTCAGGAGCTATTTTTGGCTGTCTAGTCATAAATGATGATGTTTATATTATGTTTTCTTCATTAGGGTCTTCATCGATGTCCATTTCATTATTTGGCATTGTCATGTCTTCATTTGTTTAATGCTTTTGAGCATACTTGAAACATCTGTTCTTATTTCAGGGATCTCTGCTAGATACTCATCATGAATAGTAATGTCCTTATAGTATGGATCATATTTCATTTTGTATTGCAATGCTTCTATAATATGTGTCCTACTTACATAACAATCATAGTACTGACCTGTTGTATGTAATCTTTGAACTATGAGTATCTCTAATTCTTGTATTCTATGTGGAAGCTTGTTTGCAATGTTGTTTATGTCTTATGAAAAGCTTATCGTGTGATCCTTGTATTTATATTGGCCTCCAAAGTTTTGAGTTACTTGCAATACTGGATTGACTTTGGCAATAAGCATTTCTTCCACCTGGCTCAGTCTTTTGAGTATAATAGGTTGTTCTCTTGGGTCCATGTTGTTGTTCGCTGAGAATCGATGTATGCCTTTCTCATGGAAGCATCTTTTGCATGTTGGTGTTGTGTTTGATGACATTAACTGCATGCCTGGGTAACATTCTTTGCATATAGTGCATGTTCGTAGGTTGGCTAATGCATCAATCCTTTGGCGGAATTGTTTGCTGACCATTGTGTAGTCATTTATGTGGACTATTCTTGGTCATTTTTTCCTTTGTTCTTGTAATGGAGTCTGTTCAATTTGAAATGGGTGCTCCTCTAGCTGTGCTTCTATTTGTTGTGATGCAATTGGAACTTGCTCTAATCTTTTAGCTCTTCTTCAGGTAGCTATTGCCTCTTTATTACGAACATAGTATTCTTGATTTCTTTTTCTATTTTGTTGTTGTTGAAGCTCAAAAAGTGATATATCTACAACATGGTTTTCGATTGGAGTTTCCATATGTTGCAATATATAAGTATGAAAAGGTGTGCATACATTAGAAGAAGAATGTAATTGAGGATGTAATTGCATGGAATGAACACATAGGATGAAGTTGAGGGTGTGTAATTTTATAAAGGTATGCAATTTTAATTGAATAAATTTAAATATGAAAGAATGTTCAATGTTACCTATATTGAACTTGTTACATGTACTTGCAATATACCTGCAATATTCTACATAAGTTCTGCCTCTGTATAAATGTTCTGGACTCTACTTTAATAAAATTTGTACAAAAAGATGAAATTTAGATGAAATTTACAGTAAAAATAATTATGCAATTGTTGTATACAAATTTACATTTTATTCTAATCACCACAAAAATGAGTTACATGGAGTTGGGAGGATAGTTTTGTAGAAAGATAGAATGTACAATAGAGCTAAATATATTGTTACATGAACATATATCTATTCACTGTAGTAGACGGGGTAGTACATTGTTTGTTTATAGAGCAATTTCCATCATGGAAAAGTGTTTGTACTGACAGACATCTCATTGATTTTGGAAAGTAGAGTACTACTTTCAGCAATGAAGTCTACTTGTTGGATCCCTGTTATGATTGCCTTTACTCGAGATATATTGTTGTACTTCTCTTTCTTGCATGCTAAGCTGATAACATATTCCCTATTGATCACATCTATTATGATTTATTCACTATCTTTTTCTAGATCATGACCAAATTGTAAGGAGTATAATTCTTTTGTAGACATTTTCATAAGTTGTGTTGCCCCTTCATCAAATGCAATAGCCCACATTATGTTTGTATGGTCCTGCAATTTTATTTGTAGTAAATAACTGTAATTACACTCTGTTGGAGTTACATTGCACTTTGAACAAAACCAATTGCCTTCTTTTTCTTGAGTCAAGGCCTTTTTGCATTCTCGTCCACCTAATTGAGTAGGGCATGCTGAGTAGCAAATCTCACCTTTTTTGATGATTAAGGTTGTTGCTTTCAATATACATTGGATGGATTCAGTTGTAACTGAAGTCTTTTGTTGAATATCTGAAATGTTCATTTGTGGAGCAGTTGTAGGTGTTACATTTAGCCTTGTTGTAGTTGATTGCAAATTTGATCCTATTTCTTTGAACCATTTTTTCAATTCTAATGTCTCTTGCATTTCTGGGTCTATTGCCAGATTAGTTGTATTTGATGTGTTGAGCACCTTTCCTTTGTATTCGGAAACATGACAATTTTTAGCTACAAGGACAATTGCTTCTTTCGTTGGGTACTTTTGTTCTATCTGATCACCAACCTTTCCTGCTATTGGCCCCCAAAGAGTGATATCTATATATTTCTCATACATATCTAACAATGTTATTGTACATTGTGGAACTTCAGTGCCATCTTGTCTCCTTATTGTTGATGTTGAGCTCATAGATGTGACAATTCCAATTGTATCAATATTTGTGTTGTTGGTCTTTCCCACTATTTCATTTATAGGTGTGAAGGTGTAGTGGTGCTTTGGAATTGACAATTCATCTTCACAATGAGTGACTTTTGAGTCAGTAGCAAGAGAAATTTCTAACCCACTATTCAATTTGTTATATTTTTTATTAGCCTTCTTTATTGCTCCTCCTAAAATTTTATATATTGCACCCATCTCTATGTTGTTGTAGTGAACATTGGCTGCATCATTGAAACATGTGACTCTTGTTTCAGTTCTTTCTGTATCTATTATGTGGAAGCTAAATAGTTGGCCAATACCTTTATGGTTTGTGTACTGTTTTATTTCACTCTTCATTATGACACAAGCTTTTATGGTCCACCTTGGCTGATATGGATTCAAGTCCTTAATTGGTGTGATTGTAGTAGGTGCTTCTAACTTTGTTGTTGAAGATTGTATACCAAACAGTAGCCTTTTGCGAGCTGATTGCTGTGGTGGTATAGTATTGGTAAATTGTGAAGCAATGGGTAAAGGCTCATCCATGTTTTCTTTTTTACAGTCAGTTTGCTTAGGTTCAATAGGAAGTGGCTTGCCAATTATGTGTTGCTTCATAGATATGATCTCAAGAACACCAATGACAATCCACCTATATAGTCGTGAGAATTGTACTAATTAGTAGAAAATAGTTTAAATACTTAGAAATTGATGAAACAAGGTATTATTACAGAGTGTAATATTTGGTTGTACTCACCGGTATGTACTTATCTTTGGGCTACTGTACTTTATCAATTGAATTAGTGTTCCAACAACCATATCTTTTTTTATTACAAAATGGTTGTAACTTGTGGGTAATGATGCTCTTTGACTATGCACTCCATTAGATAGATATAGTTTGTATCATTTGTGTTGGTTGTTCTTATCTCCAAACTGAGAGATAGCTACTATTTGTAGAATCGGTTCATGAACCAATTGTCCACTATGGATTATACTTATTGCATCTATGGTGAGTTCTGCAACCATGTCCTGCAATTTGAGTTGTTCACTGTCGGTCACACTTATTGCATCTTGTGTTTGTTCTGTGGACATTGTGTGTTGGGCGTGCTTGTTTCTGCAAAACCATTTAAAATGTAAGTTTTTAAATTGTTGGTGAATTTGTTGTGATGGAATTTCTATGGTGAGTATATCCCTACTTTGACTAAAGTCAATTTTGCATAGATGAGTTTAGTTTGTCTATGAAATGTGCAGTTTTGAATTATGTTTGGAGTACAATCTATAGTACATTTAATTGTTTTCTTGAAATGACTGAATTTCAAATATTTTTTAAGTTTCTCCTATGTTATCTCTTTTCTTTTGAAACTAAATTTGAAAGTACAATTCATAACTTCCTATAGAATATGGAACATACAACTATACAAAACATAAGATCTAAGACATATATATGTACACACAGAGAGAGAGAGAGAGAGAGAGAGAGAGAGAGAGAGAGAGAGAGAGAGAGAGAACTTGGTTAAATTTAATGCAATGTTGAGCGAAAAGATTCCTACATATCACAAAGAGAAACAATTTAAAAAATATACAAGGAGAATGTAAACATTATCACTAAATATATTGTCATTAAAAGATACCATAGACATCAAAATTTAAGTAGGATGGCAATAGTTGAATTATTATTTATATAGGAAGATAATACTTGAATTAATTCCTGACAGTAACTTCGTGCCAACAACACAGGATTGAGTGCATAAACTGTACTATAGGTAAATCAAAAATAGGCAATGATAATGTATTGCAGCATAATAGCATAAGAGGGGCTATAGAACAACATATGCATTGTATGTAATGTATGTTACTACAACTTTTGCACCATTTACAGATAAATTATTGTAATTGAACTTCAACCATAAGTTATAATGCACTAAGTTTCCTACCCATCAATTAAATAAATATTCACGTAGAAATAAATGTACCAAAGATTCAAATGATGAAAGATAGGAACAAAATCATGTTCAGGAAGTCAAAATAACATATCTAAATCTTAGAAACCTATAGTTCATGTAAACATACAACCAAATACATTAATCATAATTGAACTTCAACCATAAGTTATAATGCACTAAGTTTCCTACCCATCACTTGAATAAATATTGACATAAAAATAAATGTACGAAAGATTTAAATAATAGATACAAAAATATATATAGGCTCCTGAAAGATAAGAGAAAAATCATGTTCAAGAAATTAAAATTACATATCTAAATCTTTGAAACCTACAGTTCATGTATCAAAACATAAAATTAGTAAATGCCTCTAAATTGGGAATTTTTCTGCTCCAATAAGTGACCAGATTGTCCACCATGACTGCCCCCATTCCTAAATACTCCAATGCATTGGAAAAAATACTGAGCAACGCCAAATGGGTCAGAGCTTGAATCACATTCAGCCCTGGTTGAAATGGGAATGACCATATAAACACCATTTTTACAACAACTATGACCAATTTCTACTTCCTATCTAAAATTTCTTACAAAGAAAAATTGTTTGAAAATCTAAAATTCTACTTTCTACAAACAAAAATCTGATTGATAAACAAACATTCCACTGGAGAACACAAAAAAATTATTCTAATACCATTGATACACAAAAATCCAAAGCTCGCCGCAAAGCTACTCAAATTGTAAAATACCGAAAACAAATTCATCATAAATATTCAGTGTATTAAGTGCTGGTCCAACTAGACCACAATACTTTACATTAAGAGGAAACAAAATTAATGTAAGCCTTGCTTTTCTTACAGACAAGAGAGCTGTACTTCTAAAGACACACACTTCCACTCAAATAGCACATCATTGCTTTATTCAAGTAAAGGTTGCTTAGATTTATTTGCTTTAGCCTCTAAAAGCAATATTTTGTTTTTGCATGGCTTTCTTTGCTTTGCCATTTTATCATAGTCTTTGGTCTTTGCATGGAGCTGTACTCTATTTTGAAGCAGGTAGAGCCATTTTTAGAAGCTTAAAATTTAACTATCAAATAAAATTCTTTGAAAACAGTTCTACTAAGGGTGAAAAATGTTAAATGCTAATACAGGCATCTCTACCCTTATATAATATATATGGGCATGTCTATCATAGTAGAATTCTTTGCATTATAGGAGCACCTTATCAAAAAATTTTGGTCCTTGCAAAAGTAAAACCTGAAACTAAAGAAACCTGTCTCCTGAAAATAACTTGAAATTTGATCATTTCACTCATAAAACTGCAATGAAGATTATACATCTTATTTTCTACAGGCAATTCATTAAGCATTTGAACTTAAAATGCACTCTCCATCATAGAATCAAGCCATATGTATTGCCCCTATTTTTGTTCTCTGCCTGTTCTCAAGTATTGGTTTGCAGCATGACAGAATGTTATTTATACTTATGTAGCTTGTGAAAAGAATTTAATGTAATTCGTATGAATTTTAGGCAAGAGGTAGTGTCTAGTCTATAATCTATGTTTGCACTTTTAGGCAAGAGCTGGTGTATGGTCTATAATCTATGATGAAATAATAGATAAATCCTGTGTTGGTGCCACAAAGTTATACTGACAGCCACTATATAATTGAAATCCAAGCAAAAGAATTTGAAATTTATTTTTCCTTGAAATTTTCATGTAATAAACAATTTACACATATATAAACAGTTCATTGGCATAGTTTATTAACGAAAATATATGATTTCAATGTAGATTAAGAGGGTTAGAGAGCAACACAAACATATTAATTAATATTGTATCATAATAGATTGTGGAAATCTGACAACAATCCAAATATATTCAAAATATGTAATCTTACAAACCAAAATTGGTTCTGAAAACAAAATATAAACAACCTTTGGATGCAAGGTGGGCAACAAGTTTTTCATAGATCTTGCAATCGTCTACAAGCAAAATTGTAGGTACAAATTTCATAGAGGATATTCAAATCCATGACAAATATGTACATATGGTGACGTCTCTAGGAAATCATATCACTTTAGAAAGATCTTTCAAATGCAGCTTTCAGTTCATTCGCACCTCCTACATTGTAATATTGATCATAAGCCAACTCCTGCAAGAGGTTGCAAAGAGCTTGTAGATGGTTGCAGACCAAATGGAATTTTCCAGATGCATCCTGTATATTTGCAATTTGGATGCATTGCACATTGTTTGCACTTTAATACCATTATCTATGATGCATCTAGTTATATCTTCTCAGGTTGTGCGTGTTGGTGTTTGAAAACTCTTATGCCTAATAGGTTGCCAATATACCCTTAGATGGATTTTAGGAATGGTTAACTCCAAAATGTTATGAGGTCTTAGGGTAACTGGACCAACTATAGGGACTTAATATGCCCTCTTCTACTTCTGGCTCTGCAAAACCAAGGCGGGTGCACCTAACCTAGTATAAAATAGACTTCATACACCAAGAACTAGGTTTGAATAATAGATAAATGGATAGCAAGAAAATACTGAATGTTAACCACACACTCATTGACTCTCCATTGCTATGGGTAGGAACCTTATACAACCAAATGCTAAAAACTTAAGGAATGGTTCTTAAATTATGTTTTTGAATCATAACAACAACAATCAGTATTTGTTGATAAAGGGATAATCATTTAGGCCAGTGCCTCATCCATTGGGCAAGATCTCCTAGAACATGACTGCTACACACACTAGATAATAGCTAAGATTCCAAGCCATAAACACACCTACAATCCCCTTCACTACTTACGAGATATCTTTACATAAACAACAAGAGAGACCTATGTTCCATCTAAAGCATCATTTCATCTAATCATGGATTAGAACTCAAGAATGGATACATATACATAGAACAATATGCAGAGAACTAGAAAGTTCAGAATCTATCTAAGTTGACACAAAGGAGAGATAAGAGTCCTGTACTTGTATTAAGTATGAAGAATCCTTAAGTGAAAATAGTCAATCCAGAGGATTCAAGCTTTCAAATTACAGCTTAGACCTACAACTTTCTCTCTATCATCAAAAAATACCAAAACAGGTCATTACAACTCAGACTGGGCAGAAGACTCACAACCAGAAGTTTGAAAATCTAACTCCCAATCACCGAAAATGATCACAAAAATCCCTTTATACCAGGGTTACAATGCAAGCATATGATCATTTCAAATTCAAAAACACCTAACCCCACCGAGGAGTTAACATAGACATGACAGGGGTCAAGCCACAACAACAAGCACCACCAAACTAGTCAAATCTGCCCACCAAAGCATTCAATTTTGTTACCCCTTGTCACAAAAGACTCTCAGCAAGTTCAAATGGTCACCAACACTTCGCAGGCTTTAAGTTTCTTAACCATTTGCCCTGAGTCACGCAATCACGCTGTCATGAATTTCACTGCCATAGAAATCCGGGCTCCATTTTATGCTTGGTCACATGATTGCATAGCCCAAAAATGGGCTATGCAAGCATGTGACATGCCATTTCCCCTTGCCTTCTTCACAACCGCTGACGCCAAACCGTTGCCACAAAAGGGTTTGTCGCATGTTCGCAAGCCGGGAAACTGGCTCATGCAAACATGTGACAAGCCGCAAACATGCAACCTGCTGACTATTATGTTACCGCCGAGATACCCCCACCTGGGCCCGCATTCAAACCTTAACATCCCACCAGCACGAACCAACCAGAGATCATCACGACCTCACCTGCCGACAGGACCACCAAACAACTACAAACGGGCCCCAACACTCATGGCATCCTGTCGCATGATCGCATAGCCCGGAGACGGGCTATGCAAACATGCAACCACCCGTAGATTGCTACCTTGCCGCGCACAACCACCACCACACAAATCCACAACCGTGACACTAGATTGTTGTTGCATGATCGCATAGCATGGAGATGGGCTATGCAATCATGCGACAACCCATAGACCGTAACCACAACCGCATGGAGTCAATAGCAAGGGGCCTGTCACATGATCGCAAGCCGTGGAAATGGCCTTGCGATCATGCGACAAGGCCATGGGACCACCACATCACCCACTTCTCTGCATCTCCCGGGCCCACCGATGAAATGCCACCACACTGCCATGGACACGTGTCAAGTGGTTGCATGATCGCATAGCCAAAAACTGGGCTATGTGATCATGCGACAGCCAACCCAAAGCTGCCACATCACCACCTCCGGGACCACGGAATAGAAACCACCAACTGCGCAGAGCCGGGACCCATGCAGACAGATGGCAAGCGGTCGCATGATCGCATGTTAGAAAAGTCTGACATGCGGCCATGCGACAACTAATAAGAATGTGCCATCTATCACCCCATTGACACTTGGCCCACTTCACCGAAGAGATGCCTGGAACAAACAAAATCAACTGCAGGCGCATGATTGCATGGGGAAAGAATATTCCATGCGATCACATGCCGACCGTTGATCTCCTCCCTCTGCCGCTTTGAAGAAACTGGCCCCACATTGTTGCACTTGTGTAGTTAAGACAGATGAACAAGGAGAACCAATAGAAAAGAAGACATGCAAGGTCGAAAACACACAGGGTTTTCGGTGAAAGATTGAAAACACATAGAATTTTCAACATGACACAAAGGTAAACAAGGAAGCTGAAAACGTCAAGGGTTTTCATGCAGGCCAAAAAGGTCAAAAACATCATGGATTTTCTAAAACACTGTGGGTTTTTGACACTGTGGCAAATTTTGAAAACATTTCCTGCAGAGCTTGAAACGCAAATAACTTTCTGAGTTTTGCGAATTAGCAGACGTGACTTGGGTTGAAGCAAGGTGACACATAAAGAGCACAAGGCAGGAGTGCACACCATAAAACCAAGTGGATTTCCTTTGCAAGTTAAAACTGTGACTGCAGGCCGGGTAGAGACAACATAACAAAGATTGCAGGGAGAAAGGCCATTTTCCTGGGATTTTGCAATGACTGGAAAATGGACTAACAGTGCGTAACATATCTAATAACATTATAATATCAGTTCTCTGGGGTCCCATCTAGTTGACCGATGTGGACATTGCTGTAGGTGTTGGTGCCCTTTGCTCGGAATCATTAGTTGAGATATCAATTATTTCATTACACGATTGGTTGGTTGGTCCTTCATGTCACAACTTAAGATTGGAAAAATAAAAGTATCTTGTTTAACACATCAAAAAATTAACACAAAGTATTTGGATAGAATAGGTCAAACTTGCAATAGTAATAAATTATATTATTTCTTTAATTAATTAATTAATTAATTTTTTGATCACATGGTCAATGATGATGAAGACTTTGACACCTTATAGACCAAATGCAGGACAGGGAAAGCTTAAAATTAGGGAGCTTCTTTTATGAATTACCCAATGAATATGCTCATTTTATATACAGATTGTAGTACATTTAGTGTGCACTATATAATACTATTTGTTTGCATCCCATTTAACATAAATTTGAAGTTCAATCATCACAGAATGGGAAAATGCTAAGAGAGGATAAGTTTGAAAAATACACCTATTCAGAAATTTGTCAAGAAAAAGGCACATTGTTTAAGTAAGTGCTAATCATTTGCTAATTTCCATTTTTGTTTTCTGTGAACATAAATACTAGATGAGTAAGACAAACTAAACCATATTGCATATATTATTCCCTCCATTATTCTTGTTTTTTCTTGAATGTTCTTGTGTCTCGTTTAAGACAATAGGACATGTGATCCATGTGGCTTGTTTCTACCAGAGTTATAAAGAGTGGTTTTCCCTGGAATTGTTATAAGTTTACTATAGTAATGGAATGCCACCACATAAGGCCTATTCTTTATCTCCATATATTTTTGATCTTTACAAGGCACCCCACTGGCAAGATAGAGTGATTGACTTTTCAACTGCAAACAAATCTGTTGCAATTTGCTTGCTAATTCGAAGAAAAGGTTGCCTAACCTGTGGAGCCAGTTATCCAGGCTTTGGGATGCACCATGGCATTGATGGCTAGTTGTTACATAACTAAATTTTCAACTTCTTGTTGATGAGGATCCTTTACAGCATGTTCACCTTACCATTTCCTCAAAGGAATTTAACAATAGTCCTTATTGATGAGAAATCAAAACTGTCTATGGTCCTTTCTAATACTACATTTCAGATATGCATCTAGTGATAGTGTAGCTAAAATAGAACAAGTATGCATATATTTTTAGGAAAAGGAGGATAAAAAATAAGCAAAATAACTTAATAAACATATGACAGGGAATTTACTGTAGGATAAAATAAACAACACTAAATGCATCCAAGGAGTATTTTTAATTTTTAGTCTTTAAGCTGATAAGTTAAAAGCAATAGACATAAGGGTATTTGTAGAAAGGGACTTCCAAAATGAAATGAAAAAATAAGGGGGGAGATTAGATTCCTGAAAATGCATTTTGTAACATGTTCATTTATGTACCCAGATGAATGAAATAGAATTTAGTTGCATGGTAATGGCATTCATACAGTTCTCTTAACATGTACCAGATTAGCTGTAGATGAAATATACAAGACTTTCAAAGAGGGATGAGAGAGGACATTTTTCTGAAACAAGCAGTTGTCCCTTACCTTGCACAAGTATGGTCAGGCCCAATATACTTTCCAGATTTTTTGAACCCCAAAACTCAACCCTTTTGGACTAAAGAAATTTCAGAGTTTCATAGATTAATTCCATTTGATGGTCTTTGGGTTGATATGAATGAGGCTGCAAACTTCTGTAGTGGAATTAGATGTTCCTTGCCAAAAGATGGGAATTGCCCAAGAAAAGACACATAGATAGAATGTTGTCTAGTACATGCAATGATGCCAATGTCACAAAATGGGATGATCCCCCTTTCAAAATCAACAATTCTGGAATCTTAAGACCATTGGGAAACAAAAATGTGGCTGCCAGTGCAATACATTACAATGGTGTCTTGGAATACGATGCACATAGTCTATATGGGCTCTCATTATGACCAATGAGGCACTGAGATCAGTACTAAAACATAGACCCTTAGTACTAACCCGTTCTACCTTTATTAGATCTGGAGTCCATGTCGCACATTGGACAGGGGATAATGCTGCAACATGGGATGATCTATGGTACTCTACACCTACAATTCTAAATTTTGGAATGTTAAGTTAATATTCATAAATGACTACAAACACCCAGAAAACACATCCATGTGCCTTGTATATGATTTGACATTTTGAACACTTGTTTTTCAGAGCATTACGAACTATAATATCTGACAAAAATCCCCCTTCCACCATGGTTTCATGTATATTAATGCTCTGTTTCAAAGCTTCCATTTTGGAATAGGCTAGCGGGATGCTGGTAAAGTATGTAAAATTTGGCTTGACAACTGCCAAATGGTTTTGTTTGAAAGTTTTATATAAATAGATTTTCTTAGAAGGGCAAGAGTCAGCTATTGGAGAATTACTTAGAGGAAAAGCTTTATTCCTGGGTGGTTGATGCAAGGGAACAAATCATTGATTGAAGGGAACAATAGATTGAGAAACAATACCTTCAGAAAAAGAAAGAGCATTATTTGGTGTAAGCTTCACGCTTGGAAGACTTTTTGTATCCTCGCTGACTACAAAATCTTATTGATCTGTAAGAGGCCAAGGCCCAAATAAAGTAGTCAGACAAATGGTACTATATTGTCTTGAGTGATAGGTAAATTCTTACCCTAGTTCTTGCTTTTAGAGTGATCTAACCTTCTTGATCTGCTTGATTGATTGGACTAATTCTTTTACAAAAGATTGAACTTTGATTACATTTCCTTGCTGTATGATTACAACTTTTTGGTTTACTGCAGTTCTACATGAAACTGGAAGAAAAGATGAATGTTAAGGAAGCTGAGATGAACCAAATTCAAGCCAAAACACAGGTATACCTTGAGTGGAAATCTATGAAAAATTTAATCTAACTCATTTAGATGAGTATAGCATCGTTGTTTTCATAAAATTATGGGAAAAATCTTATTGATATTTCTTCTTCTCACTTAATGATCTAAATCTCAGTGTTCCAAAGAAATTGTATATATTGGACTTAAGATTGTGTGCATAAGACTCTGTTCATTCTCTTTGGCTAACTGGTATTTCCTTTGTCTTTGTTATATATTTATTGTAGGAGAAAATGGAGGCTGAAATAAAACAACTACGCAAAAGGCTTACTTTCAAAGAAACACCCATGCCCACCTTCTATTAGGAAGCATCATCAACAAAATCAGGGAGCAAAAAGGTTAGTATATATACTGGCACAGAGCTTGGAAACTTTTAATTTTTTTTTGCTTTGGGTTTTTCAAGAATTACTTTTCAAGAAATGATTTCTGAATTATTCTACAAATGCAAAATGAATGTTGTAGCTTTTCCATAGCATTATATCTTCAAGGCTTGTATTCTCCAGTTACTCTGCTACTCCTTAGAGAGGCAGATGCAAATCATGATAGTTTGTAAGTTGTTGTTTCTGGATTCGATTAGTCTGAGTTTTTCCATGAAAGTCACATGCAATCGATTCCAGAAACAACAACTTACAGCTCTATGGATTGTGGAAAGTTGATAGCATTGAAATGATAATTTGATTATTACAATCTTTGATCTCAGTCATGCCACTGGAGTTACCTATTCATATTTTTATTTTCATGTAAGAATCTAGTCTGAAAAGCATTTGCTAATTGCTGCAGGTTTCACAAACCTCTGCAAAGTCACAAAACCCTGGAAAAAAGTAACTATTTGAGTCACATATATAGTTGTTCCTATGCTTCTACCTAGCCCATACAAAATAAAATGATGCAGCATTCCTGTGGTTAGGAGATAAATTATGTACTCTATGTACCAATGATATTCCGCTATGTTATTGGTCGGATAAATTTCAAATTTACATGTAACTTGGAAGAGTTTACATGGCAGCATTTCTGTATTAGAGTTCTATAGTCAATGAGAGATTGTGTTGAGGCAGGTCTTTTTTTTTGGCATAGATATGAGATTTGTGCTGTAAATTGTTGAATTTTTTTGGCATCAAAGTCTACTACTTTTTATTTTAAAATTTTGGTAAAAAAATTGGTATTGTGTGACTTTGGATGGTCATTTTCTTGTTGAAAATGTCTCTATAAGTTAAGGATAGTGGTGCTTACGAGTATGGGGTAATGAAAACCCTAGTTTATGGACGCTTCACCTAACTAGATGTGCAAACATGTCTATACTTGTTGAAAAAATTATATGATCACCTGACTGATTGAATAGTATGAACTTTATGATATAGTTACATCATGATTTTATCTCAAGATTCTCTCCATATTCCTCCCGCTTCCTTAGTTCTATTTTCATTTTTAAATAATGCATTATTTCATGAGGTGAGGGGGAAAACTTAAAGGCTACAATTAGAGAAGCTCCAAGAAATCTTTTGAACATGTTTGTAGTCTGGAAGTATTTTGTTTTTGTTTCTTTTGAACATGTTAGCCAAAGAGAATGAACAGAGTCTTATGCACACAATCTCAAGTCCGATATATACAATTTCTTTGGAACACTGAGATTTAGATCATTAAGTAAGAAGAAGAAATATCAATAAGATTTTTCCCACAATTTTATAAAAACAACGATGCTATACTCATCTAAATGAGTTAGATTAAATTTTTCATAGATTTCCACTCAAGGTATACTTGTGTTTTGGCTTGAATTTGGTTCATCTCAGCTTCCTTAACATTCATCTTTTCTTCTAGTTTCATGTAGAACTGCAGTAAACCAAAAGGTTGTAATCATACAGCAAGGAAATGTAA
Source organism: Chamaecyparis obtusa (assembly GCA_027943335.1). Classification (NCBI taxonomy): domain Eukaryota; kingdom Viridiplantae; phylum Streptophyta; class Pinopsida; order Cupressales; family Cupressaceae; genus Chamaecyparis; species Chamaecyparis obtusa. The sequence goes on from BSBK01006080.1 coordinate 134,606, forward strand.
TCAAAGTTCAATCTTCTGTAAAAGAATTAGTCCAATCAATCCAGCAGATCAAGAAGGTTATATCACTCTAAAAGCAAGAACTAGGGTAAGAATTTAACTATCACTCAAGACAACATAGTACCATTTGTTCGACCAGTTTATTTGGGCCTTGGCCTCTTACAGATCAATAAGATTTTGTAGTTAGAGAGGATACAAAAAGTCTTCCAAGCGTGAAGCTTACACCAAATCATGCTCTTTCTTTTTCTGAAGGTATTGTTTCTCAATCTATTTTTCCCTTCAATCAATGATTTGTTCCCTTGCATCAACCACCCAGGAATAAAGCTTTTCCTTAGAGTAATTCTCCAATAGCTAACTCTTGCCCTTCTAAGAAAATCTATTTATATAAAACTTTCAAACAAAACCATTTGGCAGTTGTCAAGCCAAATTTTACATACTTTACTAGCATCCCGCTGGCCTATTCCAAAATGGAAGCTTTGAAATAGAGCATTAATATACATGAAACCATGGTGGAAGGGGGATTTTTGTCAGATATTATAGTTTGTAATGCTCTGAAAAACAAGTGTTCAAAATGTCAAATCATACACAAGGCACATGGATGTATTTTCTGGGTGTTTGTAGTCATTTATGAATATTAACTTAACATTCCAAAATTTAGAATTGTAGGTTTAGAGTACCATAGATTATCCCATGTTGTAGCATTATCCCCTGTCCAATGTGCGACATGGACTCTAGATCTAATAAAGGTAGAACGGGTCAGTACTAAGGGTCTCTATTTTAGTACTGATCTCAGTGCCTCATTGGTCATAATGAGAGCCCATATAGACTATGTGCACCGTATTCCAAGACACCATTGTAATGTATTGCACTGGCAGCCACATTTTTGTTTCCCAATGGTCTTAAGATTCCAGAATTGTTGATTTTGAAAGGGGGATCATCCCATTTTGTGACATCGGCATCATTGTATGTACTAGACAACATTCTATCTATGTGTCTTTACTTGGGAAATTCCCAGCTTTTGGCAAGGAACATCTAATTCCACTACAGAAGTTTGCAGCCTCATTCATATCAACCCAAAGACCATCAAATGGAATTAATCTATGAAACTCTAAAATTTATTTAGTCCAAAAGGGTTGAGTTTTGGGGTTCAAAAAATCTGGAAAGTATATTGGGCCTGACCATACTTGTGCAAGGTAAGGGACAATTTCTTGTTTCAGAAAAATGTCCTCTCTCATCCCTCTTTGAAAGTCTTGTATGTTTCATCTACAGCTAATTCGGCACATGTTAAGAGAACTGTATGAATGCCATTACCATGCAACTAAATTCTATTTCATTCATGTGGGTACATAAATGAACGTGTTACAAAATGCATTTTCAGGAATCTAATCTCCCCCCTTATTTTTTCCTATCATTTTGGAAGTCCCTTTCTATAGATACCCTTATGTCTATTGCTTTTAACTTATCAGCTTAAAGACTAAAAATTAAAAATACTCCTTGGATGCATTTAGTGTTGTTTATTTTATCCTACAGTAAATTCCCTGTCATATGTTTATTAAGTTATTTTGCTTATTTTTTATCCTCCTTTTCCTAAAATATATGCATACTTGTTCTATTTTAGCTACACTATCACTAGATGCATATCTGAAATGTAGTATTAGAAAGGACCATAGACAGTTTTGCTTTCTTATCAATAAGGACTGCTGTTAAATTCCTTTGAGGCAATGGTAAGGTGAACATGCTGTAAAGGATCCTCATCAACAAGAAGTTGAAAATTTAGTTATGTAACAACCAGCCATCAATGCCATGGTGCATCTCAAAGCTTGGATAACTGGTTCCACAGGTTAGGCAACCTTTTCTTCGAATTAGCAAGCAAATTGCAACAGATTTGTTTGCAGTTGAAAAGTCAATCACTCTATCTTGCCAGTGGGGTGCCTTGTAAAGATCAAAAATATATGGAGATAAAGAATAGGCCTTATGTGGTGGCATTCCATTACTATAGTAAACTTATAACAATTCCAGGGAAAACCACACTTTATAACTCTGGTAGAAACAAGCCACATGGATCACATGTCCTATTTTCTTAAACGAGACACAAGAACATTCAAGAAAAAAAAAGAATAATGGAGGGAATAATATATGAAATATGGTTTAGTTTGTCTTACTCATCCAGTATTTATGTTCACAGAAAACAAAAATGGAAATTAGCAAAAAATTAGCACTTACTTAAACAATGTGCCTTTTTGTTGACAAATTTATGAATAGGTGTATTTTTAAAACTTATCCTCTCTTAGCATTTTCCAATTTTGTGATGATTGAACTTCAACTTTATGTTAAATGGGATGGAGACAAATAGTATTATACAATGCACACTAAATGTACTGCAATCTGTATATAAAATAAGTGTATTCATTGGGTAATTCATAAAAGAAGCTCCCTAATTTTAAGCTTTCCCTGTCCTGCATTTGGTCTATAAGGTGTCAAAGTCTTCATCATCATTGACCATGTGATCAAAAAATTAATTAATTAATTAATTAAAGAAATAATATAATTTATTATTGTTGCAAGTTTGACCTATTCTATCCAAATACTTTGTGTTAATTTTTTGATGTGTTAAACAAGATTCTTTTATTTTTCCAATCTTAAGTTGTGACATGAAGGACCATGAAAAATAATTGCCAATTATTATGGAAATAAACTTGGCGAGGGATTACATTTAGCTTATATCATATAGTTGCTTTCCAGATAATGGCAGACAACCAACCAGCCAACCAACCGTGTAATGAAATAATTGATATCTCAAATGATGATTCTAAGAAAAGGGCACTGACACCTACAATAATGTCCACATCGGTCAACTGGATGGGACCCTAGAGAACTGATATTATAATGTTATCAGATATGTTACGCACAACCTGTGAAGATATAACCAGGTGCATCATAGATACTGGTATTAGTGCAAACAATGTGCAACACATCCAAATTGAAAATATACAGGATGCATCTGGAAAATTCCATTTGGTCTGGAACAATCTACAAGCTCTTTGCAACCTCTTGCAGGAATTGGCTTATGATCAATATTACAATGTAGGAGGTGCAAATGAACTGAAAGCTGCATTTGAAAGATCTTTTTGAAGTGATATGTTTTCCTAGAGACGTCACCATATGTACATATTTGTCATGGATTTGAATATCCTCTATGAAATTTGTACCTACAATTTTGCTTGTAGACGATTGCAAGATCTGTGAAAAACTTGCTGGCCGCCTTGCATCCAAAGGTTGTTTATGTTTTATTTTCAAAACCAATTTTGGTTTGTAAGATTACATATTCTGAATATATTTGGATTGCAGTCAGATTTCCACAATCTATTATGATACAATATTAGTTAATATGTTTGTGTTTCTCTCTAACCCTCTTAATCTACATTGAAATCATATATTTTCGTTAATAAACTATGCCAATGAATTGTTTATATATGTGTAAATTGTTTATTACATGAAAATTTCAAGGAAAAATAAATTTCAAATTCTTTTGTTTGGATTTCAATTATATAGTGGCTGCCAGTATAACTTCGTGGCACCAACACAAGATTTATCTATTATTCCATCATAGATTATAGACCATACACCAGCTCTTGCCTAAAAGTGCAAACATAGATTATAGACTAGACACTACCTCTTGCCTAAAATTCATATGAATTACATTAAATTCTTTTTACAAGCTACATAAGTATAAATAACATTCTGTCATGCTGCAAACCAATACTTGAGAACAGGTAGAGAACAAAAATAGGGGCAATACATATGGCTTGATTCTATGATGGAGAGTGCATTTTAAGTTCAAATGCTTAATGAATTGCCTGTAGAAAATAAGATGTATAATCTTTGTTGCAGTTTTCTGAGTGAAATGATCAAATTCCAAGTTATTTTCAGGAGACAGGTTTCTTTAGTTTCAGGTTTTACTTTTGCAAGGACTAAAAGTTTTTGATAAGGTGCTCCTATAATGCAAAGAATTCTACTATGATAGACATGCCCATATATATTATATAAGGGCAGAGATGCCAATATTAGCATTTAACATTTTTCACCCTTAGTAGAACTATTTTCAAAGAATTTTATTTGATAGTTAAATTTTAAGCTTCTAAAACAGGCTCCACCTACTTCAAAATAGAGTACAGCTCCATGCAAAGACCAAAGACTACGTTAAAATGGCAAAGCAAAGAAAGCCATGCAAAAAGAAAATATTGCTTTTAGAGGCTAAAGCAAATAAATGTAAGCAAAGGTCAAAGATTCCTTTACTTGAATAAAGCAATGATGTGCTATTTGAGTGGAAGTGTGTGTCTTTAGAAGTACAACTCTCTTGTCTATAAGAAAAGCAAGGCTTACATTAATTTTGTTTCCTCTTAATGTAAATTATTGTGGTCTAGTTGTACCAACACTTAATACACTGAATATTTATGATGAATTTGTTTTCGGTATTTTACAATTTGAGTAGCTTTGTAGTGAGCTTTGGATTTTTGTGTATCAATGGTATTAGAGTAATTTTTTTGTGTTCTATAGTGGAATGTTCATTTTTCAATCAGATTTTTGTTTGTAGAAAGTAGAATTTCAGATTTTCAAACAATTTTTCTTTGTAAGAAATTTTAGAGAGGAAGCAGAAATTGGTCATATTTGTTGTAAAAATGGTGTTTATATGGTCATTCCCATTTCAAGAAGGGTTAAATGTGATTCAAGATCTGACCCATTTGGCATTGCTCAGTATTTTTTCCAATGCAGTGGAGTATTTAGGAATGGGAGCAGTCATGGTGGACAATTTGGTCACTTATTAGAGTAGAAAAATTCCCAATTTAGAGGCATTTACTAATTTTATGTTTTGATACATGAACTGTAGGTTTCAAAGATTTAGATATGTAATTTTAATTTCTTGAACATGATTTTGCTCTTATCTTTCAGGAACCTATATATATTTTTGTATCTATTACTTAAATCTTCCGTACATTTATTTTTATGTCAATATTTATTCAAGTGATGGGTAGGAAACTTAGTGCATTATAACTTATGGTTGAAGTTCAATTATGATTAATGTATTTGGTTGTACGTTTACATGAACTACAGGTTTCTAAGGTTTAGATATGTTATTTTGACTTCCTGAACATGATTTTGTTCCTATCTTTCATCATTTGAATCTTCGGTACATTTATTTTTATGTGAATATTTATTTAATTGATGGGTAGGAAACTTAGTGCATTATAACTTATGGTTGAAGTTCAATTACAATAATTTATCTTTAAATGGTGCAAAAGTTGTAGTAACATACATTACATACAATGAATATGTTGTTCTACAACCCCTCTTATGCTATTATGCTGCAATACATTATCATTGCCTATTTCTGATTTACCTATAGTATAGTTTATGTGCTCAATCCTATGTTGTTGGCACGAAGTTACTGTCAGGAATTAATTCAAGTATTATCTTCCTATATAAATAATAATTCAACTATTGCCATCCTACTTAAATTTTGATGTCTATGGTATCTTTTAATGACAATATATTTAGTGATAATGTTTACATTCTCCTTATATATATTTTTAATCATTTCTCTTTGTGGTATGTAGGAATCTTTTGACTCAACATTGGATTAAATTTAACCAGGTTCTTTCTCACTCTCTCACTCACTCTGTCTCTATACATATATATATGTCTCAGATGTTATGTTTTGTATAGTTGTATGTTCCATATTCTATAGGAAGTTATGAATTGTACTTTCAAATTTAGTTTCAAAAACAAAGAGATAACATAGGAGAAACTCAAAAAATATTTGAAATTCAGTCATTTCAAGAAAACACTTAAATGTACTATAGATTGTACTGCAAACATAATTCAAAACTGCACATTTCATAGACAAACTAAACTCATCTATGCAAAATTGACTTTAGTCAAAGTAGGGATATACTCACCATAGAAATTCCATCACAACAACTTCACCAACAATTTAAAAACTTACATTTTAAATGGTTTTGCAGAAACAAGCATGCCCAACACACCATGTCCACAGAACAAACACAAGATGCAATAAGTGTGACTGATAGTGAACAACTCAAATTGTAGAACATGGCTACAGAACTGAAACAAGAGTCACATGTTTCAATGATTTAGCCAATGTTCACTACAACAACATAGAGATGGGTGCAATATATAAAATTTCAGGAGGAGCAATAAAGACGGCTAATAAAAAATATAACAAATTGAATAGTGGGTTAGAAATTTCTCTGGCTACTGACTCAAAAGTCACTCATTGTGAAGATGAATTGTCAATTCCAAAGCACCACTACACCTTCACACCTATAAATGAAATAGTGGGAAAGACCAACAACACAAATATTGATACAATTGGAATTGTCACATCTGTGAGCTCAACATCAACAATAAGTAGACAAGATGGCACTGAAGTTCCATGACGTACAATAACATTGTTAGATATGTCTGAGAAATGGATAGATCACTCTTTGGGGGCCAATAGTAGGAAAGGTTGGTGATCAGATAGAACAGAAGTACCCAAAGAAAGAAGCAATTGTCCTTGTAGCTAAAAATTTTCATGTTTTCGAATACAAAGGAAAGGTGCTCAATACATCAAATACAACTAATCTAGCAATAGACCCAGAAATGCAAGAGACATCAGATTTGAAAAAAAGGTTTAAAGAAACAGGATCAAATTTGCAATCAACTACAACAAGGCTGAATGTAACACCTACAACTGCTCCATGAATGAACATTTCAGATATTCAACAAAAGACTTCAATTACAACTGAATCCATCCAATGTATATTGAAAGCAACAACCTTATTCATCAAAAAAGGGGAGATTTGCTACTTGGCATGCCCTACTCAATTAGGTGGACGAGAATGCAAAAAGGCCTTGACTCAAGAAAAAGAAGGCAATTGGTTTTGTTCAAAGTGCAATGTAACTCCAACAGAGTGTAATTACAGTTATTTACTACAAATAAAATTGCAAGACCATACAGACATAATGTGGGCTATTGCATTTGATGAAGGGGCAACACAACTTATGAAAATGTCTGCAAAAGAATTATACTCCTTACAATTTTCCCATGATCCAGAAAAAGACAGTGAACAAATCATAACAGATGTGATCAATAGGGAATATGTTATCAGCTTAGCATGCAAGAAAGAGAAGTACAACAATATATCTCGAGTAAAGACAATCATAACAGGGATCCAACAAGTAGACTTCACTACTGAAATTAGTACTCTACTTTCCAAAATCAATGAGATGTCTGTCAGTACAAACACTTTTCCATGATGGAAAATTGCTCTATAAACAAACAATGTACTACCTTGTCTACTACAGTGAATAGATATATGTTCATGTAACAATATATTTAGCTCTATTGTACATTCTATCTTTCTACAAAACTGTCCTCCCAACTCCATCTAACTCATTTTTTTGGTGATTAGAATAAAATGTAAATTTGTATACAACAATTGCACAATTATTTTTACTTTATAGTTCATCTAAATTTCATCTTTTTGTACAAATTTTATTAAAGTAGAGTCCAGAACATTTATACAGAGGCAAAACTTATTTAGAATATTGAAGGTCTATTACAGGTACATGTAACAAGTTCAATATAGGAAACATTGAACATTCTTTCATATTTAAATTTATTCAATTAAAATTGCATACCTTTATAAAATTACACATCCTCAACTTCATCCTATGTGTTCATTCCACGCAATTACATCCTCAATTACATTCTTCTTCTAATGTATGCACACCTTGTCATACTTATAGATTGCAACATATGGAAACTCCAATCAAAAACCATGTTGCAGATATACCACTTTTTGAGCTTCAACAACAACAAAATAGAAAAAAAAATTGAGAATACTATGCCCGTAATAAAGAGGCAATAGCTGCCCGAAGAAGAGCTAAAAGATTAGAGCAAGTTCCAATTGCATCACAACAAATAGAAGCACAGTTAGAGGAGCACCCATTTCAAATTGAATAGACTCCATTACAAGAACAAAGGAAAAAATGACCAAGAATAGTCCACATAAATGACTACACAATGGTCAGCAAACAATTCCGCCAAAGGATTGACGCATTAGCCAACCTATGAACATGCACTATATGCAAAGAATGTTACCCAGGCATGCAATTAATGTCATCAAACACAACACCAACATGCAAAAGATGCTTCCATGAGAAAGGCATACATCGATTCTCAGCGAACAACAACATGGACCCAGGAGAACAACCTATTATACTCAAAAAAATAAGCCAGGTGGAAGAAATGCTTATCGCCAGAGTCAATCTAGTATTGCAAGTAACTCAAAACTTTGGAGGCAAATATAAATGCAAGGGTCACACGATAAGCTTTGCACAAGACATAAACAACATTGCAAACAAGCTTCCACGTAGAATACAAGAATTAGATATACTCATAGTTCGAAGATTATATACAACAGGTCAGTACTATGATTTTTATGTAAGTAGGATGCATATTATAGAAGCATTGCAATACAAAATGAAATATGATCTATAATATAAAGACATTACTATTCATGATGAGTATCTAGCAGAGATCCTTGAAATAAGAATAGATGTTTCAAGTATGCTCAAAAGCATTGAAACAAATGAAGACATGACAATGCCAAATAATGAAATGGACATCGATGAAGACCCTAATGAAGACAACACAATATACACATCATCATTTATGACTAGACAGCCAAAAACAACTCCTGAGCTACAAATTATTAAGCAAAAACTACAACTTGAAGATAGCACAGACAACATTATCAATTGGCCATAGATAGAATCATCTCCTATAAATGAATACAACACCGAGGGTTTACTTGATATGGAATTTCCCACTCTCTTCCCAAATGGATCTGCACAACACCTACAACCTCGGCTAAGAGAAGTGCACATACATGAGTTTGCACTACACTTAATGAGGTTCCATGACAATAGATTTAGAAGGCATCCTCGCTTTCCATATTTCATCTTCAATATGATGGCCAGACATCGTAGCCAAGTAGTTGCAGCAATATTTATCAAGAGAAATGCAGAAGAAAACATACCGGCCACTATAGAAAACCTTCGAGCACACCTTACAAATTTGCCAGACAACCAACTTGCATAGGAACTCATGCATTTTGGTTCTTCCATGTGAGGTACAAGACCATATTGGAATAAGAAACGTGCAGAGTTAAAAGACATGATCAACCAAAAAGGATCACCTACTCTTTTCTTCACATTGAGTGCTGCAGATACTAAATGGCCAGATTTACATAAATTGTTGTCAAATGACACTGTCCCCAGAATGCTATTAAACAAACACCGGATGGAGAACATAATCAAGAACCCCCATATCGTAGCATTGTACTTGCATCAGCGGTTTACAATCTTTCATGAATAAGTCCTTGAAAAACTTTTGCATGCAGAAAACTATTGGCATAGAACAGAATGGCAACATAGAAGTACTGCACATGTACATGGGGTTATTTGGAATAAAAATGCACCTGATATGGATAAATTAGATTGGAACAATGTTGCACAAATTGAACGTGTGTGAATGTTTTTCAACAAATATGTTACAACTTGGAACCCTTGTGAGGCATTGCACAGAGACAACACAATGTTTTTCTCTCCACTAGATGATCCATGCTTGCTCAACACAGATGAAATATCCACTACCGATCCCATTCATGATTACGAAGAATTAATTAGCAGGGTCCAAAAACATACAAAATGCAGAGAAGGCACATGCTTAAGAAAGAAGGGTTCAAAAGTTGAATGTCGATACAAAGCTCCATGGAAAGAACAGAACAATTCAACTATTTCATGTGATGAGAATGGGAAAAAAAAATATGAACCTGGAAGAAATGATGATAGACTTAACATACACAATAGACAAATGTTATCAATCTGGAGAGCCAACATAGATTGCCAACCAATTATCTCAAGAGAAGTTGTCCTCAAATACATTGCAAAATATGCATCAAAAGCAGAACGAACATCAGAGACATACAAAACTATGTTAAAAAGAATATGTACAACACAACAATCAGATAGCCTAGCTCTCACAGCATACAGGAAATTCATGACAGAGATTGTAGCTGAGCGTGACATAGGAGCACAAGAAACATGTCACATGCTTCAAAAATTGCCTCTTGTTGTTTGCAATCATTCTTTCACATCTTTGAATGTTGGACGAAAAATGTTTCAACGACTAACAAACACATCTCACACAAACCAAATACAATCTACCTACTTGCAGGCATACATTCAAAGACCTCCATAGCTGGACACAATAACACTTCTTGAATCAGCACAAACTTACACCTACTCTGCAAACCGTAGACATTGCAAATGGAAAGAAAGAAAAATGCAAACTATTGTCAATGTTTACCCAAAATTCTACAACATTCCACATCACAACTTAGACCAATTTGAAATATTTTGCTGGATAGAGCCACTCTTATACAAAAATTTCCATGACATAGAAAATGACATTGGACTCACTAAAGATAAAATAATTGCAAATTGGAACATCATGAATGCAACAGGTTATGACGTTTGGCATGTCAAACGCATTAACCCAAAAGTACACCCAAAAGAAGAAGAAGAAGAAGAAGAAGAAGAAGAGGAGAACAATGACACAAACATTCAACAAATAACACAGATGAATGAATGGCAATTGTTATCAGAGATGGGCCCTGCACATAATATAGCCTTCGATGAACTTGAAATGCTTGCAAACGTGACTTCGACAACAACAAAAAATGGGATCAAATTAACATACCTCAACATCTACATGAAATTGCAACACAGTTCATAAATACAAAAAAAATAAGTGCACAAGGTGAGAACATCCTATCAAATTTAAACATTCCAAGCTATGCATTATTAGCAAATCAAGAGGCAACCCTCACAATAATAAAAAACCACAACAAAAGTGTATCTTCCAAACCACTATATATGATCAATCAAGGCAGAGCAGGTATAGGAAAATCATACTTGATTGCCTACATAAAAAATTTGCTAAACGGTAATGGCCAACGACAATAGAAGAAGCTCCTCATACTAGCTCCTATAGGTGTTGCTGCATTCAACATACATGCATCCACTATACACTCCATGCTCAGGATTCCTACTAAGAAAATGCAACAATTACAAGGCTAGGCATTGACAACATTCCAAGAGAATTTAAAGGAAATAAAATACATTCTTATTGATGAATTAAGCTTCATCGGCCCAAAACTACTACTGAAAATAGATAGTAGACTATGACAAGCATTTCCTCAGAATCAAGAATTATGGTTCAGTGGACTTTCCATAATCCTGGAGGGAGACCTTGCTCAACTACCCCTAGTCATGGACAAACCAATCTACACATCACATTCTACCGCAAGAACATTGTGGCATCAATTCACAAAAATCATCACATTATGGACAATGTTCCGCCAACAAGGTGACAATACAGTACAGGAACAATTTTGCCAACTACTACACAACATACAAAATGCAAAACCAACACAAGAAGATTGGGAGCTCCTCAATGCACGCACAAACAAACAACTTACATCAAATGAGAAGGAAGAATTTGACAAGTCAATCCACCTATTTGCCACAAACGATCTAGTCAAATTACATAACAAAAAAATGTTGAAACAATTGAACTGTCCAATTGCAATAAGTGTGGCAACAACAACTAGAAGCAACACAAAATATGTAGCTACAAACGAGCAACTTGAAAAAGAAATTCTATTATGCAGAGACCAACGCATCATGCTAACATCAAACATATGGACAGAAGCAGGACTTGTAAATGGAGCTCTTGGAAAAATAATTGATATTGTCTACAGCCCTGAAACCAAACCACCTGATATTCCAATGTATGTTACAGCAAGGATCGATACTTACAATGGGCCACCATGGAACACAAACGATCCTAAACTAATACCAATAATTCCTCTCTCACTGGGCATGCGAGGGCAACTGCCGCTAACAATGGCATGGGCTTTGACAATTCACAAATTACAAGGCCTTACACTACAAAAAGCAACAATCGACATTGGCAAAATAGAAAGGCAAGGGCTAACATTCACAATAATTTCTAGAGTCAAATCATTAAATGACCTCCGCATTCAGCCAAATTTCTCATTTGAAAGATACTCCAAAATGCAAAATAATACATACACAATCATAAGGAAAAAAGAAGAAGCTCGATTAGACCAGCTGGCTCTTTCAACAATCAAGGTACGCAACACTTAACAATACTTTCTATCCTTCAAAATGAAAGTGCCAAAGTCCAACACTATGGCTTCCTACCTTTCTAACATACAATAAATGCAATGACTTGTCCACATGATTCAAATTTAACACTTTGATGTCTACCAGACGCGACAATTGCTGCTTCTATTTGAAACCATCTCTTCTACAAGGTATTAAGTATCTGACCTTTCTAAACAGTATTGATATAGAAGTGTGCGAAGAAGAAAATCATGTTTCCATGTTTCCTTTTTAACTTTTTCAACAATCCCTCAATTTATTAAGTTACCGTATTACTTTCAGTCATTCTGAAGTTAATGCCTATGAACAGTTTATACAACATACACCAACCACACTAGAATGTACAGTGAGTAAAGCAATTATCAGCCAATTACACATGGAATATCTACAAGAGAATACTAGTCAGTATATCAATCATCTTTTTTTATTTTCTTGTGAGCCCACATAAATTTGTGCAGCAATAAAATAATGAGCAGTGCACTATAGACAATCTCTTGCCAGGCCTTTGATGCAGGGCAGATTGAGATGTTTCGAGTATATATGCAGCATTCATGGATAATATTGTTCTGAACAACATCGCCTTTCACTCTTATTTACATTTTAGCTATGCCAATTCAAAAAGTGCTCATTTAGCTAGGACATTTGCTATTTGGTTACTACCACAACAGTTTGCTTTTCCATTCATCTTTCCAATGCAGAAATTTCAAAATATATGGGCTTTTGTTTGACTTTCAATGGTTTCACCTATCATGTTATGGTTAGTTATGGAACACCGGTGGTTGTCTTCTATTCCAAACTCAAATTATAGTAATCAACAACTAAATATGTATATGATTGTTTAAACATGTTATCAATTGTAATTTTTAAAAGAATCAATAAAAAAAAGACTGCTATATCAATATTAAATTCTTCATTTGTAAAATAGAAACTATTGACTGAATATTATAAGTTCCTCTTCTAATTATCTTTGGTAAATATAAAACTAAAAATTTGTAAATTTTAATGTATTTAAGCCTGACAAGTTTCAAAGTAAATATTCTTTTCTAAAAAGATACTTTTTAGTAATATTTAAACAAATAAAAATAATCATTTACAAAAGAAATATTTTCATTATTTACTAACATGCTCAAATTCATATTCTATATACAAAAATTGATATTAAATATTTAATTATGACAATTAACTAAAAATCAAACATTCCACAACTTCAAACATTTATATAGTATATTTTACTATCCGTTTAACCATTGTACCTTTAAGTACAAATGCTAATTTAATAATAATACAAAAGAGCACAACACGAACTGCCATAGAAACTGAATAGCTATCACATAAATTACGTCCAAAAAAAGTACCGCTATCAACTGGAATACCAAACTGGGAACATAGCACAATTTATCATATTTATCGAAAATAAAAGCATACCTTGTTTTCGTCAATATCACAGAAGGTGTTTGAAGGGATTTTGGACTGCTTGAAGAAAGAGAACAATGAAACCATATTAGATTCTTGAGGAACCAATTTTTTTTTTCACATAAATCACCAAAATACAAATACAGAAATTGCAGAAGAAACCAGTTGATACCTGTATGCTGCGACACCTTTGGTAAACGGAGAGTCTAGTGAGGTTTATTGCTGCCATTATTTATAGCGAAAATGGGTAATGATAATTCAGTGAGGAGGGGATAATGGGTCGAGAGGGTAATAAGTATTCAGTTAACATAGAAGCTGCACATTTAATGATCATCTAAATGCCCATAATGCAGGGCCTTAACCTGAACATTCCGTACTATATCGTCCAAGATCTCAACAAACAAAATACTCGATAACTTTGCCAGCCTCTGCTTCTGATCAGAATTTTTATTCCGTATCAGACAATTCCGGTCATGGACTATGCCCACAACAAAAAAGCCTATCGGCTTAATTAAATCAAAGTAGAATTATTCAATAGTCTTTCAAAACAAAATATAATCAGCTAAATAAGTTAAATTAAGAAAATATGAAGATTAAGCATGAAACTAAAATTCCATTCCATTATCTTTCAGAAAAGGTGTATTTATGTTTCATTATATTTGAACTCTTTAAAAGCTACAGGCTTATCATTGTTAAATCATTTATTTAATATCCAGTCAAACAGATTTTTTAATTTTTTTTCTCTCACGTAAAAAGTGAAGAAAATAATCCTGTTATTACCTAATTTTAATGTTTTGCTGAGTCCTTGTCGAATATGAAGTCAGTCCCACAACAGAACATTAATTCATTGGGGCCCTCACTTTTTGGTGATTTTAGTTGGGGATTTTCAATGTTTATTTGCTAGTGGTAGCATTATAATAGTATCTTTCTTCAAAATCGAATGGTTGAATAAATACTTTATTTTAAAGAGGGTGTTGGTAAACCATTTAAGGATGCATATGGAGGGGTTTCCCCTTGCTTCAGATTGTGTGACTCTTGGTAAGAGTTTCTAGATTTCAATTGTGCACTTTAATTAAAATTAATTGTTGACCATTTTGTTGTTGGGAAAGCATTATGAACCCTATGATTATTTCTAGATCTAAATAGATCTAAATATTTAATAAGTGGTTTAGAAGTTGCTTGTTTTGATTTTTTGATTAAATATAGTTGAAGAAGGATGATTAGTTAGGAGAACTAATTAATTGTTGTAATTAATTTTAATAATTGAATAAACATAATTTGAACTATTATAAATTTATCTAGATTGTTTTATGTGGTCTTATACAAGGCTATGTCTATAATTTAGTCCTTTAACATAATTTAATCTTAGTGGTGAGAAAAAGTCCTCTAATTCTATAATTTTTCTGAATTCGTTTTCTTATGATATATATGAAGAGGTGTTAAGAAGCACCTTAGGAAGACTATTAGTATGTAGGAGGGATTGTGGAAACTTCCATGATAACTAGATAATTGATATTATCAATGAATAAGGTTGGAACACATGTCTTATGAAGATGATAATTTGGCTATAAAATATTTGTCCACATGGAATTTAGACCTATATAATGTGATATGAATGGAATTCAATTTTTTGGTATAAAATAAAGGGCTTTGATTTGCCCTTTGTGCTCACTGAAGTGTTTTGGCATACAATCATATGTATACCATTAAATAATCTAACCACTTAAGAAAATAAGAGAGAATATTTAATTTTGAGAGAAAGGTCGCGGGGGCAGGGTATCCTTTTCAGGTGATATAGCTACACTAATGATAGAGTATAGGATACATAGATTCACATTAGGTGCATAGGTGATTCATGTACAGTGATGAAAACTTTCTCAAGATAGATTTAATTATATACATAATAGTGTATTGGCTAACATGTAGCTCCCTACACCTTACATATAATGTCGCAACCCATGTTATGCACATGTGTTAAACTCCCTAGTTTATGTTCCATTTGCATCTTACTTAGTGATTTCACTAAACTCTAAAGGAATTCCAGAGCTCATATGCAATGTTGTTCATCACATACCATCTACATAATGCCAAGGATCATTCTACACAACTTCATAGGAAATTTTACCCAAGTTTTATATACCACATTTGAACCCACATATATTAATGTAGATAAATTTTAGAAACTAAATATCAATGCAATATGATCCGTAAAATCTCTTACAATCATGCATCAAATGAACACACCTTTTGGAGTCATCACTCATTGAAGCTCAACTAATTAAAATTCCATAATGAATGTTATCTTCATGATTATTAAATCTATAAACTTACATACATGCAACATAAGCATCTAGAAATCAAAGACTCGAATATAAGAACTCAACTCCTTTTTGTCATATTTTCTCCTCTGTGGGTCACTTCAGGTCAACTTGTTAGGGGGATGGTGTCAAGGATGTTAAAGGTAAAGAGAAGGTCTTGGACCCTATTTGTATCCTTGTGACCTAGGGGGGGCTCATCTCTCTATTATTCAAATCTAGATAATGATAAATGGATCGTTGGCCCTTTTTCAAATAGAGTCAATAAGGATATTAATATTTACTATTGAAATAATCCTTGATTTTATCTATACTTTTTCATTTTAAATCTTTTTCACTAGGTACCTTTATGTTTGGTGAAACACTAATGTTCACTAGAAAATAGAATAGTAATATATTACTAAATTAAATATATTAAAAATTATAAACTTTGAAAAGCTTTCTTCAAGGGCTATAATCACATAAAATCTCACCATGGTTATTTCATTTGATTGTTAAAACCTTCAATTAATAATCAATTTTCATTGGGGACTAAGTGAATAGAAGTTGGAAATTCAATTAAAGACCTTTATTGAGTGTACCTTTTCTTGACAACCTTTTAGATTTAATTATTTTGGCCAAACATAATTAAAATTGGGGAGAATGGCCTTTGTTCTAAGTCAACAAACCTTCATCTAAACCTTGTTTACATTTGGTAGGCCTTATACCTTCAATGGAAGATCCATTTGGAAGCATTCAAGGAATTTTTCCTTTTGAGACCATTTATGCCTCATCCAACAAGAGGATCACACCTTTTTGTTTCCATCATTCATCTACCTAGAAGCTTGCATGTATATTGAATTAGGGGTCAAATGTAATGCTAAAAAATTGCATACATGTGCCCTTTTCACTTGTGTTTCAAGTTTTCCTTAATTAGAATCTCTTAACTACATTACTAATTTTATAAGGGGTATATATTCATATATTATTTTGACAAATAATATTCTCTTATTTTCTAAAGGTTATGGGAGCCTTGAGAAAATCCATATTTTAGGCTAATAGAGCCTAGACAAAACCCTTTGTTCTTATCTGAGGTTAAAGGAGTCTTTTAAAACCCTATGTTTTAGGTTAAGGGAGCCTTGTAAAACCCATGTTATTTTTCGTGAGGCTACTTCCTCCTGTTGGAGTAATTTGTGCTTTGTATGCTTTTCTATTAGGTTGTTGATTCATTGTTGTTTGTTGGTGGCTGGTATGTAGAGTTGTATCTTTTGCAACCATTCCTTTTTGGGGTTCCAGATCCCCCTCAAAATCTATTGTAAAGGGTTTCAAGTTCCTTCAAAACCTATTATTTCCCTAATAAAAAAACATTCTCTTATTGTAATATTATCACTACTCATCATTGAATATTGATTATGATCCTTAGATCCATTATTCATTACTTTAAATCGTATCCTCAAAAGTATATTTGATCCAAGCCAATTTTGCATGTATAAATGTAAACCTTAAATTCTAAAAAATTATATTCAAGTTTATTCATGTCAACTCCCTCCTATTAGCTATCATGAGAAAACCTAGTTGATGATTGTGTTAGCTGTAATATTTAAAAATAATCATTCATTCAATTAAAATAATGCTACATGTAAAAACATCTTGGTCAAAGAGGTTGATTGAGGATCTATTTTGTATTGTATATTCTTGCATCTTTCAACCAAAGCCATAATGTCCATAGCACACTTGTTTCCTGATTTTACAAATCTTTCAAACATAGTGATACAGTTGATAGACAACTAAAGATTTGTGAGGTGTTGTTGAAAATTTTAATCCTTACAATTTAGATATC
This sequence comes from Chamaecyparis obtusa, assembly GCA_027943335.1. NCBI lineage: Eukaryota > Viridiplantae > Streptophyta > Pinopsida > Cupressales > Cupressaceae > Chamaecyparis > Chamaecyparis obtusa. The sequence continues at coordinate 152,471 of BSBK01006080.1, forward strand.
AAAACCAAGGTAAATGAATTCCAACAGCCTAATTTTTAAGATTTTGAATTTACAAATTAGATTCACATACAAGCTCAAATCCTCACTTATATAAGTGAACTTAAACAAAAACTACTGAATTACTAAAACTACTCAATTACTAGAAATTGATATCTTCACTATTGATAAAATTAGGCAGATCCGTCTCAATTATCCTAAACTAGATTATTGAGTGGAAGTGGAGAAGATCAACTAGTATCATAGCAACTCCATTGGAGAGATATGGTTTCCCTCTAAAATATTGGTGGCCATAGCAAGGCCCACAAACAATATATATGCCTTTTACTCTCAAGGCATGCGTAATATACGTGTCACATGGTTCATTGAGCGGCTTCAATGGATGAAGCATGAAAATGAGAATCTTACAAATCCTTGTACTTTTTCCTTGCTTTTCAGTATCTTCCTCTGCTTTGCTTTATTTCATTGTATTGTCGGCAGTGGCAGAAGAATCTCAAAGGAAGTCAAGATGGGTCTTACGAACTCAACTCGTGTCTACGTGCCATTCGTGTGTTTATCTTAAAAAGCTTATTAAGTAGAGATCAAGGAATCATGCTTGGAAAGTCAGTCAATTATTGTTTATATTCTTAGTCTCTTTCAAGGTAGAATCAAGAGATAACGTGTTAATAATTTTTGTTGGAAATATATGTACGATATATGATTTGTTTAATTTAATATTCTTAGAAGTTGTTTGTTAGTTCCTGCCAGGGAACTATAGCGGAGAGCTCAGCCCTTAAACAGTGATTAAACCAAGCATTCAACATTATCTAAAGATTTATTTTGTTTTGTTATGTATATTGGTGAAGTTGACATAAAGCCTCAAAGAAACATGTTCTAGTAGAGTACCCTGATTGCAAGATATGAAGAAAATGGATTCAATATCTCTTCTTAGGTACACGGAGTGCCAAAACATACAATGGTGGGCTGTAAAGTCTCATAAGTTTAAATATTCAAATCTTTTCTTTCTCCAATATTATGAAGCTACTCTTAATATCATAAGTAATATCAGTTCAAGAAATTTCGCAGCACATAAATCCTTTGAGAGAAAGAGTTCTCACACTTACAAGAGCATAGATAAGGCACCTTACCTGTTCGAGGCAGCTATCAGACTTAAATGGTCATAGACAAGGCACATTTAACTGTTTGACAAAATGACTCCCAGAAATATGTTCTCATGGAATACCTTGATTGCAGGATGTTAACAAGATTGAAGATCTCTTCTTAGGTTCACGGAGTGAGAAAACATTCAATGAGGGGATGTAAAATCTTAAAATTGAAGTACTTGTAATTTCCTTATTTAACGATATGAATCTACTCAATCAATTTCAAAGTAATAGTACTCACAAGAGCAATGTTTTCAATAATTGCTTAAGTGTTTATCATGCTTTTATCTCAAAAGTAATATTGCTTCATATGTGTTTGATTATTTCCATGTCATTAATGAGGGTGTAGATATTATATAAAAACATGATATATATGCTATTAGCATTGTTTCAAATAAATTATTTGTTGAGATCTATACCAAGGATTTTTAAATGGCAGTTTAGATATCACCAGTGTGGAAGAAGAATTTTTTTCTCAATCTAGTTTTTGTTAATAGCTACAAGGATGGTCATCTATTATAAGAATTTTTCCTCAATCTAGTTTTTGTTAATTTCTACAAGGATGGCCATATATATTATAATTCACCACCAAAGTGAATGAACAACTCCATTGTAAGTATTTTTAGTACCATAGAGGACTTAGAGAGGAGAGAGGAATGGAAATAAATGATGATTATTTAGCTAAGGAGTGACAAACAATTGGCAAAAATAATGAGAGGTCCTACCCCTCTTGAACTAAACTAAATATGCAGGAAGTATCACTCCAACAGAGGAGGGTGGAATTATTATAGCAACATCAACATTAACTGTGTTATCAATCCCGAGGCCAACTATTGATAGAAATATGTGAAAGTTAAAGATGTTAAACTACCTAGTATACTAGAAACTTCATTCAAATTGATGTTTATTCTCCAATTAATATTAACATCTTTTATATATTCATAGAATAATCATTGTAAAACTGCCCTTAGTTATTATTGTGTCAGTGCTACACAATTACAATCTAAAGAATAAGAAACCAAGAAAAAGGGTTTCAACTTCTACTTTATTCTAAGATCAATTTCCCCAAATTATTATAGAAGCAATTTTTTTTATGATTATCATTATTAAACTGCAATTACTCTATCATATGATTTACTAATATTAAGTTTGATTATCATAGTTTTTTATTTGTATTTAAATTTGAGTGATTGCTTTTATTTCTAGTGTTGATATCTTGAATGATGAATATTTCAAAGATCAAGCCACTTTTTTCTTGGTAGATTTGAAAAGGGAGTGTCTATTTTTAGATGGTTTTTCATTGAATTTTATAGGATTTTATACAAAATGTTACAAAAGGGAGATTTTTGAAAAATCTATAATATTCTCAAGGGAATCATTATTGGGGATTAGTGTAATAAATATATAATTGAGTTCTTTTAGTACCTTTTGAATCTTTAGGCTTCTCTACAAGCCACCATAACTTAATTTTCAATTATATACTAACATTTTTAGAAGGAAGAATGAGTTCTCTTTAGAAAATTCCAAATTCATCTCCTCCTTAATGAAAGGTTCCATTAATATTTGATTATATTCACTTGTGTTAATAAAGAAAATGAAATATAGGAAGTCTATGTTCTCCTACAATTTTGAATCCCCTTCATTGGCAAGAAATTCACTAAAAGAGAAGATTTATTGAACTCTGTTGGGTTTAAGATCAACGAGAGATTCTCCTCTTTGAAATTTTTTTAGAAGTTATTTTTATAGCTCCTACGTCCCCATGTTAAGTTGTTAAATTAAATATGTTCATTTCGCCTTTAGCTAGATGAATTTCTCAAGATTTTTCCCTCTAGATTTTATTTTTATTTACTTGGACATGTACTAATTTTGAGATAATAGTTCTTCCTTCACTAATTAGTCCTAGTTTATCCCTCTAACTATGCTTAATCCATCAAGAGTGTTTAATTCCATTTTTATCCATTCATTTTCAGCAAAATGCTCTTTATAATTGGTAGTACTATTCCAATATTTATGGATATTGTAGGACTACGAGTTTTAAAGATTAGAGCATACATATTGATGCTTCTTAACTTAATAAGAACACTTCATCAATTTTCAACAAGATCTATGTAGTGGTGATCTTTAAACTATATATTTTTAAAATTGAAGATGTCTTTTATTCTTTAGATGATCTTTCATGACTTGTAAAGGAAACAAAAGGTGATCTAAAACCCATCATATAACTATTTTATGTTTTATAATATCATTATTCTCAAGCCATTTGGGAAATATAAAAAATAATATCCAATCTGATAAATAGGAGATATTTTCCACAACAAGTCAAATTGTGATATTGCTTTAGGATTCAACTGTGTAGTTTTTGAGTCAAACTCATTGACCCATGTTTCATGAGTAGTGGCTCAGTAGAACCCATATCTTATGAGAATTAATGGTAAACTTAGCACTCATTGAATCTAAATGCATGTGTGTTTCTGGATTTTATTATGTGTTTTTTAGCATCAACGTTTCAGATCGCACTCCGTGATCCATCGTCATCTTTTTTTTTTACAATTCTTGCATCACTCTCTCTTCCTGATGATGGACCATAGAGTGTGATCTGAAATGTTGATGATAAAAACAAACACACAATCAAATCCAGAAATGCACATGCATTTAGATATGGATTGTAGAAATATGATATTATTACTCATTGAATCTCTTTACCATGTTACTTAGACTATGCATTTTGTTTGTCCATGTGAGTGTTCCATTCCTAGGTGTTAAATCTAAGAGTATTCATCAAGATAAAGAAATTAAAAGAAATTTGTGACTAAGTGTGTTGGATACAACTGAGAGGGTGCGGGGGGGGGGGGGGGGTGAATCATTTGTATGTTATTAATATAAAACTTTATCTTTTTATATCAAAATAGTAAAAGAAAATCTGAAACCTCAAAATTAATACAAATCAGAATACCAAGAATTATTTTCGAGGAAACCCTGTTAAGGGAAAAACCCTGGTGGGGATGAAACCCAAAAATAGTAATAGACTATCTAAGTTAAAAGATCATTTCCTGTTAGGAGAAGATAAATTTACAACCAGTACAATGTCCCTATTAAAGGACATAATCCTTTCTTCAAGTCAACGACCCTATTAGGAGTTGATAGGACGAGCCTTTCTTCGCTTAGAGAAACTTTCCCAATGTGAAGGTTAAATCCACCTTCTGAAGGTTAAACCCACCTTTTAGAACCACTTTCCAAATGAAATTATATAAATATACTGATTACAGATAATAAACTGACTAACAACAACTCATTTGCTCAAACAGTTCCAATGAAGTACAATAATCACACTGCCTACTCTACATCAATAGTCATCGCATCCACACATTCACATTACACACCCACACTCTTTGCATCACTTGTTTTACTCCTGTATACAAAATGCAAATGATTTATTAGGTCAACACCAATTAGGAATTTTCTAATAAAAATGATTTACAAAAACTCTTGTCAAGATACACATGAGATCTTGGACAAGAAAATGAAAAACATCAGTTGTCCAACATACTCCATAATCCATAACTTATCTTCACACAAGGTAGAACATGCCATGTCTCATAGGTCAGCACCAAATAAAACTTTGCAAGGTCACACACTATAGCTGACATCACCACAATCCATGCAACCTCATGTCCACATAAGATGACATGTCACATTTCTTCTACGACATCCTAAGCTCGCTAGACATAACTCCATCTTGCATACATGATATACTCTAAATTATAGTAACCATTTCACTATTTTCCTCTACACTGTCTTGTGACCAGTCCACATTGTTTCGACTGTAATTTACTATAACCAACTAATCATATTTTGCAATCATAGACAACCATCTAAACACTATCCAGTACCAAAATAAAATCTTGTAGACTTAGAGATGCAACATAGATCATTGCATGCCTTTTGCATTCTTTCCTACACTTAGTGAAACATTCAAATCAACATCTTGTTTACCAGTTCTACGATCATTCACAATCATATGTTGACATCAATGACAACAAATGGATGTAAACAAAATTCTTACAATCTCTCCCTTTGGCATTGATGGCAACATATGATGAAAAACCATCAATCCAAAAACCTTATACAACCTTCTCAATGTCTTCATTCTGCTCCTCCTAATATAGTAGGGTTTTCCACATATAACTCCCCCTTTGATATAAATGGAAAAGGGTGTCATATATCCTTTACATATCCCTTTAAGATTCTCCTTCTCCTCTCTTAAAAATCTTCACTCGCAGCTACTCAATCACCCATATATAAGTCCTTGTTAAGTCATGTGATCACTCCCCCTGAGGAGTGCCTTCAAGCATCAAGTCCAATAAAGAATATAGCTTTGATAGCTAATGTAATGATGCATTCTTGTATCGTCTAGTTCTCTCAAGGAGGGGTTTTCACCCCAAGAATATCTATGAGATACTCAAAGATATCTTTTGGAAAATTTGTAGTGAATATATCTACTAATTGCTCCTTTGTACTGACATAATCAACTCTGAATTCCTTTTCTATAACTTTATCTCTCAAATAATGATATTTGATTGAGATATATTATTTGGTTTTTGAGTGCATAACAAGATTCTTTAACATGTTGATTGTGCTTGTATTGTCACAATGAATCACAACTAGTTCTTCAAAGCATATTCCAATATCCTTCAACATCTATTTCATCCAAATAACCTGTGAACAATTTAAATAAGTTGTCACATATTTTTATTCAACAGTAGATTGAGCAACACAATCCTACTTCTTTCTTAACCAAGAGACTAATCTCTTCCCAAGGAAGAATGCACCACCACTGGAGCTCTTGATGTCATCAATGCATTCTTCCAAATCTGCATCAATGTATGCATTGAGGGTAAAGTTATTTGACTTATCATACCACATCCCAAATTACAATGTACCTTTCCAAGACCTAAATATCCTTTTTACTGCAATATAGTGAGTCTCTTTTGGATCTACTTGAAACCTCACAAAAATTCCAACTACATTTATAATATCTCATCTGGTATGTGTTAAATATTGTAACCCTCCAATCACAGATCTATATTTTGTCTGATAAATGCTTTGATTTTCATCATTTTTTGTAAGCTTGCATCCAGTAATCATGGGTTTTCTAGTAGGTTTTCAATCTTCCATGCCAATCCTTTTCAGTAACTCCTTGAGATACTTGGTTTGAGAAATGAAAATGTCATGTTTACTTTGTGTAATTTTCAAACCAAGAAAGAAATTCAATTCACCAATCATACACATTTCAAATTCATCAGGATTCCATCCTTGCTAGTTCTCAAATATGAATTTCTATTTGCACTATCTTTTCTAAAACCAAGATGTAATAAATGTTTGTCAAGTCATGCATACTAAGCTCTAGGAGCTTTCTTCAGTCCATATAGAGCCTTCTTCAACTTGAAAACCATGTCTTTGTCACTTGCTAAGGGAAAACCACCAGGTTTCTCAATGTAGACCTCTTCTTCTAGATCACCATTCAAGAATGCAGATTTCACATCCATCTAATATGCTTTGAAGTCCTTATGGGAAGAAAAGACAAGAAATAGTTTTACTACCTCCAACATAGCAATAGGTGCAAAGGTTTCTCAAAGTCTATTCCTTCTTACTATGAATAGCCTTTACAAACAAATCTTGCTTTACATTCCTTATAACTATTCCCTCTTCGTTTATTTTATTTTTGAATACCCATTTTGTTCCAATAACATTCTTTCCTTCAAGTCTAGAAACCAGTTCCCAAGTTTTGTTCTTTATTATCTGATCTATTTCTTCTTTCATTGAATTAACCCACAATTCATCTTTGCAAGCCTCATGAGTAGTTCTAGGTTCCACTTGTGAAATTAGACATAATTCCTCTCTAGCCTTAGACCTAGTTAACATGCCTCTGTTCCTATCATCAATAATATGATCTTCAAGATGATTTCTTGGTACATACCTTGGAGCTTTAGGAGCATTAGATTGTTCACTTTCAAATATTTTCCTATTATTGTCCAATTCAACCAACTCTTTTTCTTCAATAGTCTTGTTTGAGTTTTGATCACAAATTCTTTCTTGAACTTGAAACTTCTCATCAATTCTTACAATAATACTCTTATCCATATTTCTTAATCTGAAGTTGAAACATTTGTAAGCTTTACTTTTGGTAGAATAACCAAGAAAGATGCCTTCATCACTTCTTGAATCAAAGTTACCTACCTCATCATCTCTTTTGATAAAATATTTGCTACCAAAGATTCTAAACTATCTCGTAGTAGGAACATAGCCAAACCAAAGTTCATAAGGTGTTTTAGTGTTACCTTCCCTAATTTGAACTCTATTCAAGGTGTAAACTAGATTACTAACTATTTCCCTCCAATGTACATGCGATACATTTCTTTCAATCATCATTGTTCTAGAAGCATCTTGTAACTATTATGTTCCTTCTTTCTACAATCCCATTCTACTGTGGAGTCATAGGAGCAAAAGTCCAACTGCATATCCCATGTTCTTCTTGGTATGAATTAAATGCAGTAGATGTAAACTCTCCTCCTCTTTCTGACCTCAGACATCTTACCTTCAAATATGATTCAATCTCTACTTTTTCCTTGAAGATCTTGAACTTATCAAATGCCTCTGATTTTTATTTAAGAAAAGCAACCCACATCATTCTAGAATGATCATCAACAAATAGTATGAGCCATTGTTTTTGTTTCAGATCTTCTTGATAATTTTCAATCCCAAATTACCCATTACTCATTGAATCTTTGAGTCTTGAATTTGGCCATTGTTGTTTCAGATCTACTCTATAATTTTTAGGCAGGGTTTGAAAAACCCATGTTCATTTTATTTCAAAAAGATTGTCTACATTGCGTTTGGAATGTTTGTTGAATTTATCCTATTATTTCTTGGTTTTCCATTATTTGGTTTGTTTTGGTTATTAAAACTTCGTGTGAAAAAATCTTGATAAACCCAGATCTAGAATGTTTTATGAATTAAAATTTAACAATTTTTGCCTGATGAAACCCTAGGTTGTTCTTAGCAAAAATATACATGCTTTGGTTTTAGAAAATCTATTATATTTATAATTAGTTTGATTTTGATTTTGAAAAGAAAAATAATATATATATGTAAAATTATCCATGAGAAATGTTGTACAAACCCTAGGAAATTTGGTTGAAAAACAATAGAAAAATCAATAAATTTAATTAGTTAGGGTTGGTTTTGAAATTTTAAGAAAATCCTTGAAGTTAAATTCAAAAAAATTAAATCAATTGGGTTATTTGTTTACAATTTTTTTTTAAAAGGGTTCTTTGGTTTGTGTAAGAGAAATTCTCTTACAACATAATTTTTTTTAAAATAATTTATTAAGTGGTGGTGGGGCCACCACCCCCCACCGCCCTTACAACCTACAAGCTTGTGGCTTGAATCGCAAGGCTTGTAGCCCACAAGATTTGTGGCCACTGTAAGCTTACTAGGATCGTAAGGCTTGTGGTCTACCATAAGGGCTTGTGGTACGACTGCATGTGGGGAGGGTTGGCTCCGCCACAATACTTTGTTAAATTTTTTTATTATTTTAAAAATAGTAATTTATAATAATTTGTTATTAATTTTAAATTAAATTTATTTTTATATTAATTAATATTTATTGATTTATTTTGATTGGTAAAAGGCCGAAGCCAATAATTTTATTAACCATAGAACCAGAAATACAAAAACCCCACTCAGTGTAGGTGCTAGTAGGAAAGAGCAGGGCTGAGAAAACCTCCAGCTTTGCTTAGGACCGTAGTCCGAATTCTAATACATAATAATTTAGGAGGGCATACCCTCCAAGACCAGATCCATGAGAGTTATATATTACAAATTTCATAAGAACCTGATCTATATCTTTTCCGAAATGAGTCTCAATTTGTTAATTGCTTCATCCATTCGGTAGGGTTGGAAGACCTTTCTAGGTTTTTCAATTTTTGTTTTTGTTCGATTCCTTTCTTATGATGTTAATCTTAATTCCTTGTGTGGGAAGCATTGTGTCTAACACAAGGGCCACTTCCGTAGTTATTATACCTCCTGAACGATAGCTCCTTAGGATGACTCTTGAACCTTTATTACCTGAAATATCTGAACTTCTGGCTAAGATCCTTGTTAGTATATTGTTACTAAACCAGATTCTATGAGCTATTGGTAAGAAAATACTTGTCAAGAGGAGCCTAATATTAGATTTATTTTCTTAAAAGAAGATACCTGTGTCTGTACCATCCGGTCATAAGCATGCTGTGAGCTTAGCTGATCTTAATCTTGGACTATATCTAATAAGACTAACATCATACTTTTATGAAAAAAACACCATTTTGGATACCAAATTTTAAACCTATGCTAATCCATGTACCCTATACTTTAGTAAGAAATATGATGTTAACCATGCTTATAAACTATGAATTAATCACTTTAGCTAAGCTGACTGAAACTGCCAGGTTGGCTGAATGAAACAAAATTAGTCTAAAAATCATTACAAAGTCAGTATAAATACAGAGCAATATCCTTATCCTTTCTATCTTGGCCTTATTTCAAGGCTCACTTAAAATATCATGAGCAGAAAACCATAAGAGCACCACAATAATCTCTATATATATTGACTTCAGAATAATTATATATATGAGCTAGATATTTTGGAACTATTGACTACAAGATATAACCAGATATAACAAATGTATATAAATATTGACTTCATGATAACAAAAATCATCCAAGATTATATATATATTTTCTCTTTTTTTGATCTCACATCATTTAAATTGTGCTATTGAACACGAGACTTAAATAAACATCATCTTAAAAGGAAAGAAGGAACATGATACAAGAAAACCATAACAAAAGCGAATCACATCGTACTATCTCAAAACACAAGAGCACCATGATAAGCCCTTTCCAGAAGCCAATGTATAACATATATATATATATATATATATATATATATATATATATATATATATATATATATATATATATATATATATATATATATATATATATATATATATATTGACTTCAAGATTAGAGATTATCACAGTAGTCAGATCTATATCTACGCTTTTTCCAGCATCTGGAGCACATTGCTAAGAGGAATACCATGAATTTATAATATAGACTACCAGTCCCAATCTCAGGTTTAATGGGCCCTTATTAAGTCCTTTTGTTGAATAGTTTCTGTCTATCTTTATTCTTGACAGGGAATATCTCTGAGTAGTCTAGCAAGTGTCATTTATTTCAATCCAAATTTTACTTAAATTAACCAACTCTATTTCCCAAATCTTTAGATGGAGGATGTATATTGGGCCCTGCTGTCACATATTCATGGAGTAAATTATGTATTCTAGCTGAGATTATTTACTGCTACTTATTAATCATATAAATACTGAAGACTATCTATTTTGTATATGACTATGTTCAAGACATTTGTCATCTACTTGTACTCAAGCTAACATATCAATGTGAATGTGTAAATTTAGATCTATTTAGAGTGCAATTGGCCTTCAAATTGTAATGATACCATTAGTACAGAAGAAATATCACTAATCTAGTTAATCTATTGTCATTCTGTATTATTTGATATATTGATTACCATATGTTCTTTTCTATAACCAATATTATCAGTATTCCATTAAACTAATTCCTTGTTTACTCATTGATTATGCAGAGTACTGCTTTAGCCAGTTATTTAAATAATTACCTGGAGGGAATAGGAGTCCTTTGGTTTATTCCTTACTTATACTTGACATTACATCATAGCTGTATAAGCTACAATAGTCTAATATAGGAGAGATCTTCATAATAAAACCAGTTCCAGGCATCCTCTATTAGTCCCTTGCTTGTGATTCTGAACCTTCTGAATCAAGGAGTCATTTTTTCTTTTTCTTATGGTGTTTCCCTTCTACCAGCCACATTTGTACTAGGCTATCTGACTTAGAGTCTGAAAAGCATTCCATATCTACATTTCCTACCTCATCTAGATGCCAATACTCATAAAACCATTTTTCCTTCAAAGGCTTCCTAATATGCATATAATTTAATAGAAAGTTCACATTTCTTTTGATAATGAATTCTCTTTCCCTGAATGCGTCCATATCCTTGGTTACTATGATTGGGGTAGAAGGGATAAGATTCCCCTTGATAGATGTCATATCATAGAACCTAGTCCTAGCAATTGTTAAGTCCTCTTTGATATTTTGGAGTACTTTATCTAGATTACCAAGAAATCTTCATTGAAGATTCTATAACAAAGTCTCCTAATTTCATGTTTCTCTAAACCCTAACTTAGAAGATAACCGCTACAAACATGGAAGTAATGTTGGAGTGAACTCTATACCTATCCTCATTACTCAAAAATTCTGGACCTAGGATGCAAAGGGCTACTCTAAGGATGAGTGCATGATTGTCTAGCATTACCTTCTTAATATGCTTTGTCAATATCCTCCCTTCAAAGGCCAGTTGTCTCCTGTTGCAAGTAAGCTTAATTGGGGTGTCCATGCTTTCCTTCAATATAGGGGTTTCTTAAGCTATAGTTCAGGGTTATTACAGGGACTTCAGGATGAGAGAGGGAGCTATTTTTATAAGTACCTATTCTCCAAGTGCTAGTGGCAGGGTGTTTGGAATGCTCAAACTGTTCGGGTCTATTAACAATTTCTAATCATATCTCTTTTAACATCCAAGGGAAGACGAAGGGTTATCTTTACTAAATTGGGATTTTCTTAATGCTTACCATTGTTATTATTTGAATTTTTTTAATGATTTATTCAAGGTTAGAGATTCAAGCATGGGATTTAGGGCTTGCAATGATTTAGGGTCTGAATATTGGTTTTAAGGGAGGAAAATATAGGATACCATTTAAATACTTAATCTAACCTATAGAGAAAATTATAACTATATTGCAGACCAAAATGACTTCTTTAAAAGCGACCCTACCACATTAAACAAAAAAGATTTTACCTAGAATTAATAAAGTAGTAGGTATTCACATATTTCTATTTACTTAATAAAGTTCTACGAGATTTACAAAGGACCTTAGACATCTGTACCATATACACCATATATAGTAATCCTTTACACTAGCTATCTACTATGAAGTTTGTTGGTATTCTATATATTTAAAAACCCCAAAAAGAGACATAGTATCACTGTTCATATGGCTTCTCACTTCTGAATCATCTTGCAATTCCAGATATTATCAGCCTTCCTCATAACCATGATGATACACTCATCTTCAATTGAAACCTTTTTTGAGTGGCGAGTGCATTTGTTGATTTAGGGGGCCATAATATGAATATTTATAGCTTTAAATTTGTCAAGGTCTCTCAGGATATTGAAGCCTTCATTCCTCCAATAGTTGAGGAGCCACTCAGTGTCCATCTCTCTGGGAAGAAGATCTTTGTAGAGGAAGTCTAGATTCCTTACCATCTTTGGCCAATGGACATCAAACCTTCCCTCATCTTTGAAGGTCATCATAGAAATGTACTGGGATTGAGGAAGTTTCTCTAGCTTGGATATCTTTTTTTTCATCATGGTCTCCAGGTATGGAATTGTGAGTTGGTTATTAATGCAGAACACCATATTTTCTAAACCCCCAAGAAGGCCTTCATAAAAGATGGTCCTTGCTACCTGGATTATGTCTTCTTTCCCTTTCCCTGCAAACACTGAAATGGCTATGAATTAACCAATGATACCACCGTTGGTTCTGTAGGTATATTCGTTGTCAAAAAAGCAATCTCCCATAGCTCTTTCTAGTGCCCTTCTAGTTGAGTCTGGAAGAGGATTAAGTATCTAGCTCCATCTTTTAGGCTTGATACATCCTTTGAATGCCATCGCCCTACTCCCTTTTGTTGCAAAGGTAATCAACCTTGACTCCATCACTTGGGTATTTCTCAAAAATCTTTGAGAGTGAAATCATCTTTGTAAATTTACCTGTAAAATCTAATGGGCTTCTATAAAGGTGAGTTTTGTTAATGCGGGAATACTTGGTATCACATTATTTACTTCTTGACAGCCAGATCTACTAATATTGATTAACAATTACGTCATTTTCATGATTTCTATGCTTCTACATGATTTCCTAATCCTATCATAACATATCACTCCCTTTTTTAATTGAAACTACTCATGCCTATCTTTAATACTAATTCCTCGAAAAGATTATTGATATCTCAATCGGTGTTTATTAAGTCCTAGAAATCTCAGCACTAAATCTTCATCATGGTAAGTATATTGATATTCATTAAATGTCATTAATTTTTTCATGCGTCTCCCCTCAGGTTCTTCTAAGGAGGTATGATTATTTCTAACTGTTAAGTTAATAATTCAGGTCTAGCTGTCTATCACTTATTGATAATACATATTGCAGTTGTAAGGGTTCAACATTTAGAGCTGTGCTAATTCTTTAAAGATTTCCTTATTAAAGTTAAAGATGCATGATAGGACCATGGGGTGAAAATAAATTATCTTATTTTAAGGAACTTTGCCTACCAAATTTTCACCATCCACTCCCCTATTTGCAAGAAGATCAGCTTTTGTATTTCCTTCTCTATAAATGTGTTTGACTTTGTATTGGGGGATAGTGTCCAAGATTTCTAAAATATCTTCTAGTTTCGAGTTGAGTTTCCAATTTGGATTTCTCTTCATTCTGATTGCATTAATTATTATTTGAGAGTCTCCTTCAATTTCTATTTTTGATAGGCCTAGTTGTTAACATAATATAATTCCTTCTAGGATAGCCTTACACTCTACCATGTTATTCGTTGTAGGTTTAATGGATCTAGTAAATTTAGAGATGATTTATCCTTTCTAGTTATGAATAATTCCACCAATTCCTGCAATACCAAGGTTGCCTCATGAGGCCCCATCAAAATTTAGTTTACACCATCCTTCCTTAGGAGGTGACCACTTACATGTACTTCTATCATTCTTAGTTTTGCTACCACCTTTTCTGCATAATGGTGGGATAGCCAGTCTTGGCCAAAGTTTTCTAATATTATTATCCCATAGCTTAAAAGACTTCTCATAACTAATGAGGTTTTGAAGTCTACTATTAATAACTTCAACTATTGATGCTTCTATCTTGTTAGTTATCAATCTCCACTCAAGTTTTTGACTTGTAAATATTCTTCTATTTCATTCTTTCCATATTTCCCACAATAATATATAGGGGGAAATTGTCCATATATCTTTATATAAGCTTCCTTTATTTAGGGAGGGCCATGCTTTGAGAAAATCCACTATATCAGAGGGCACAACTGAGCTCTAATTTAAGCATTTACTTAACCAATTCCAACATTCTTCGGGTAAACAAATAGTTTAAGAGTAGATGGTTTACATCCTCTTCTTGGCATTCACATAGTGGGCACCTCGAAGGTCCTTCAAAGCCTAGCTTCCTAAATCTATCTGCAGTCAAAATTTTCTTTTGTAAAGCCACCCAAAGAAATATTCCTGCCTTAGGGAGGCATACTTTGTTCCAACATAGGTTTAGAGGGATATCTAGGGTTTCCATGTTTTGTTCCTTCATAATTGTTTTATAACCATTCTTAACTTTATAGCTTCCTTCATTTGAACCAGTCCATATTAGTTTATCCTCTCTATTTTTGTGTGAGATTACTCTATCTTTGAGGATATCTTTAAGTTTTTGTCTTTCATTATATTCTACTAGGATATCATCTATTGTTTTCCATATTAAGTCTTCTTCTTCGAGAGAGAGAGATATAATCCTTTACTAAACTACCCCAAAGAGCTTTGCATCTTTCCATAAACTCTTGTGAGAAACCTAACTTAGTCAGAGGGGTAAAGCCTCCCCAAGAATCTTCCCAAAAGAGGGCCTTGTCTTTTGCCCCAATATCCCACATGAGATGCTTATTAATAACTCCTCTAGATTCTATAATAAAGTTCCAAATATGAGATCCTTTAGCATGGGACTAGGATCTGAAGATATTGATGGGATCCGCATTTGAAATATATTTATTCAGAAGAATTGAAGCGCACTTTCTATTAGGTTCTTGAGTCATTCTCCAAATTAGTTTGGCTCCTAGTGCTTTATTCTACCACTGTAAAATTTTTATACCTAATCCACCTAGGGAGATTGGTTTACATAAATTTTCCCCTAAGAAGAGATACCTTCTTATCCTCCATCATACCTTTCCAGTAAAAGTCCCTAATTGTCTAGACTAGCTTTGATGTTGAATCGAAGAGGGAGCATAGACATTTGATAGGTAGGTATGGCAGTTAGTACAAATTTAATCATTGTAGCCCTTCCAACTTTAGTGAGCCACTTGCCTTTCCAGTTTCCTTTTTTGTTTTGAACTTTGGATAACACTTGTTTCCATAACTTAGAGCTATGAAATCCCTTATCTAGGGGGATCCCTAAATATTTACATGGAAACTTGCCTACTTTATAACCTAGGGTATTGCAAATCTGACATGCTTTTGCTAGGGGTGTATTTACAAAAAAAACTTTAGATTTATTAGGATTCACTCTCTGTCCTGATGCCTTCATATAAACATCCAAAATAACTTTGAATGCCTTTGCTTCCTTTCTATTGCATGCTCCTGGTAATATTGTGTCATCTGCAAACTACTGATGTGTTATATTAGGGACATTTTTTGTTACTTTGACTCCAAAAATTTTACCTTCTAAGTGGGCCTTAGTTAGAGATCTACCCAGAGCTTCTTCCATGATCACATAAAGGAAGGGGGAAAGTGGGTCACCTTGTCTAATGCCATGTGTGATTTCAAAGAAACCTTCAGGAGTACCATTGATCAGGAGAGATATTTTAGGCATAGAGATATAGATGTAGATTACATTAATCCATTCTTTGGAGAATCCAAATGCTTCCAATTTGGAGAATCCAAATGCTTCCAAACACTTACACAAAAATCTCCAGTCCACTTTATCATAAGCTTTTTGGATGTCTATTTTAATAAGCATACATGATTCTTTGTTGTATTGTGTTGTATGTACTATTTCTTGGGCTATTACAATCCCATCCAAGATTGAACGTTTAGGGAAAAATCCAGTTTGTTCTTCAAAGATGATTGTGGGTAGAAAGGTCTTTAGCCTATTTGCTAGGCATTTAGAGAGGATTTTGTAGATAGTATTACAAAGGGAGATGGGATAGTAGTCCCCTGGCTCTAAACTTTCATTCTTCTTAGGTATAAGTGTGAAGAAGGTATTATTGATTTCTATTAACAATGAGCCTGAGTTTCTGGATGCCTCTACAGCTTGCCAAATATCATTCCCAAGAAAATGCCAACATTTTTGGAAGAACCCTGCCTAGAAACCATCAGGTCCTAGTGCTTTCTTAGGGTGAAGTTGGAATAAGGAATTTTTAACTTCTTCAATGGATAGTTTACTATTTATCCATCTATTATCTACTTTTGTAATAATCTTGGGGATTGATATCAACATTTCATTTTGGCCTTTTAGATTAGCGAATTCATGATTATTGGATAGAGTTTGATAGAATTGTACAAATTGTTCTAAAATGAGTTTGGGATCATTTGTGAGGTCTCCATTAGTGGCTCTAATCTTGGATATTCTATTTACACTTCTTTTGTTGTTAGTACTATTATGAAAAAAAATTGTATTACAATCCCCTTCTCTTAACCATGTCTCTCTAGATTTTTGTTTCCAGAAGATCTCTTCCTTTAATAGGATCTCAACATGTTTAGCCATAATATCTTTTTATTTTTTATAATTTGTTTCATTAATCCCTTGTTCTATGAATATTTTATTTAAGCAATTTATTTCATACTCGATTTTGTTTTTTTATTCAAAAATATTGTTGAATTTATCTCTGCTCCAATCCAAAATCTTGTGCTTAATAATTTTTAGCTTAGCGACTAGGCAGTACATCTTTGAGCCAGAGACTTTAATTTTCTTCCACCAATGTTCCAAAAGCTGCATAAAATCCTCATCTTGAAACCACATAAATTCAAATTTGAAGGGGCTACTAAGTGGTTTAAAATTTTCTATAATCGAGAGTCTAACTAGAAAATGATCAGACCCAACATTAGCAAGAATTTCCACATATGTATTGTAATCAAACTTTCCCATGTCTCCGCTAATCATAAATCTATCCAGTCTTTCAGTAATGTAGCTAAAGCTTGACCTACGATTATTCCAAGTAAACAAACCATTATTAGTATTGATATCTGTTAGATTATTATCAATGACCCATTGGCTGAAGTCTTTTTGTGATTGCGAGACAAATTGAGAGCCACCAAATCTTTCTTTATTTTCTAAGATTGCATTAAAATTCCCCCTAAAATGTCAATGTCATCTAAATTGGTCGACAACTGAATTTGTATATCCTTCCATAATTTTTTCTTCTCTGTATTAGGAATAGGGCCATAGATATTAATGAGCTTAAATTTTAAATTTGTTTTTAAGCTATTAACTGATAATAGGAGCCAATTATTATGTTTTGATATTACCTCAACCACTACTTTCCTAGGATCCCATAGGACTGCCAACCCACCAGAGGCTCCCTCAGAGTGAACTATCTATGATTTCCATATGCCTAATTTTAGACTAAACTTCATGCTTTCCTCCTCATTTAATTTAGTTTCTTGTAATATTATTATCTTAGATTCAAATATATGGGTATGTGTAGGATCATGGTATGCCAAACTAGGCCCTTAAGTGGCAATGAAAATTCATAAAAATGGGTTTAGGCAAGTTGACATAAATAGGTGAACAAGTTATAAATATTATATCAAAAATATGTAAAAAAGGAATCTATAGAAAATTGAATTTAGTTTCTAAGATACTAGGCCTTTTTTGAAAAATAATTATTGTATATGTTGAAAATTTCAAATTTCAATATAGTAGTACGGACATTTTAGGAAACAATTAAGAAGTAGGTGTATGTCTCACCACCTTAAACACAATCAAATGATAATTCTTTTTTACAAAATTCTAGATATAAGTAGTAGACCCATGTATGAATATGACACATATTTTCTTGTAATTTTTTTCCAAGTAAATAATTAATTATGATTTTTCTTATACAAATTTTCCAGAATACAAAAACTCTCATGTTTGACCACGTTAACTTAGTCTAAACTTTATCAAATTGAAAATATTTTTTATTTTTCTTGTATTAGGAAAAGCATATAATGTGACACATGTTTTGGATTTCAAAAATGTTAGACTTTGAAAGTTATAGCTATTTTTCAATAAGTCTATCAATCAGGACTAGAAAGATAACAAGTAGGTGTATGTCTGACCACACTAAACAAAATCAAATGATAATTATTTTTTATAAGATTCTAGATAAAAGTAGTAGACTCATGTCCAGATGTGATGTATAATTTTTTGTATTTTTTTTCTAAGTAAATAATTAATTATGATTTTTTTGCTACAAATTTTCTTGAATATAAAAACTCTCGTGTCTGACCACCTTAACTTAGTCCAAACTTCATCAAATTGAAAGAATTATTTTTTATTATTGTATTAGGTGAAGCATAGAATGTGATGTATATTTCAGATTTCAAAAATGTTATATTATTTGAAAGTTATAGTTGTTTTTCAAAGAGTCTATCAATCAGGACTTCTTTTTCACATTGCCACTTTTTGGCATACCATGATCATGCACATACCCATATTAAGATATCTTTTAATTAATCTCTGTTTGTTAGGGGCATTCAAGCCCCTAACATTCCAGGATGTTAACTTCATTGACCCCTGGGAAGGATCTTCCCCTTCCTAACATTCAGTATATCAGTAATTTTTTATTGATTATCAACATTACTGGCTATAGCTCTTAATTCATTGAATGATTTCCTACCACTCTTTTTCTTAATCTTAAGGGTTACAGGACTAGATAGACCCTCAATAGTGGTTGCAATACCTAGTTGTCTGTCAATATTTGTTATCCCATCCAAACAGTTGCTAATATCTTTATCATCTTCAGTGAGTTGGTAGTTCATCTGTTCCCCACCTGTTAATCCGTTCTGATCATAATCATCCTACCCCTTTATTATATTAATGAGCATATCTTCATGATCTATAAGATTTTTTCCATATTCTTCTAGGAGCAATTCATGATTGTTAAAACTTCCAAGCTCTTTGTTGATAGTTTCTAATTCTATTGGTACCGAGAAGGAAGGAACAAAATTTTCTTGGTTGGCATCATTTTTAACCTCAAGATCCTTGTTCTTAGTAGCTCCTCATTATGCCATTTGGATAGTTCTTTGCTAATTTCTAATTGTACTTCTCTAAGATCTTACATTATCCCACCAACCATGATCATGTTATTATCAATAGCTTGGATTCTTGCATCTGGAGATAAGGGGAAATTGGCCTGAGATGTGCATAGATCATTATTACCATTGAAAATTGAGACCATTTCTAGAATAAAATCAGGACTAATGGGATAGTTGGGGGATAGACATATATCATTAATGATAGGATTGAGATCATTAGATTTTACATATAGATTTGTCTCTTTGGATCCTTGGAGGGTAATCCCTTTAGGCAGAGGGTTATGCTCAATCATAAAGCCTCCTTTATTTTTTTTAAAAGGACACATTTTCTCTAGAATTGCAAGAATTAGGAGTTGATATGGAGGATTCTACTAGTTTACTTCTAAGTGAGATAGGAGTGCTTAATATAGGGTTAGGTGTTTGAGAACCAAGGAAACTCGAGTAGTCTTCTGTTGCTTCTAAAAAATAATCTATAAGTGAAGGTTTTCTAGTATATGAGGAAGATTTGCAACAGATTTTAATAGGGGAGATTGTTTTTATATTGAGATTCATATTAACAACAATAATTTTTTTTGTGTAATATTGATCTATTTCTATAGTTCCAACATACGGTCGAATAAAATTTCCTATTTTCCTAAGGGTTTCCTTAGTAGAGAGTTCCAGATGTAGGTTCTTGAGAAGAATGGCTTTATCTACCATAAAATCTTTAAGCAATTCTGGGTTAAAAAAGGGGGTCCGCTCAAATGTAGTGAATGTTGTGTTTCTAAATTTAGGGCAGCCATTGAGTAAAATTTTATTTTTAAGAGCTTTACAACTAAAATCAAGATAAATAAAGTTATTAGGGAGGATTGAAACCGTTACCTCTTTGAGCCATATTGATTTCAACCAGTTTGCAATTTCACCTGAAGCTACTCCAAAATCATTCCATCTGCAGATTAATCCATAACCTGCACACATTTCCTGGATTTCTTCTATAGACCCATCTTTAATTTCTAACTCTAGGGTTTCCAAATACGATTTACATTGATTGGATAAGTCATTAAAGTGTGGGAGAGAGACCATGCCCTTTAAATTTTTAGCTAGGGTAGCTCTTCTGTGAGGAGGGAAATAAATATTACCTTTCATTATTGGCATTGAATCCATACCTATTTGGAATTTATCCAGAGAAATACTAACTGACATTCTCCTCTGCTTAAGAATGGATCTCTAGCGCTTAGGGAAAGAGGATTGTGGAACACTATTCTCCTTATTTTTCCATATGTTATGGTGCCGATGGGGGGGTGAGTATGTATTCTTCTTCTTCAAAGATTGTATTTAAGGAAATATGAACCCTTCTGGGTGAAGCATATTAGTGGGAGAGACAGACAATGTCTTATCTGCCTGGAGATTATTGAAACTATTTCTTAATGTGACTGGGGAAGAAATTTTCTTTAGTATTCGAACCTGAGAGAGGTGATTAGCTACATGCTTCACCCTTCAGGCATTCTTCTTGTATGTAGGGGTCCATTGTGAATCAAATGAGATCTTACACATTTCCTTTGGAGAAGCCCTAGGGAGATCCCTAGGGAAAGAGAGTAGAGAGGATATGTAAGCAGATGCATATTTAGTTTTTGTGAAGAAGAAAATTTGGGAATCAAGAGTGTCAACTGTGTAGATGCGCAAATTTGCAAAGTAGAGCGGAGCCATTTTAATTTTAAACCATCTAATTTTTTAATTTTTATTAATTAATAAATATTAATGTTTAATTATT
The DNA here is from genome assembly GCA_027943335.1 of Chamaecyparis obtusa. Taxonomy (NCBI): domain Eukaryota; kingdom Viridiplantae; phylum Streptophyta; class Pinopsida; order Cupressales; family Cupressaceae; genus Chamaecyparis; species Chamaecyparis obtusa. The sequence continues at coordinate 173,621 of BSBK01006080.1, forward strand.
AAATTAACATTAAAGTTTGTTAGTTGATATTATGAATTAATAATTTGGTGATTGTAATGTTCCTATTATACACTGAGTTTGCACCTTTATCTCAAGCTCTCTTAGTCTTGATAACTCAGTATAACATGGGAATCATCTCTAGGTTGTGGGACCTTTGCTAACTAAGATGAGACCTCCAGGTTCTACGCTGGTTCCTCTTAGATAATCACCTTAAATTGCTTCTAGACATGAAAGTAAACTTTTTGGAGGGAAAGGGATAGAAGGAGTGCTTGTAAGGGAAATGACTTGAAAGCAAACTACCTACTAGGTGATGCACCAAAACTAGGGTTTGGATCTCAGTATATAGGAATGAAATCAATGGAAAGCTCAGGTCTAGTAGGTCACAACTTACTGAATAGGCTTGCATAAATATTTCATAAGAGGGCCTTAGAATAAGACACAACTTATGACCTGCAAATAGACATTCACTTCTACAACTCGGTGTAGGATTCAGACAAGATAGTTAAGGGGGTTGAGGTATACCCACAAGAACATCTAAATCAGATCAAACATAATAACACACAAAATTGTAGAAAGCAAGAGGGATCAGGAACCCTGAGATATCACTCAAAACACACATATACTTCAATTCAATAAGAGAGAATACAAACAAGGAAGCATAGGGACATGAGAAATTGTCACAAAATACCTCTGCAGTGTTTGGATAATCAATGGGAGATTACAAGAGTAGAAGACCAAGGGGTAGAAGAAATACCATAGATAACCTTCTGAGAAAAGTGAATTCTCTTTACAATTGTCCAACTCTGAGCACTAAAGGCTCCAAAATAATATATACATACTCAACTACATGCAAGCAGGAGTCAAAATTAACCTAACTAGGGTTACAGATCCATAATAATATCAAACCCTGAAGGTACTGATAACCCATCATGAAAATCCCTGAGAACACTGGCCATCAGATACAAATCTTTCTCTTTGCATGTTGATCCTGTACTGAGCCCTCCTGCAGACACAACAACCTCAACCTATCTACCCACCTGCAACTCCACTAAGCCATGAAGGCTTCAAATCTGATCTATTTCCCTGGAAGAGGTACTACTTGAAAAGGTGGCGCCAACCCTTTTCATTACTTCTTGGCATAGGAACACGACACAATACCCTACAACACCGACCAACAGTAACCTCCATCACCCTCTCAACCACAACCATCTTGAAAAATCAATTCTTGAGCTAACCGACATTGTGCATGGCCAAAAGAATGTAAAACCCTAGCAAAACCCTCACAGAGATATTCAAATTCAAATATTAATGGCTAGCAGATATATTTTAAAATGTGACCGTTGATGAATAACCTTCCTGGCAGATGAATGACCTAGATGCACCCTTTAAAATAGTCTAAAACCCTTTCTGACAAGTCAAATGCCACCATGGGAGTTAGAAACCAATAGAAAATGAGCAAATCAGCATCTCTAACAAGTCACCAGATCCACGTCCCTAAGAACACCATCAGATGGTTGTCGCCATACCGCTGTGATAATGATCAAGCATCTTGAGCCCCCGATATAATGATAGCCATGAGATCTGATCACATTTTACCCTTTCAAAAGCCCTGACCCCACGGGCCCACTGACATCAGCCACATTGCACATCAAATAACCAATCAAATGCCACCCTCTCAGATACACGTTGCAACCTTCTGACATAGGACCCACTGACTGAGATACCGATCCAACGGCGGGTGCATGGCCTCCTAGCCCCAAAATATTCCTTACACTTTCATGCCAGCCACTAGATCCTTTTAGACTGGGACCCCTCTGACAAATGAACCCATGATAGATCCAGTCATCACCACATGGACCAACTAAATTCAAGCATGTCAGCATATAAGGACCCATCGAAGGAAGCTCTGACACCAACCAAGATCGGTGGTTGTTGTAAGATTGCAAGCCCTGACACAAACCTTTGCGAAGATACGCCGACCATCGATCCTTTGTAGATGTTAGAGCCTCCTGACTGCTAAAAGGGCCTAGCCCCACTAACAACCTTCCACCTATATTCAACCTCAGCCAATCACAGGTCACCAAAATAGATCCACATTGCATCTGTCTCTAACACAGGACCCACTGACAGAAGCCAGGTGATAAAGTAAGATCTACGGCTATTGCTATACCACCATGGTAACACATGTGCATCTTGAGCCCTTGGTATAATGACAGCCACAAGATTAAATCAGGACTTAACCTGCCAAAGAAAATGGCCCCTCTGACAAGCTGCCGAATCAAACACCACCGACAAATCAGGAGCTGCCAAATAAGATGAGGTGGCATTGGTCCCACTGACACATTGGACTCTGCAGGCAGAAGAAATCGATGATCATCACAAGATCTCAAGGAATCTTTTGACCCTGTGAGATCATGCAACAACCATCAGATTAAGAATCTTGACCTGGCCGCTTGAAACAAGACCACCAACTTAAACGGTAACCGCTCACGGGATCGCTGAGTGTTAAGGGGTTAACCGCCAGGAATCAGAGACTTGGTGACTGAAGGGTTTTTCAAGGCACATGCAAATTGGAAACTTAAGTGATCAAGAAAAAGGTAACATGAAAATATAACACGACCAAAAGGTTTTTTAGGATTTTGAATACCAACGACTAGTTTTCTAAACTTTTCAACTACAGACCAAGGAGTAAAATAATTTGCAGAGACCAGAGAACAAGGAATAAATCCATGAAAATTTTAGGGATGGTATACAAGATGAAAATAGAGGCCTGGGGATGATTTTTAGCCAAATTTGCATGCATAGGGAAATTATGGATACATTTTGGTGATTTCTGCTAGATGTCAACCTGCTAGACATAGGAAACCAGTGACCTTGATAATCCATTGGGCATGGGGACATCAAAATTTTCAAAATTCTCACAGGGAGATAGAACTGGAACTATGCTCAGAGCACTTCTTGGAAAACAAGGAACTAACTAGAAAGCAAGGAAAGGAAAAGGGAAACTTACAAAATTTATAGAGAGGGGTTAGCCTCAAAACAAGGTTTCAAGTGAAAACCATTCACTAAAATAGGTAAGGGGACTCCCTCCATATTTGATAGTTGAAAATCATTGGAGCCCTTACATTCTATGATTAAAAATGGTCCACTCCAAAAGGAGTCAAATTTGGCATGCCTACCAGGCCTGGACCTGAACTCATCCCATTTGAGGACTACGTCCCCAACCTTGAAATTTTTGATTCTGGCCCTTTTATCAAAGCTCTTCTTTGTCTAAATCTAATGGAATTCCATGTTCTACATTGATTTGTCTTTGATTTCTTCTAATTCCATTAGCTGAGCATACCTGACCTACAAGTGATCTCCTTCATCAAATAGGGCATACTGAGTAGCTAGGTCCAAAACTAGCAATTCAGTTGAAATCAACAACTTAGCCTCTTTTCCATACACTAACATGTAAGGAGAATTACCAATGATTTTGTTTTGGGTAATTCTATCTAACCACAAGGAAGATTTGAGCTTTGTATGCCAATCTCTCTGATTAACTTGAAGAGTCTTCTTGATTATCCTAATCAAATTCTTGTTGGTCGATTTAGCCAAGCCATTGCCTTGAGGGTAATAATTTGAACTAGTATTCAGATAGATGCCATTCTTGACTACCCACTTTGAGACTTTGAGGCCTGTGAATGCCAATGCATTATCTGAAATTATGGAATCAAGAGTGCCAAACCTATGAACTATGTCATCGTAAAAACTCAATACAACACTCTCATTTGATTCTTTTAAAGCAATTGCCTCTACCCATCTGGTGAAATAATCAGTTGTAGTAATTATCCACTTATGTCCTGCACTAGATGGAGGATTGATCATACCAATGAAGTCTATACCCCACTTCATGAAGGGCTGATTTATTCTGACTGGCTGTAGGGGCAAGGCTGCAAGCCTCTCTTTTCCTGCAAACATGGCACATTTGATACATTTTCTCACATAATCATGGCTATCTTTAAAGATAGATGGCCAATAGTATCCAGCCCTCATGATCTTAAAAGCAGTAGTCCTAGGAGAAAAGTGACCTCCAGAAGGTCCATCATGAAACTCAAATAGGACATTAGCTATCTTTTCTGAATCTATGCATCTCAAAAGGACACCATTGTGATCCTTTCTAGAAAGAACATCATTTATTAGCACAAAAGGAACAGATTGTAACCTATAATACCTTCTTTTTGCTGAATCTAGGCCTACAGGACATTGTCCTGTCTTCAAGTAATTGATCATATTAGGCAACCAAGTTGTTGCCTTGTCTTGTTCGTCTGTATCATGCACCACCAGAGATGCATCCATTTGTTCTAATTTCTTTGAATTTTCATCCCTTGCCAAATGTTCACAAAAACCTCTTCCTCTAACTAGCTTGGTAGTTTGAATATCTATGTCATATTCCATCACCTTGGTGATCCAACTAGCTCTTTTCTCATTTAGGTCTTTGGAGAGCAAAAACTCTTTGACACTTGGATGAGTAACTTTCAAATGTACCTTGCTATGAGTCAACAAATATCTAAACTTTTTAAGGCTCTTCACCATAACAAGTACATGTTTCTCTACAAAAGAGTATCTATGTTCATACTCTTCCAAACCTTTGCTAAAGAAAGCAATAGGCTGCTCCAATCCATCTGAATTTTCTTGAGTCAACATTGTAGATATGGTATCATGACCTCCATAAGCATAAAGGATGAAATCCTTATTGAAATTTGGGTTTAAGAGGGCAGGAGCTTTTGTCAAGGCCTCTTTGATAGCCTGGAAATTGACTCTCCCTTCTTTAGTCCAACTAAAAGCTGAACCCTTCTTTAACATGGCTATCAAAGGCTTGAGTAAACCTGCAATGTTAGGCAAGAACCTCCTAACAAAATTAATCTTTCCTATGAAAGATTGGAGACTTTTCTTATGATGTAGTAGGGGTAGCTCTAAGATAGCTGCAATTCTTTTAGGATCTACTATGATTCCTTCTTTGGATACTACATATCCCAATAGTTTTCCTTCATGAACTACAAACACACATTTCTTGGGATTAAGAGATATCCCAAATTCTCTACACCTTTCAAAAATATTCCTCAGATGTTTGATGTGGTCTATTGCATGTTTTGAATAGATAGTTATGTCATCTAAGTAGACCAAAACAAACTTGTACATGAGGCTCTTAGAGGCCATATCCATTGCCTTTTGAAATGTAGCTCCTACATTTGACAAACCAAAGGGCATCTTTTGATAAGCCATGGTTCCCCACTTGGTTGTAAATGCAGTCTTATATTGATCCTCTTCATTAACTAAGATCTAATTGTATCCTAAATAGCCATCCAATAATGAAAATCTCTCAGATCCAGAGACACATTGTAAGATTTGTTCCATGGAGGGTAGTGGATGGCGGTATTTTAATGAGGCACCATTAAGATCCTTGAAGTCAACGCATAACCTCAGCTCCCCATTCTTCTTCCTGATAGGAACAAGGTTGGAAACCCAACTAGTATGCTTGATGGGGTAGATGATACCACTTTCTATTAGTTTGAGTACTTCTTTATGCATAAGTGGCTCAAGCTTGGGATTAACAGGCCTTTGCTTTTGCCTCTCTGGTTTGGCATTTGGTTCTAACTCAATAGTGTGTTGAGCAAGGGTAGGATCAAAACCTTTGAGGTCTTCGTATTGCCATGCAAAAACATCACTGAATTCTCTAAATAACTAAGTATAAGCTTGTTTTTCCAATTCAGTGTTTACCTTTCCAAATTGTAGGCTCTTACCTAGTTCCAACTCTAATTCAACACAATGTTCTTGTTGGACTACCAGGCCAGCTTTTCTTTTCTTGACTTCATCATCCTTGTTGAAGATAGTCTCTAAGGTGAGAAGACCTCTAGGCATATTATTAGACTTGAGTTGTATCACTTGATCACCATAGTTTTGTGATAGCCTATCTTGATTGTGTTTTGAAAAGACATCTTCTTCAAACAAGAATTGCAGAATTTGTTCATCATTTCCAAACACTTTCCAATTGACATCATTATCAAGAATAGAAGGTCTAACAATCACTTTGATATACTGTTGATCCATTTCTTTTGAAATTCTATTTGGGATGTCATATTGGGATCCAATAGCAGCTAACCTATCTGCATTTTGATTTAACTTTCTAAGGATAGAAACAATATTGAAAGCATGGAAATCTTTAATTGCATCCCAAACTCTATGTTTGTATGCTTTCATGGTGTCATTTTTGGTTGCACTTATCCCTCTTACTTGGCTAACAACTAACTCACTATCACCATAAACTTTTAAGGCCTTAAGCCCTCTTTTTCTAGCACACTCTAGTCCATTGACTAGACTTTGTGTATGAGAAACTGAATCTAAAGGTAGTATAATACCTTTCTCCTTTTGGGGACACTAGCATAGCACCACCACCAAAACCATGTCTACTTCTAGTTGCATCAAAAAATAGTTCCCAAACCTGACTGCTTTGATCCTCTGAATCAATGTCCTCTTTGAGAAGGCTTGGCTCTATGACATCATTTTCTTGTATCAGATAACTCCCCAAACCAAAATTCCAAATAGGATTTTCTTGGACCTCTGAAGCTCTTTCATCTAGAAAAATATCAGGGATACTTTCTATCTTTGTGCTTGCTTCATTAATGGTTTGGAAGTCATTGCTATCAAATACAAGGCAGTTCACATTGATGGCATTGGACATATATGGCTGTATATGGTGTGCTGGTAATGGTTCTGACTTAATGGTGACCTTGGTCCCATACCTTGTATGAAACAACATGTGAGACCAATCAAAAGATAGGTAACCTCCTATCTTGGCTATAAACTCCCTTGACAAACATATAGCAAATAATGCAAGGAGATCTATGATATATATATCAAGGAGGATTGAAAAATTAGGACTAGCATGAAGGATCAGACTGGTATCCTTGGCCACACCTATAGTATTGACTGAGGATCCATCAAGTTGGGTAACCTTCTTTTGAAAGGGTTCATACCTTAGTCCTAATTGGTCAGCTACTTTCTTGGGCATTACAGTGCTAGTAGCTCCACTATCTACCATACAATTATGTACTAAAGATTTTCGGATGATTAAAGATACATAAAAGGGAGGTGGATTTGAATTCCTACCTTGTGTGGCATTAGCCTTGGAGTTACTACTTGGAGCCTCATTTTCTTGATCAGTGTTGACCAACACTAGCTTTGTAGCTTCCTTTGCAGGTTGAGGAGTTGCTACCTCTAACATAGCCTTCTTCAAAATTTCAGGCTGTCTTGGAAGAGCCAAAGAGTCCCACATGGACATGGTGACATTCACCTTCTTCATGTTGTCTACAATATTAAAAGGTGTCACAGTGTGTACTCTTTGTTGTGTCTTTGGCATGATGGGCTCTACCTCTTTGGAATGCTGGCCTTCTTTGCTTGTAATGATAGGAACCTCCTTAGGTGTGATGGGATTAGCTTGCTACGGTGGCTCTACAGATGTAGTGGCTTTGGCATTAGAATCTAGTCTCTCCATATCTTGAGCTCTTCTTTTTGCTCTTGTATAGGCAACAAAAGCAACCTCATCATTGACTCCATTGAAGTCTAGTTGCTCCCAATTAAAGAGGGTAGTCTCAACCTCCTATGATTCTTATTGAGGCACTGACCCACTGGATGAAACCTCTGATTGAGCTTGTGAGACATTTTGAACCATTAGAGCTTGGTTCATCCATCCATTCGAACATGCAGTCTGATTGTGAGGTTGATTATAGGGAAAACACCATTCATTCTCCATAGCCACATTATTTTGACTAGGAACCACATCCCTCACTGGGTTTGCAGAGTTTAGAGGTGTAGGGTTATATGGTTGGAATGGTCTCTAATTAAAACTTTGTCTTTGTCCTTGATAGCCTCCTTAGTATGGTGGCCTATTCTGTTGATAGGGCTGTCCTTGATTTTTATATTGTTGATTAGGACCTCGGCCTTGTGTCTGAAATGGTGGTCTGATTCCTTGACCTTGTTTCTTCAAATTTGTGACCTCTTTAGTCAAGGTCTGCAATAAATTGGTCATTTCTTGCTGACTGCTTTGTTGACTATTCTTTATTTCTTGCAGCTCTTGAGAGAAGTTCGTTGTTAACTCTTGGCCACTAGTATTAGCTTGAGGTGCCAATATGGTGGGAATAGGGGTAAATGGGGGTACTTGGGCAGGTGCAATGTGTTGAAGGCTAGGAAAAATGGGCATTGGAGGTCTTCTAGCAATCATGCTTTCTTGGATTAAACAATTTTCAGCCATGACAACTATGTCAAAGGCCTAAGGTAAGGAAGTACCACCCATAGACTGGATCATGACATAAATTTGACCATTTAGACTTTGTAAATAATAAAGGAATGCATGGTCAATTGATGGTCTCACAGAGACTAGGATTCTATTCCATGTTTTAAGGAATCTACTATTATAATCTGTCATTTTCTCTTGAGGGTCTCTCTTAATAGTTGTTAACTACTCAACTAGAGACAAGTTATCTGATTTATCCTCAAAATGTTTACTTAATGCATCCCCTAACTCATCCTAAGAAGTAATAGAACCAACAGTTAGAGTTCTAAACCATTCTAGAGCCTTACCTTTTAGAGAGGCTACTAATAACTTTGTGGTGAGTAATGTTGTGTATGCTGCAGATGGTGGTCACATCTCTTATGTGCTCAAAAGTAGTTGTCTACCCTTCACCTGTGAAATCATGTATATTCTTAAGTGCCACCAAAGGCACATCATGATGTTGAGCAAAGGCCAATGGGCTGCCTTGGTTGAATGGTGCAAAAGCAAACTGTCTAGCCATTGTAGGAGTTGGAATCTGAAGATTTACAACTATATGAGTTGTATTTGCTACTTGATTGGAATCTTCCTCTAGATCTCTGGTTAGAGATCTGCCTCTTCTACTAGAATTAAAGGGAAAAGATCTCCTTTCTGAGGTATTAGGAAGTGTAGACTGAACTCTTCTTGCAGGAGATGTTCTTTGAGTTGACCTACCTTTGTGACTTCCTTTTGAGGGCAACTTTGAAAATTGGGTAGGCTTTGAGCTCCTAGTCTCAATCTTTCTCATAAAACTTTGAACAAGGTAGCCTGGATCCTTGAAATTAGTGGAGTCGCTAGATGTACTTGATAAAATAACCTCTAAAGGTTTGTACTATGCAATCTGTATATCAGAGATAACATAACTTGAACATGAATCTGATCTGTAGTACCACTGGGCGTGCCAAAATTGTTATACACTGATTTTGTGCCTTTATCTCAAGCTCTCTTAGTCTTGATAACTCAGTATAACATGAGAATCATCGCTAGGTTGTGGGACCTTTGCTAACTAAGATGAGACCTCCAGGTTCTAGGCTAGTTCCTCTTGGATAATCACCTTAATTTGCTTCTAGACATGAAAGTAAACTTTTTGGAGGGAAAGGGATAGGAGTGCTTGTAAGGGAAATGACTTGAAAGCAAACTACCTACTAGGTGATGCACCAAAACTAGGGTTTGGATCTCAGTATATAGGAATGAAATCAATGGAAAGCTCAGGTCTAGTAGGTCACAACTTATTGAATAGGCTTGCATAAATATTTCATAAGAGGGCCTCAGAATAAGACACAACTTATGACCTGCAAACAAACATTCACTTCTACAACTCGGTGTAGGATTGAGACAAGATTGTTAAGGGGGCTGAGGCATACCCACAAGAACATCTAAATCAGATCAAACACAGTAACACACAAAATTGTAGAAAGCAAGAGGGATCAGGAAACCTGAGATATCACTCAAAACACACATATACTTCAATTCAATAAGAGAGAGTACAAACAAGGAAGCATAGGGACATGAGAAATTTTCACAAAATACCTCTGCAGTGTTTGGATAATCAATGGGGGATTAAAAGAGTAGAAGACCAGGGGGTAGAAGAAATACTATAGATAACCTTCTGAGAAAAGTGAATTCTCTTTACAATTGTCCAACTCTGAGCACTAAAGGCTCCAAAACAATATATACATACTCAATTGCACGCAGGCAGGAGTCAAAATTAACCTAACTAGGGTTACAGATCCATAATAATATCAAACCTTGAAGGTACTGATAACCCATCATGAAAATCCCTGAGAACACTAGCCATCAGATACAAATCTTTCTCTTTATGTGCTGATCCTATACTGAGCCCTCTTGTAGACATAACAACCTCGACCTATCTACCCACCTGCAACTCCACTAAGCCATGAAGGCTTCAAATTTGATCTATGTCCCTGGAAGAGGTACTACTTGAAAAGGTGGCACCAACCCTTTTCATTACTTCTTGGCATGGGAACACGACATAGTACCTTGCAATGCTGACCAACAGTCACCTCCATCATCCTCTCAACCACAACCATCCTAAAAAATCAATTCCTAAGCTAACCAACATTGTGCATGACTGAAAGAATGTAAAACCCTAGCAAAACCCTCACAGATATATTCAAATTCAAATATTAACGGCTAGCAGATATATTTTAAAATGTGACCGTCGATGAATAACCTTCCCAATAGATGAACGACCCAGATGCACCCTTTAAAATAGTCTAAAACCCTTTTTGACAAGTCAAACACCACCATGGAAGTCAGCAACCAATAGAAAATGAGCAAATTAGCATCTCTGACAAGTCATTAGACCCACGTCCCTGACAACACCATCGGACGGCTGTCACCATACCATTGCGATAATGATCGAGCATCTTGAGCCCCCAGTATAACGACAACCATGAGATCTGATCACATTTTACCCTTTAGAAAGCCCTAACCCCACGGGCCCACTGACATCGGCCATGTTGCACATCAAACAACCAATCAAATGCCACCCTCTCAGATACACATTGCAACCTTCTGATAGAGGACCCACTAACTAAGATACCGATCCAACGGCAGGTGCATGGTCTCATAGCCTGAGAATATTCCTTACGCTTTTACGCCAGTTGCTAGATCCTTTTAGACTGGGACCCCTCTAACAAATGGACCCATGACAGATCCAATCATCACCACACAGACCAACCAAATTCAAGCATGTCAGCATATAAGGACCCACCGAAGGAAGCTTTGACACCAACCAAGATTGGTGGTTGTTGTAAGATTGCAAGCCCTGACACAATCCTTTGTGAAGATATGCCAACCGTCGATCCTCTGCAGATGTCAGAGCCTCCTGACCACTGAAAGGGCCTAGCCCCACTGATAACCTTCCACCTGTATTCAACCTCAACCAATCACAGGCCACCAAAATGGATCCATGTTGCACCTGTCTTTGACACATGACCCACTGACAGAAGCCAGGTGATAAAGTAAGATCTACGACTGTCGCTATACCTCCATGATAACACACATGCATCTTGAGCCCCTGGTATAACGATAGCCACAAGATGAAATTGGGACTTAACCTGCCAAAGAAAATGGCCCCACTAACAAGCTGCTGAATCAGACACCGCCGACGAATCAGGAGTTGCCAAATAAGATGAGGTGGCATCCATCCCACTGACACATTGGACTCTACAGGCAGAAGAAATCGATGATCGTCACAAGATCTCAAGGAATCTTGCGACCCTGTGAGATCATGCGACAATTGTCAGATTAAGAATCTTGACCTGGCTGCTTGACACAAGACTGCCAACTTAAACGGTAACCGCTCACGGGATCGCTGAGTGTTAAGGGGTTAATCGCCAGGAATCAGAGACTTGGAGACTGAAGGGTTTTTAAAGGCACATGCAAATTGGAAACTTAAGTGATCGGAAAAAATGTAACATGAAAATATAACGCGGCCAAAAGGTTTTTTAGGATTTTGAATACCAATGGCTAGTTTTTTAAACTTTTCAACTGCAGACCAGGGAGTAAAATAATTTGCAAAGACCAGAGAACAAGGAATAAATCCATGAAAATTTTAGGGATGGCAGACAAGATGAAAATAGAGGCCTGGGGATGATTTTCAGCCAAATTTGCATGCATAGGGAAATTATGGTAACAGTTCCTTTTATATTATTAGTAATGTTAAATTTATTAATTTAGGTATATATACATGGGTGGCTGCAGGAAGTTGAGTCCCACTTTTGGGTGAAAAGTGGAAGTGTTTTCCCTATTTTTAAAAATTTCTTGTCAATTGATGTCTAAATTTGAGGCACTTAGAGATTGAATCTCAAAAAACTTTAGTACTATAAAATCTAGCTCTCAAAGTCTACTTTTCAAATAAGTAATTTATTTAAATACCCACATGGTATAAATTTCTTTTTAGTAGGAATGTTTAAAACCCATGTTTTCAAAATGCCTGTTTTAGGACCATACCATAGCCGTGTACAACCACCATATTTTGACCTAAATAAATAAATTTTTGCAAATCCTTTTAGGAAAAGATACCTAAGACACCAAAGATTTATGAGCATATTTTTCCTTATTTTTTAAAATTAATTTTCAATTGACTATAAAATATATTTTTTAAACCTTTGGTGTACGACCACCATAATTTGATGAAAATATTATATTTTTTCAAAAATAAAATAAAATTTTATCTTCAAGAAAATTGTATGTAGATTGATGTCATATAATTTATTTTCCAAAATACCTAAAAATAAAAAATTTATTAAAGTTTTAGTGAACCTCACTATCTTACATTTAGGTGCCACTTTTAACTAATAAATAATGCAAAAATAGTAAAATAATCATATCACTATGAAATTTATATTTTTGAAATCAGGACAGTGAGAACTCTAATAGGTTTTTGTTTCATAAAAAAATACAATCATGAAGGCCCTCAAAAAATTATGACAAGGTAGCTATCTGGCATTCTAGTGCCTTAACCAAATTTTTGGAGGTCAAGATATAGGCTTGGTTTCACCAAGCCTAAACCAAACCAATTTTGAAATGATATCCAAGGTGAGTTTGTGTTTCCTACTCATGTCTTAAGAAATGGGTGCCCATTATTTAAATTCAAAAAACGGGCACCCGTTTCTTTAAAAAAAAAAATGTGTTAAAATGCATTTTTAGTATAAAAAAAAATTGGAAATGGGTACCTGTTTTGAAAAAAATGGGCACCCATTTTTTGAATTTTGGATCAGGTTCCCGAACCTAAATCGGGTGCCTTTTTTAAAAAAATAGGTGCCCATTTTGAGCGGCATCTTCCAATTCTTCAAGACTTCCACCAAATTGTTACCCAACTTCTTGCACTTACCCACATATCGGGTTTGATATTTTATTAAAAATGAATTATTTTGTAAAATAAACTTGAGATTTTGATTAATTAAATTGTAAGGGATATTGTAATTATGGTATTGATTAAGTGTATCAAACCAATTGTTGAGAATTTTATGAATTGTTATGGAAGTGTATTTTAATGTGATTATAGATTTTATGGGAGGTTTATGTTGCCTCTTTTACGAACATTACCAGAGGCTTCCGGTTGTGTGAATGTTTATATATACCTATGTTGTTGTATTATTGAAGTTTATGTTTGAGGACACCTTGAGAGTGTTCATATGATATCATGGTTTTGTGAGAACCAGTGTGTTCCTGTTGTACTAAGGAATTGATTTGAGGATTTTTGTTATCATTTTTTTGGTTATCTAATTTGTAAGCCTAGGTAGGTTAACTAAGTGTATAGGTGGGGAGTGGCTTGCAATAAGCATCGGGGCTCACAAGTGGCTATCATGATAACTTATTGCAAGTGACTTAATAAAGTGATAACGTAATAAAATCTACTATGATAGAAACATTAATAAGATGTATGTGTTCCTCACCCATGCCTTGAGTGCTAGTATAAGATAGGATGGTTTGTGAGATGGTTCTTTTTGCCTGTGTGGATTTAGATATAGAATTGTTAGTACCTCATCTGTATAAGGGGATTATTGATACCGCATAGAGTCACTAGGGTGTCAAGTTCTTGAGGGATTGCCAGGATAACTCTAGATTTGTCTCATGTGATGAAACTTCTCCATATGCATCTTAGGTTTCCTACATGTGTTGGTTGCCTCTGGTTGAGTATATTTTACCTTTGTTATCTATCAAGTATATTTTGAGATAGAAATCTTTCAGGATCACTTTCATAGTTTGTACTATTATTGATTTTGGTGTTTGTTTTCCAAGTCGAGTCTGTTGTTATCTCCTCAACACGGTGGGAGTGGACAATTTAGGTTCCATGAGGTTATGTGGTAGTGATTCTTTTACCATTTGAGATTCCAACATTCGTGTACCAGTGCTGGATGATCCTTGTAGCATTTGTACCTTCTTATTCATCATTGTTGGAGATGTATTCTTATCTTCCTTATATTATGTCCTTGTATCATTTATTTTGGAGATATCATATTGTACTTGTTAGGATTAAGTAATATTGAGAGGGGGATGACACTAGTACATTTGAGACCTTTTTCTGATGGCCGACCATCAGAATTTTGATTGTATACCATCGATTAAGTGACACCACCCACTACCACAATTTTGCTATAAAATAAAATGACGACTTTGATTGTCATCATAATTAAGATGACTATGGCCATCGCAAAAAGAGGGTGCCAACATGGTGAACATACCGTCAGGCCTATTTGTTGCCATTGCAATTGTGACACCCATCCATCACAAAAAAAAACAAATGATGGAGACCCTTCAGAATCTTCCAGTAGGTAGCCATCATTTGTAGTTTGTTTGCTGATAGATTTTTAGTTAATGTGATGCATGTCCATCAGAAGTTTACGACGGGTATCTGTCATTTGTAGTTAATTAATGACAATGATGTTGTACATGTGATAGATACCCATTGGAAGTTTATGATGGACATCTATCATTTATGGTATTTTACTGACAATGATTCTGTACATGCGATGACTGGATATCAGATGTTTTCGATAGATAGCCGTCACTATTTTATGGTCGTCAAAGTTGTGATGAATATTATTTTTTTTCAAAAAATATATATTTTTTGATCGAGTTGGTATCGATTCAGAATGATGTTCTTACAGATATGGTTCAAGCTGGTTGCATTACTTTCAGATCTCGATCGACTTGCAATGTGGTTTGGTGAGTCAAGGTCTTTTATTCCTGCTCATGATTTGGTGATGTCATTTAGAGATGACTTTGCAGTAGATTCGGTAGCGGTTCATGGATTATTGAGTCAAGTCTAGAGACTTGGATTTGGAATGGATCCAACCAAATCAAGATTTGTGACAGCAACTGCTCTAGCACAAGAAGCTAGTGCAACGATCAGAGATGCATTCTTCCTAATGTGTTCATGGGATATATGCAGACCTGATTGGATTTGGATCTGATTTGAGTGACTTCTTTGGTCTGAATTGGATGTGCTTTCTTCCTATGGAGTGTAGCAGTGACTTGACTTAGAGTTTGAGTAGACTGTGCATTGATCGACTTGAAGACAGAATTGAGCTACTCTTTGCATTGTTGTTGAGATCAGATTGTGATGGATCACTGGGATCATCTACCATTTTTTCCATAGTTTCAAATGAGTTAGATGTGATGTCGAGAGAGCGACTTGCAGAACTTGCACATTGGAGATTCGTAGATCACTATGGTGTATGTGATGACTCGGGAGAAGTCTTCTTCTTGGTGAACAGAGCTAAGAGACTTAGATTATAGAAAGTGGGTCATTTGATGTGACTTATGAGACATTTGATGCCTCTTCACAATGGGTTCATGATGTGGTCTGTGGTGTTTCTTTGCGATGGGGTTCTTGGCAAAGATCTGTTGATTTGGTAGCCATTGAGATGGATTGATATGACTTGATCTTGGGTCAAGACTTATTGAGGTGAGCTAAAGTGATCTTTTCTCCTTGAAGTGATTGATGTTTCCAATAGATAGCAATCACTTTTAGTTTTTCCATCAATTATTCTATGGTTTCCATCGTAATTGTGACGGCTCACACTATTTTTTAAAAAGAAATATATATTTTTCATATGTGGATTAAGATCTTAAATTATTGATCTTCTCTTTGTTTTGAGAATAGTTTAACATTCTCTACTTAACAAGGCCAACCATGTGAAGGTGGAAGCTCATTTGACCACTCCTAGGAGCCTCTAATGACCCTTTACAACATTTTTGTAAGGAAACTTAGGTGCGGAAATAGCTTCCTACGCTAATCTCTATAGGAGAGTATTGTGCAAATTCTTATAAATCCTTACAATTTCAGATTCGTTAACTACTTTAACAAAGATATTGCAACCACATACCATACATATAGAAAAATAGAGAATGACACAATGATATACCCTGGGGAAAACCTTTTGGTAAAAAACCCCAGCACTCCAAAACCTGCACAATGTATTATCTTCAACACAAAGATTACAATACACTTGCAATGCAAGTTCTTTCAAGAAATGAGAGACAAAGCCAACAAGACTTAAATTTCTATTATATCTCTCCCATAGGAGCAGCATCATATATATAGACTCCTCTGGACCCAAAAATAGGCACAACCACCAAGACCCATGCACAAAGCCACATGTACACAGTTGTTACATGCAATCCCAAGAATAGGCGTCCATCCCTAGAATAGACTATGACAGCTTGTCATAGAATCTGCCAAAAATAATGGTCACAAGAGAAGTGTAAGAGAATCTGTCATACCAACCTATTTTTGGCATATTCTCTTACACACACCAACCACTTCTTCTTGGGCACCCAAATAGGCCCAAGTCATAAGATGCTCTTACACCTATCATAGCACATTCCTTAAATAGTTCTTACGCATCGTAGGAATCTATCATGACCATTTCAGTCATGATCTCCTTACGTACAAGATGCTGACACATCAAGTGGAGTGACACATCAACATGCCAACTAGACATGTACACTCACACTTAATTACATTATTTGCAAAAAATACATTTACAAAACAAATAATAAGAATAGGAATTATCCAAGGTTGAGACACCTTATTCCTAACATTCTCCCACTTGTCGAACACCTTGTAAGAGCAACAGGAACATAACAGGAACTTTAACCGCTATAGGCCAAAAGGCCCATAGACTCCGAACACCATTTGAACTTCTTAGTGCCGACTGGTTTTGTTAATGCATCTGCAACATTCTTCACAGTATCTACCTTCTCCAAATTTACCTTTCCATCTTCCACCATATATCTCACAAAGTGAAACTGCACATCAATGTGCTTCGTTCTGGCATGGAAAGTTGGATTCTTTGCAAGGAAAATAGCGCTCTGATTGTCACACCAAATAGTAATCTATTCTACATCAACACCAACATCAGAACACAATCTTCTAAGCCAAATGGCTTCTTTACAAGCATGAGTAGCAGCCATGTACTCAGCTTCTATAGTGGACAAAGCAACCACAGGTTGTCGCTTACTCATCCAACTGATGGCACCACCAAACATAGTGAACACATAAGCACTGGTGGATCTCCTACTATCAATATCACCTGCCCAATCTGAATCCACAAACCCACAAATACAAATTGAATGTGGAGATCCAGAAGAGTTACCATGATAACATATGGAGTAATCTGATGTACCCCTCAAATATCTGAATACTCACCTAACTGCATCCCAATGTACCCATCCAGGATTAGCCATAAACTGACTCAGGACTCCCACTACTTGGGCAATGTCTGGTCTAGTACAGACCATAGCATACATAAGACTGCCAACTGAACTAGCATAAGGTACTCTACTCATGTCCTCCACCTCACTAGGAGATTTTGGACAATCATCTACAGATAACTTTGTTCCCATAGAAATAGGAACACAGAGTGGTCTACAATCTGCCATGCTGAACCTGTCCAACACAAACTTCACATACTTACTCTGACTCAACCAAAGTTTTCTATTAGACCTTTCTCTATTGATTTCCATACCCAAGATGTACCTAGCTGCCCCAAGATCTTTCATCTCAAACTATGTTGACAACTGAGATTTAAAATCAGAAATCATACCCTTACCCTTCCCAAACAACAACATATCATCAACATATAATGCAATAATAAGAAGGCGATCATTTTCAACTTTGAAATAAACACAATGATCTGATTTTGATCTTAAAAATCCAATTGACAACACAAAGGCATCAAACTTAAGGTACCACATCCTAGGAGATTGCTTCAAACCATATAGAGATTTTTTTAATCTGCAAGCTAAGGATTCTTTACCTTTAACAATGTAGTGCTCAGGCTGTGACATATAAATCTCTTCCTCCAAATCACCATGAAGGAAAGCTATCTTCACATCCATATATTCTATCTCTAAATCATATGATGCAACAAGAGATAATAGAAATCTAATGGATGTCAACTTTGCAACAGGAGAGAATATTTCACCATAATCTATTCCCTCTACCTATGAATACCCCTTTGCTACCAATCTATCTTTATACCTTTCAACACTGCCATCTGCACATAATTTCTTCTTGAACACTCATTTATAGCCAACAAATTTTCTCCCTTTAGGAAAAGGTACAAGGTCCCAAGTTTTGTTTTTCTCCAATGAAGCCATCTCATCATTCATAGCCTCAATCCAGGAACCTGCATCTTCCATGCCCAAAGCCTCTTTCACAGAACTAGGCTCATCAGTGTTAGTAATCAAAGCAAAGGCACAACTAGAATCTAACATAGAATAACCAAACCTTTCTAGTTGCTTTCTTCTTCTCGTGGATCTCCTCAAGGGCTAAGGTTGAGGATGTTCTTCCTCTTCTTCCAAACTATCAGAGCTGCTAGAGCTCTCCTCACCATTAGACCCAACATGGTCTCTCTATTCAGTCTTCTCAGGGGTAGGAGGCAACTGAACAACATCTTTTTCCTTTTCTTTTTCATCTGGTTGTAGCACAATAGGAGAAGATGTTAGCTCTCTGAAAATAACATTTCTACTATACAACACCTTACTAGTCACGGGATCCCAAAGCTTGTATCCTTTCACACCAGCACTGTATCCAATGAAAATACATTTAACAACTTTGTTTTCTAACTTAGATCTTTTCTCCTTTGGAACATGTGCATAAGCTTCACAACCAAAAACATGAAGATGTCTAATTGAAGGCTTCTTACTAGACCACACCTCCATGGGTGTCTTACCAACAAGGGCTGATGTAGGAGATCTGTTAACTAGATAGCAAGCAATGGCCATAGCTTCGGCCCAAAACCTTTGTTCTAAACTAGCTCCACTAAGCATACTCCTAGCCTTCTCCATCAATGTCCTATTCATTCTCTCTGCAACTCCATTTTGCTATGGGGTATAAGGAGTTGTCTTATGCCTCTTGATAGCTTGTTCTTTACAGAACTGTTCAAACTCTGCTGAGCAAAACTCACCACCATTGTCAGTTCTCACACACTTAATCTTCTTACTAGTCTGATTCTCTACAAGAGCTTTAAATTCCTTGAACCGAGTAAAGACTTGTGTCTTACTTTTAAGGAAATAAATCCACATCCTTCTACTATAATCATCTATGAAAGATATAAAAAATATAGACTTGGAGATTGAAGGAACTTTTATAGGACCAAATACATCACAATGAATAAGATCCAAAACATCAGAAGATTTGTGAGAACTAGAGTAAAACTGAACATGATTTTGTTTACCATAGACACAGTGTTCACAGAAGTCAAACTCGAGATTGCAATCATTTAACCCCTCAATGAGATTTTTATTTTTCAGGGTTCTGAGACCCTTTTCACCAATGTGGCCAAATCTCATATGCCACAACATTGTCTTTTCTGTAGGAAGCTTAGCTTCCAAAGTGTTTGCACTACCATCAGAACCAATAGCCACGGACTTCTTCACTGCTTGTTCAGATGGTGAGGATGAAGAACTATTACATAGAGGAATACATGCATCTAGCTGAAATAAGGTACCTCTCCTAGTACCCCTTGCAAGCACTATCGATCCTCTCATCATCTTGCATCCTTCTTTCAAAAAAACAACTTGCACACCTACATCATTCAACATACTTACAGATAATAGGTTTTGTGCCAAACCCAGAATATGCATAACTCCATTGATTCCCTTTACTCGTCCATCAGGAAATTTGATAGTGACCCTTCCGTGTCCAACTATCTTTAGGTGAGAATCATCACCCAAGTACACCTTTCCACCATCAAACACTTCATATTTTGAGAACCAGTTTCGATGAGAGGTCATGTGAAAAGATGCACCTGAGTCAACCAACCACACATCATCAGATGCATGGGCTGCCAAAGCTGCAATGAATGCATCACCATCTTCTTGAGATCTTTCTGAAGCTAAATCTGAACCTTTCTTCTTCTTCTTCAACTCTTTGCAGTCTTTAAGGAAGTGCCTAGATTTATCACAGTTCCAACATTTTGCCTTGGACTTATTGGAAGTCTTTGACTTCCCACGGGATTTGGATCTACCCTTATTGTCAGACTTATTGTCATTTTTCTTCCCTCTTTCAGTGGATCTCCCACAAACAGCAAGGGCTTCTTTTTCTAAAATAGAAGCCTTTCTTCGCATCTCCTCTAATAGCAGTGAAGACAACACATCATCCATTTTGAAGGTGACTAAAGTGCTTCTGAGAGCCATCAAAAGATGGTCCCATGAATTCGGTAAAGAACACAAAAGTGTGTAGCAACGATCCTCCTCCTCTAACTTGACACCAGCTGATGTCAATTGTGCAGCCAGCAGATTAAATGCATTTAAATGATCCGTTAAGGATCCACCTTCCTCCATTCGCAGAGAGTACAACTTCTTCCTCAGGAATAACTTGTTCACCAGAGATTTGGCCTGATACACGGCCGCAAGTCTTTCCCACAAACTATTTTCAATTTTCTCAGCTAGAACATTCAGAAGGACTGCATCAGTTAAACAGAGTCTGATGAGACCCTTAGCTTTACGGTCTTTGATATCCCAATCTTCTTGAGCTATAGTTGCTGGTCTTGTAGCACTTGAAGTCACTTCCCATAGGTCACGATCTTCCAACATGTCTTCCATCTTGAGTTTCCACAACTTGAAATTAGTGCCATTAAATTTCTCGACCTCCATTCTTCCATATGATGAACTTGCCATCTCAATCTGCAAATAAGATTTAGAATGCTCTACAAAAAACTCCCACTCAAACTTGAGATTAGCTCAAAAAACCCTACCCAACAACTAGGATCAAAATTTGATCAAGCTCTGATACCACTTGTAAGGAAACTTAGGTGCGAAAATAGCTTCCTACGCTAATCCCTATAGGAGAGTATTGTGCAAATTCTTATAAATCCTTACAATTTCAGATTCATTAACTACTTTAACAAAGATATTGCAACCACATACCATACATATAGAAAAATAGAGAATGACACAATGATATACCCTGGGGAAAACCTTTCAGTAAAAAACCCCAACACTCCAAAACCTACACAATGTATTATCTTCAACACAAAGATTACAATACACTTGCAATGCAAGTTCTTTCAGGAAATGAGAGACAAAGCCAACAAGACTTAAATTTCTGTTATATCTCTCCCATAGGAGCAGGATCATATATATAGACTCCTCTGGACCCAAAAATAGGCACAACCACCAAGACCCATGCACAAAGCCACATGTACACAGTTGTTACATGCAATCCCAAGAATAGGCATCCATCCCTAGAATAGACTATGACAGCTTGTCATAGAATCTGCCAAAAATAACGGTCACAAGAGAAGTGTAAGAGAATTTGTCATACCAACCTATTTTTGGCATATTTTTACACACACCAACCACTTCTTCTTGGGCACCCAAATAGGCCCAAGTCATAAGATGCTCTTACACTTGTCATAGCACATTCCTTAAATAGTTCTTACGCGTCATAGGAATCCATCATGACCGTTTCAGTCATGATCTCCTTACGCATAAGATGCTGACACATCAACATGCCAACTAGACATGTACACTCACACTTAATTACATTATTTGCAAAAAATACATTTACAAAACAAATAATAAGAATAGGATTATCCAAGGTTGAGACACCTTATTCTTAACAATTTTAAGACCTCTAAGATGTATTCTTAGGGATCGTAAAGGGTCATAAAGGGTCATAAGGGGTCTTGGGACACAACAACTGAGAAAAATAAATGTAGGCATCATGGTCACAATTTTTTGGAAACACAACATAATTGAGTGGTATACCCAGATGATGCAACACAACCACTACTCCTCTAGTTCCAAGTCGACATTGCAGGAAACAAAACCATAATGACCAAAATAATATAGGGACCTTATATTATTTTGGTCATTACGACCCTCCTCCGCTCTTTAAATTTATTCCTTATCTATGGTTTTTGGATCCCGTAGTGTTAACTTGGAACCATAGGAGTGTTATATAGTTGTGTTGCATCATCTGGTTATATCATTCAATTATGTTGTGTCTTCAAAAAATTGTGACCATGATGTCTACATTTAGGTTTCTCAGCTGTTGTGATATCTACATTTATGTTTCTTAGTTGTCGTGTTTATGTGCATGTTCTTTATGTGTATCTACTAGAAATTCTAAAAAAAAATTAGTATCTACAATAGCCCTTTGTTAACCACATTTACGCATATGTTCCCAACAAAGTAGTGCAAAAACTACACAAAGAAGGCATCACAGAAATATGATTTCTGCTTTTTCCATTGAAGTAATCTTGGCGGCACTAGCTGCCTCTCAAGCCTTGCACAAGTTGCACTCATTTCCTACATCAGGTATAGATGTAGATGGGGTAGATGTAAATGTGGTTTCATTGACCCACTAAAATTATTTACACCCACTATTTCCCTGCAATACCAAATGTACATCAGTTCTTCATAAAATGATTAGTTGTCACATTATTTTTAAACATAAAATATAATTATGTATCCAGACCTTTTTCCTATTTGGGAAAACCCAAAATTGATGCCCAAGATTACTTGTTGTGTGTGACGTCTTCAACATGCATGGGCCAACACCACATTGACACATTGACCAAAGTCATCAATGCTATTTTGACAAATATTGCATTGTCATTATTTTGTTCATTCATACTAATTATAATTACAATAAAAAGAAACATACTAATGTAGACTTACACATTTTTTGGCTAAGTCAAAGTCTTTGGTTTAAATCACTAGACATGCAAAAAAAATGACAAACCAAAGACAACCATGCAATAAAAGGTAATTACTAATTGATTCAAAATTAGCTCACTCCATTGCAGGGAACAAAGAGAATCCCCTGTGATTTAAAATCATTGATGTGCAAGGAAATAGAAAATTAGCAGAAGCAACTCTCATAAGATAGTATTTAGATTAAATGCATTGATATAAAAAAATACCCCAAAAAATTATAAAGAAAGGTAATTTGCTTAATCACATCACTAATTTGTGCATATCTAAATACTGGTGTCTTTCAAGTGATTTGATTCTTTTCATGCCCACTACAAATGAGAACAGTCTTAACTAGTGAGGTTGTTTAAGCATATAGAGATTAAATACATTCTTTTAAAATGAAATTTCTCTTAACAAAAGATCAAAGATATAAGTAGGACATATAAAACAAGGTGAATAAGAGTAGTACATATAAAAAAATCATTAGAACATGCCAAAAATTTAGCATAATTGTACATTTCATTCATGTCATTGATATTCTTCTTCATCCATCTCATCATCAAGATTGTCATCATCAATGACATCATCACCACCATTAACATCATCATCATCGTCATCACCATCAGCATCATCATCATCATCCTCATCATCATTGTCATTAGTAGCATCATCATCATCATTAGTAGCAACATCATCATCATCTTCTTCTTCATATTCTTCTTCGATTAGCTCTCTATCGTGATCATCATCTACATAATCTTCCACTTCTTCATTTCCTCAGTATCTTCTTCCATCGCATTATACTGTATTGGCCTTCCTCCTGGATCATGTCTAACAAAATATGACCAATCTAATTTATGTGGAACCTCTGAGTAAAATTACTACTCACATTGGCTTGGAAGAACATAGGGATCTTCTCCAATTGGCTCAAACAACCTTCTATTAATCATTGAAAATCCACTGTCATGTTCAATAACAGTTCTATCAGGATCATTTTTATTGAGTCGTAGTCTGTACCATTTCACAACAAAGAGAACTAATTTGAAGGAATTAAAGTCACAGTCAAGTATATCAACCAAATTATACCATAGTATCAATTTTGTGACTCTCGAGGATGTAAGTCATTTCTAGATGAAATATTAGTCACCTGGAACATTGCACTTATCCCAGAATCACAAGTTCTCTTCGTGTCATCCAACTTTTTGATGCAAAATTTATAACCATTGCATAACATAGGCTTGTGGTGTTTCACCTATAATAATGTCAAACATGTATAAATTATCGCATCGCGAGTTGAAAAACATACGGCCGATTAATTAACAAATTTATAAGTACCTAGTGATCTCTTAAACCATATGCTAAATCTATTTCCTTTTGTGTAACATTGGGATCTCCATTATGATGAGTTTTTATAACCAATGAAGACATGGATTCCCATGTTAATCTATGACTATCATGTTGACATCATTCAATCCATACCATCATCCAATCTTGATTATTTGCCATAAATAAATGTACTGCATCCCACTCTTTAGTAGTTGTACAAAAGTAAATAGATGACTTACAATAGATTTATTTTGAAGATTAAGAATTAATTAACTACAATAACATCTCATAATTTATTACCTTTCACTTTCCTAAATCTACCGTTGCCTACCAAGTACTCCCCTTCAAATTTTTTAATGGATTCGAGATCCCAAATGCAATCTATATGGGTCTTTACTGCAAGATTAGGAAGATATTGAGTAACGTACACCATCATCTGGTATACCATATATCCCTCAACCATAGAACCCTCAGGATGTGCTCTTTTTCGTACCAAACCTTTCAAAAATTTTAAGTGTCTCTCAACCATCCACATTGACCTAGCATGTACAAGTCCACAAAATTCAATTTCCTCAACTTGGTGTATGAGGTAGTGTTCTTGTGCATTGAAAAAAGGTGAAGGTAAACACTTTTGCATTTCACACATTAGTCAAAAAAAAATTTCTTCCAATATTTTATATCTTCTTTATGGATTTCTTTAGATGACAACCACCTACAAGGGATTCGAGACACATAAATATATAAATATGAGACTTTACAATATATTACTTATTTGATATTATTAAACAAATATCACTGCTTACCTCGTGTATTTTCTAAAATCATATATCACTTGTTTGATATTATTATCGAAGTGCTTTGGGAGAGATAGGGGTAGAAAATACTACAACAATTGTCAACTGATCATTTCATACAATAAAAATTGAATGCAGTTACACAAATATATTGTAAATACAAAAGACTATGACTTACCTTGATGAAGGTATGCCAATCATGTGTTTTCATCCCTGACCCAAAATCTTTTTTCTTTGATATGAGATTGCTTATAGCTATAGCAAATCCTGTAGGAAATAAAAATTTTCAAATGACTTCTTTTATGACATTACTTTGTTGCTTTGTTATTAACCAAGGAAGAGCACTTGCATTAATCTAGTCTCCATTTATATTTGATTCAATGATATTTTTCATTGCATGATTGGAATCATGAATGTCACGACAAATTTTGCCATATTTTTCTTTGTCACGTCTTCCATCCAATATTTTCCACAGTGTCTCTATTAGATTCTTTCCAATATGCGTAGTATCAAACAAATGCACAATTTGTAGTTGCTCATAGTAGGGCAGCCTACTAAATTCTTTGGGATAACATTTTAGTCCCTTTGGAAGCTGGTTGGTGATGCCTTCACGACCTTCAAGATCATCAACTACATAATTAGCCAACAAAACACAATCAAAATATATAATTTTCAAATATTGACCATTAGGTGGAATGATATTACCTTGAATTCTATTATATTCCAATTGGCATAGGTGAGGTGTCATTCTTCAGGGCTTTGATGTAGTCTCTTCTTTCCCATTGAAAATATGTCTCTCCGCACTTCGATACTTATGATTTCTGGGGAGGAACTTCCTATACTCATCAAACACCTTATTTCTTAAACTTTTGGAATTACAAGATTTCATTTTTGGACCACACATTGGATATAAAATTTTTTCCTTTATTTGAAGACCTACAAGATAATGATACAACTGTATTAAATATGTATATTTTTAAAATTTGAATTATCATGTACAACTAGAATTCACCATAACATACCACAGAAATGTGTCAACCCTGGAGCATCATGAATTTTTCACACAAGCATTGCATTGCATGAAATTGTCTTTGTCCAATTGGTCTAGAGATGTCATACATAGTGAAACCATTCCATAACACTAACAACTCATCGATAAGAGGCACAATATATACATTCATATCTTTCACTTGGTAATTACCTAGTTGAATTAATAACAACATTAGATAATTATTGTGGCCATTTCACTCCAAGACTTATAATTACATGTAGATAACTATAAAATAATAAGATACCTAGAACAATCATTTCCAACATAATGTGCTTCCTTTTCATTAACATCCATGGAGGAAGGTTATTGTTGATAACAAAAATAGGCCACATCTAGTAAACAGATCTCATCTCTCCATGCAGATTGACACCATCTAATGCCAGAGAAAACCTGAGATTTTGAGGTTCTTCTTTAAAGTGTGGCCACTTATCCTCTATGTCCATAAATGATGAAGCATCTGCAAGAATTCGAATAATGTCATCTTGACTCCTATCGTGTGCATGGTAATCCATAAATTGTGCCAAGCTATTGCACCTGAATAATCATTTCAGATGTGGAATAATGGGGATGTGATGAAGAACCTTACGAGGCACCTTTTTTGTTATTTGATCATCTCGATATCTGCTTGTATGGCATTCAGGGCATTCCGTTGTATTTTTATGTTCTTTATAATAAATAATATGATCTTTGAGACAAGAATCTATTGTTTGATACTCCATTCCAATATGTTTCATAGTGACACATAATTCTCAGTACGAGTGAGGAAGAACATTTAATGGTGGTAACAGAAAGTCACCTATCAATCTACGACAAATAATATAAGTTGTTACCATAAACAATCTTAATGGTACATGTTTCACCTTTTATAGACCATAATGACATATATGACAAACCTTAGCATATGTGACATTTTTATGTTGGATAAACCATTCATAACCTTCAAATTTACCAACAACAATACAATAGAGAGAAGAGTAGATTGGGAGCCTTCGTAAAGGGTCATGTATGCCTTCTCAAGTAGAGGTATATCATAGATGTCGTCAATGTCATCCTCATCATAATCATCATCATCAACAGTAGCACCAGCACCAGCAGCACCAGTACCAAATGTATCAACGATCTATGCATTCATACCATCATATTCAAATATGTTTTCTGGTGCATGATTTTCATCTTCCATGGGATCATGATCTTCAACTTCAATACTCACACCTCCATGTTCCTCTATATTCACACTGGAGAGATCGACCTATATAAAAATGATGATAATCAAACCCCCCTTCAATGTGATAATCAAACCTCCTTCCATGGTTAATATGTATATTACTTGTGAAAACAATATAGCAAACAACTTACCATTGGATGATAATCAAACCCCCCTTCAATGTGACCATTCTCCCTATAATGTCTCTTTGTTGTTTTTATTTTAATTCTTCTTGTCTTTAAGCTATTATAGCTCTTGCATGGATAATAACATTTGTCATCACCTTCTCTTTGAAAGTTAGACAGCAATCTAGCGATTGTCTCCCTATTTTGATCGAATTCCCTTGTATTATCTAACATTATCCTTAATGTGTATATCTACAAAATAAATTGTAGATGCCTCCTTTCATTACCTTCATGTCACCTTCTCATAGCTTCTCATTTTTTGACAGATTTCACCAAAGGCTTTGTAGAAAACCAAGTAAGGGGTAATCTTGAGTTCAAACACATTGAGCTGCTACAACTGAATTATAAATCATGAATTCACTATAAAATTAATTCACTATAAATCAAGGGCATTATAAATCATGAATTCTCTATAAAATTAATGTATTGCTCTAGATTTCATATGGACATTATGTCAAATGGTTGGCATGTATTTTTATTCAAATGGAGTTATATCATTTGGAATGGATATATGATAGGTTGATATCAAATTCTATGTCCCTATTTGATCTAATAGCATCAATATAACAAACAAAGCACCGACCAATCAAATAGGGACATGAGGTGCTCAAACAGTGAGCTCATAAAATAATATATTTAGTCTTAATAAAATCTTATAAAACAACATATATTGTGTGAAATATTTTATCTCTTTATTTGTTTTGTTGTTGATATTCACTATGTGGTACTTCCCGTTCATGATCATTTCATAAGGAAATGTCTTTATGGCTTGTGGGCTGCAAGCTAGGGCATCATGCATTATTTATGAGCTCCCTGTTTGAGCACCGGCCAATCAAATAGGGACATCAGGTGCTCAAACAGTGAGCTCATAAATAATGTATGATAAGGTAGTTGTAGGTAGTTATCTCTTGTGTAATGATGGAAGAGTGAAAGGTAATGATCAATGAGGTTGTTGCTATTAGATCATACATGAATACACTTACTGTTTTGAATTTGAGCTTGGGCATCATGCACTGTTATTGCTGTCATTGCATGCTTGCTACTGTTGTGCACCATATATTGTTTTATACACTATTTATTTCATTGAGACTGTGAGCTTGGCAATTGTAATGTATTTTTTGTTATTAGATCAATGCTACCATGTTGTTGAGGTTGTAGATGCATTGAATCACCACTGCCATTCTATTTTGATAGTAGTAATATAACAAATAGAGCACTATCCAATCAAATAGGAACATCAATAAGACATTTAATGCATTATTACTTCATCATGATGATAAAAATTTTAATGGCTCAAAGAACATAAAAATTCAAAACAATAGGATATCTTAATTTTTATGAGCTCAAATTCAAAACAGTAGGTGTATTATTTTATTACTGATGTCCCTATTTGATCTAATAGCATCAATATAACAAACAAAAAATTGACAAATCAAATAGGGACATAAGGTGCTCAAATAGTGAGCTCATAAAATAATATATTTAGTCTTAATAAAATCTTATAAAACAACATATATTGTGTGAAGTGTTTGATCTCTTTTTATTTGTTTTTTTGTTGATATTCACTATGTCGTACTGCCTATTTATGATCATTTTATGAGGAAATGTCTTGATGGCTTGTGGGCTGCAAGCCAGGGTATCATGCATTATTTATGAGCTCATTGTTTGAGCACCAACTAATCAAATAGGGAAATGAGGTGCTCAAACAGTGAGCTCATAAATAATGCATGATAAGGTAGTTGTAAGTAGTTATCTCTTCTCTAGTGATGGAGGAGTGAAAGGTAATGATCAATGAGGTTGTTGCTATTAGATCATACATGAATGCACTTACTATTTTGAATTTGAGCTCGGACATCATGCAATTTTATTGTTGTCATTTCATGCTTACTGTTGTTGTGCACCATATATTGTTTTATACACTGTTTATTTCATTGAGACCGTGAGCTTGGCATTTGTAATGTATTTTCTGTTATTGGATCAATGCTACTATGTTGTTGAGGCTGTAGATGCATTGAATCACCACTTCCATTCTATTTTGATAGAAGAAATATAACAAAAAAAGCATCGTCCAATCAAATAGGGACATCAATAAGACATTTAATGCATTATTACTTCATCATGATGATAAAAATTTCATTGGCTCAAAGCACCTAGAAATTCAAAATAGTAGGATATCTTAATCTTTATGAGCTCAAATTCAAAATAGTAAGTGTATTATTTTATTATTGATGTCCCTATTTTATTGTTGATGTCCTTATTTGATCTAATAACATCAATATAACAAACAGAGCACCGACCAATCAAATAGGGACATGAGGTGCTCAAACAGTGAGCTCATAAAACAATATATTTAGTCTTAATAAAATCTTATAAAATAACATATATTGTGTGAAGTTTTTTATCTCTTTTTATTTATTTTGTTGTTGATATTCACTATGTGGTACTCCCTATTTATGATCATTTCATGAGGAAATGTCTCGATGGCTTGTGGGCTGCAAGCTAGGGCATCATGCATTATTTATGAGCTCACTATTTGAGCACCAACCAATCAAATAGGGACATGAGGTGCTCAAATAGTGAGCTCATAAACAATGCATGATGCCCTAGTTGTAGGTAGTTATCTCTTCTATAATGATGGAGGAGTTAAAGCTAATGATCAATGAGGTTGCTGCTATTAGATCATACATGAATACACTTACTATTTTGAATTTGAATGTAGGCATCATGCAATGTTATTTTTGTCATTGCATGCTTGTTGCTATTGTGCACCATATATTGTTTTATACACTATTTATTTTATTGAGACCACGAGCTTGAAATTTGTAATGTATTTTTTGTTATTGGATCAATGCTACCATGTTGTTGAGGCTGTAAATGCCTTGAATCACCACTGTTATTCTATTTTGATAGTGACAATATAACAAACAGAGCACTGGCCAATCAAATAGAGACATCAGTAAGACATTTAATGCATTATTATTTCATCATGATGATACAAATTTCATTGGCTCAAAGCACATAGAATGTGGGTAGATGCATTGAATCATCACTTCCATTGTATTTTGATGAAGAGGAACTATGTTATACAATTTCAAGGCATAAAATTTTATAACTGTAATGTATATTTTATGAGTATAACTATACAATAGAAGAGCACCCACATGCCTTGGTTTTTATTGGTCTATGAAAGGTTTTGGTTTTCCTTTCCCAATAGAGATGTCATCCTAAGATTCAAAAGAAACAAGGTAATAATAAGTCTTGAACATAAATGCATGATTGTGGATCCTCAAGTAGGAGTTTTGATGCAAAGGAAGAACACTTATATGGGTTTACCCACATAAGGACAATGGTTTCATTCATCTTTATTTCAAGTGCTCTTGGGTACTTTCCTTGGCCTCTAGGCGTGGGCATCCTATAGGGGTTGAACCAAAATTATGAAGGCCATAAGAACACATAGAAAAATAGGTTTGGGGACTTAGACTTATGTTCAATCCTTAGTGATGGTTTGGGGAACTAATTACTAGATGAGTGACTACAGTACCCTAGTTTGCATTATTAGATGATCTTGTTTAATTTGTGTTCATTTCATGCAAAGATACATGTAAAGGAAAATAATTTTTTGCATCTAAAGATTACATGTACATATATATGATAAATAAATTTTATATACTATACAAGGAAAATAAATTTGAGAAGAAAATGAAAGAGTACAAGCATACATAAAAGGATGAACATAAATAATAAGGGTGCCACACATTTCCTTAAGTGATGAATTTTTGACCTGGGTATGAATCTAGTGTGCCCCTGTGTGATCCAAAACCTACAAAGAAAAGAGAGATGGGGGTTAGATAAAAAATATCGAAGCAATGAATGGCATCCTATTATTGATCCTCATCTACAATTATGGATGTGCATAGTCAAGCCATAAACTTCTAAAAAAAAAACCATGCTAAAGGACATGTACACTCAGAAGAATGGCTTAGAAAGTAAGACAGTCATGAGCAAGCATGAGTAAGCAATGGAAGGGGCATACATCATCATCAAATCAGAGGAGAAAAGCATCAAATCTTAATATTAAGGGAGGAGTACATCATGGATTTCAAGTAAAGATCATAATATCACAACATGGTTGGAAGCCCCAAGGAGGCCCCATTACATGCAGTGAGTAAGCTACATCAAAACAAAGAGGTACACAAATCTGCATCATCTATAAATTAATGCTATGGCATGGAGTATATTTGAACCTACATTTTAAACGATAAGTAAGAAATTTGCATGATGCTAGTGAAATTAACAAAGGTACAAATCTAATGTAGTAATGAAGCTTCCCACATTCTATGTGCTTAGAGCCAATGAAATTTTTATCATGATGATGAAGTAATAATGCACATTAAATGTCTTACTGATGTCCCTATTTGATTGGATGATGCTCTATTTCTTATATTGCTTCTATCAAAATAGAATGGCAATGGTGATTCAATGCATCTACAGCCTCAACAACATGGTAGCATTGATCCAATAACAGAAAATACATTACAAATTTGCCTAGCTCACAGTCTCAATGAAATAAACAGTGTATAAAACAATATATGGTGCACAATAGCTTAGCAAGCATGCAATGACAACAATAACATTGCATGATTCTCGAGCTCAAATTCAAAACAGTAAGTGTATTCATGTATGATCTAATAGCAGAAACTTCATTGATCATTACCTTTCACTCCATCATTATAGAAGAGATAACTACCTACAACTATATTTCATAATTCCTCCTTTGAAGTATATATATATTTAACCAGCCAATCAAATAGGGACATGAGGTGCTCAAACAGTGAGCTCATAAATAATGCATGATGCCCTATCTTGCAACCCGCAAGCCATCAAAATATTTCCTCATGAAATGATCATAAACGGGGAGTACCACATAGTGAATATCAATAACAAAACAAATAAAGAGAGATCAAACACTTCACACAATGCCTTGAAGGTAATAGAAATGATGCCCTAGCTCTCAAAGCTCATGAGTCATCAAGCATTCCAAATGAAAAGATGTAAAAAATGCCAATATTAAACAATGAGCTCATGAACAATGTATGATGCCCTAGCTTGTAGCCTGCAAGCCATCAAGATATTTTCTCATGAAATTATCATAAACGGTGAGTACCACATAGTGAATATCAACAACAAAACAAATAAAGAGAGATCAAACACTTCACACAATATATTTTATTTTATAAGATTTTATTAAGACTAAATATATTGTTTTATGAGCTCACTATTTGAGCACCTCATGTCCCTATTTGATTGGTTTGTGCTCTATTTGTTGTATTGATGCTATTAGATCAAATAGGGACATAAATAATAAAATAGGAACATCAAATAGGGACATCAATAATAAAATAATACACAAACTATTTTGAATTTGAGCTCAGAAAGATTAAGATATCCCTATTTTATTACTGATGTCCCTATTTACATCTTTTCATCAAATGACCCAAAAACATCAAGAATGGTCCTATATGATCACTAATAGCCAAATTTTAGAAGAATATAAATGAATACAAACATACATAAGTGGATGAGCATAAATAATGAAGGTACCAAACATTTCCTGAAGTAATGAAGTGTTGACCTAGGGTTCAATCCAGTATGCTCTTATATGATCCAAAACCTGCAATGAAGGAAAAGATGGGGTTAGATCCAAAGGATCTAAGCAATGTCTGGCACCCTATTACTGATCCTCATCTACAATTATGCATGTGCATAGTCAAGCCATACACTTCTAAAATGAACTATGCTACAAAACATGTGCACTCAGGAAACATATGCATGCAGTGAGTAAATCAAGACCAAAATGGAGCAAAAAGTATGATGTCAAGTGTGTTATCAAACAACACCTCATGGGCTATGAGTCAGCATGGTATATATGTTGTTTATACAAGATTAGTAAAAGGACATCTACAACCTCAACAACATGTCAATATTAATCCAATAATAGTAAATACATTACAAATGCCAAGCTCATGGTCTCAATGAAATAAATAGTGTATAAAACAATATATGATGCCTAAGCTCAAATTCAAAATAGTAAGTGTATTAATGTATGATCTAATAGAAAAAACCTCATTGATCATTAACTTTGACTCCTCCATCATTATAGAAGAGATAACTACCTACAGCTATATTTCATAATTCCTCTTTTGAAGTTATAGGCTAGTTTAAAATGGAGAAAGTATACAAACTCACCAATTTAATCCCAAAATTTCATAACATTGCATTCTTGTTGTTGTTATGGTACACAACAACAACAAGCATGTAATGACAACAATAACATTGCATGATGCCTGGGCTAAAAAGGGGGTGCCAAGATTTTATTAAGCCTAAATATATGATGTAAACTCATAATTATACTTGATATATATAATAAAATGGTATGTGGTATAATCTATACATTTGTGAGATGTGATTAATTCCAGTTATAAGATGTTTTGGGATTAAATTGGTGAGTTTGTATAGTTTCTCCATTTTAAACTAACCTATGACTTCAAAGGAGGAATTATGAAATATAGTTGTAGGTAGTTATCTCTTCTATAATGATGGAGGAGTGAAAGGTAATGATCAATGAGGTTGTTGCTATTAGATCATATACATTAATACACTTACTATTTTGACAGCAATAAGATTGCATGATGCCTGAGCTCAAATTCAAAATAGTAAGTGTATTATTTTATTACTGATGCTCCTATTTTATTATTGATGTCCCTATTTGATCTAATAGCATCAATATAATAAGAAGATCACTGACCAATCAAATAGGGACATGAGGTGCTCAAATAGTGAGCTCATAAATAATGCATGATGCCCTAGCTTGTAGCCCATGAGACATTAAGACATTTCCTCATGAAACGATCTTAAACGGGGAGTACTGTAATACCCCAAAAATGGGCTATAGATTCATTAACCTCTTATATCGACACATTAAATGAAATCGACATCGAAGTCCTAACCTAAGGTGCATCTGAACATCATTGACTCCTAATTGATTATCCTAAATTTTGCATCGGGGAATATTCCTAGCAATATTCCTATTTATCATAATTATCTTTAATTTAATGATTATTTGGCGATAAATCTAATTTATCCTAAAGTTTGATTAATTGAATATTCTCAATATTTAATTAATTAGATTTAATTCTGCCACTTAATTGTTTAATTGAAGTTAATTCTATTTATTCCTAAATTGTATTATTTAATTTTGACAATAAATTCAAAATCCTATGAATAATTGATTAAATTCTTATTTAATTAATTAAAGCAAGTTGTCAATTTTTAATATTATTGTTTTTGAATAAAATTTTGAAAAATAATTAATTAACCCATAAATCAATTATTTTATTTTTCAAAATCAGTTAAGTTGGAAATAAATCACTTTATTATTAAATTAATTCATAAATAAAACATGCACAATCAGGAAAGTAGACAACTATCAATTCTCAATTAAATCTAAACTCTATTTTGAGTTGAACTCTGCTTTTACATGTTTTTGTGAGTTAATTATCTTTTATTTAAAATAACTCAAAAATCAACCTGAGTTATTTGAGTGATTTATGGCTTTTTTTCATGCACTTCCAAAGCCCTAGATTTCTATAAATTATGGCTTCAGCTCCTCATTTGAGATCCATCCATGAATTGCACACTCACGCTGCTAAATTGGAGACTAAAGAATTGATCTTGAGAATTCGAGTTGTTGTGAGATTTTCATTATTCTTGCATAGTATCCATATCATTTAGAATATTATTGTTAGATCATTTTGGCATATCAATTTTCATATTAGCATAGATTCATATCAGTTTATTTCATCTTATTGCATAGAAAATCCAAAAAAATATAGATTAATTACACCATTCCATATCTAGATTTTGCATTGAAATCCTTCATTTAGGTGTCGTCAAGGTCACTAATCTCGATATAATCTGAGAATACATACTCGCATCTACTAGAAGGTAGTAAATCACCTGGTTAGTTTAGTTTTCAATTACTTGCACGATTTTGATTTCAACTAACCTCTAATGTTTTACTGAAGTGTTGTGTCTATAGATTAGGTACAAAATTCACACACACATTTCTGGCACCCATCGTGGGGCTCTGAAATGGATTTCTCTTCAAATTTTATCAATTTCTATCATTTTCTTGTCTTTTTCTGTTCCAAGCTACAATTTTTATTCTTTGTCCGTACAATTTTCGTACGAGTTTTGTTAGAAACTCATACCAGGAGATACCCACTATCGTATGATAGTTGATTTGATCGAGGATCACACAAGCAGAAACCCACTGTCATCTGAAAGCTCGATTGTCATGTGATCTAATACTCATTATCGTACGAGCTTCTAGATTATTTACTGGGAGGTAACCCACTATCATATGAGTTTCAGTGCTAGGGTTCAATTGTCATTTCACTTTTTCAGGCAGTTTGTCAAATTTGGTTTTCAGATTTTGACTAACAGCTAACCCTAACAATTGAAATTCTCTATTTTTTATTGATTTTCACTGGTTTTTGATTGGAAAAAGTGCAAGAATTGCTAAAAATAGGTAAAAGTCTACTAAGCACATTGCGAGGAATTAAGGTAACCTTCTCAGCTGATAACATTTTGATTTGGATTAAAATGAACATCTTGTGTGTCTAGCTTGAGTGCCTTTCTTTTCCATATCACACATTTCATTTGGGCTCTAAAAATGAACATAGATTTGCTTTCAGCATCTTTGTTACACATAGTAAATAGGTCCTATGAACACTATTTGTGGCTCTTGAGAGAGTGAATTTTTAGCAAAATTCTTCTCAACGAAGGAACCCTTGTAGGTAGGGACGATACTGAGAGCATCTCACGTTCTACTAGATCTGTGTGTCTTCAACTTTTGATCGATGCATTCTCTCTCCGGAGAGGTTGATAGATCATAAGGGGTTGATGTCATAGATCTTTATGAGATAATATTAGTCTTAGCACATCAGATTTATCTATCTGCTTTGTTTTGGTGAAGTGAAGAGGTTAGGGGATTATGCTCTACTTCCTTTTTGGATAGTATCAGAAACCTAGATCCCTGAATCTGATCTAGTCCCCATGTGGTATATCTTGTGAGCCACCTTTAGAGAGGGTTAACCGTAGTGGACATTCCCTTAATTAGGTCAACCACATTGACGGAACCTCAAGCAATAATAGCCATTTTCACCGTGGTAGTGACAACCACTATATAAATGTCCTGTTGGAAGAAATCTCCACAGGTGTGGTCTCTTGTTGGGCTGTCAGATATCCCTAGAAGATCTTGAAGATTAAGTTCTCAGACTGTGTCAAAACCTCGGTGTGCTTGGATTGGAGTTCTCCCTCTTGGATCATAAAAATTGCAGAGTCAAACCATTACTAAAAACCCTAGTGAGGCCAAATTTTTATTTTCTAGGAATATGTGCATTATTGCAAAACTTTTTGGAACATACACAATTAGCACTTCTAAGGATTAGCACAAATAAGTCACTTGATTGTTCATGCACAAGGTTGCTTTTGCCCTTGTTCATTGTTTTCAGACATGCTTGAAATCACTTGCTTGCTATTTTGCGTGCTTGCTTATCTATCTAGTTACTAAAAATGAACAAATCTGTTATGATCCTCAAATCTGGACATTGAAATTTGCAAACAATCTGAAACTGAAAACCCAAAAATTTGCAAAAATTGAAGTGAAATTCCTTTCTGGAGTCAAAAGTCATCTCATCAGGTCATAAAATCGTATGAGTTTTGGTCAAGAATCATTTCATAACCCCCTGATTATCATATGGTAACTGGTATATTTTCGTATGAGTGTTACTACCAGTCTTTTTCAAAAGTCAATTTTCCTATTATCAACTATCGTACGAGCTTGTCAATTTTCATTTCATGCTATACCCACTATCGTACGAGCCTGTAGAAAGTCATTTGAGAAGTTTTGAAAAATTGCCAGAAAGTTGTTAGAACTGTCAGAGACCTAGCTTTTCTAGCCTATTTCCAGAA
The DNA here is from genome assembly GCA_027943335.1 of Chamaecyparis obtusa. Lineage (NCBI taxonomy): Eukaryota > Viridiplantae > Streptophyta > Pinopsida > Cupressales > Cupressaceae > Chamaecyparis > Chamaecyparis obtusa. The sequence goes on from BSBK01006080.1 coordinate 211,251, forward strand.
TCTATCAAATAAATCACTGTGTCAGGAACATAGTAGCGAATACTGAGAATCCAATAATTTTCCTAAAGTGGCCTTTTGAATCCAATTTAGCCTTCTATTTAATCAATTTTCTCAGTCTTTATCATCTTGTGTCAAAACCTTGTCATAACTGTCAATCTTCAATCAATCATCAAAATGACTAAGTGTTGTGAACTCATGTCCACTATCTTTTGGGAATCTACCCACACATCCAGGGCACAATCTCCATCATCTACATCTAATCTAAGCTTCAATCAATCAAAACCTTGACAAGGTTGCATCATTTGATCTTCTTGAATCAGATCCTTCTTTAGTTGTCTTCATCATATTCTTTTGATTCACCCAAGGTTAATGGTGGAAACTAGAGCTTCCTCTCATAAGAAATCTAGAGAAATATCTCATACTTTACCTTTGAATACTCTCCAAGATCCAACTCTTGAGCAACTCTACAATTTTGGTCTCTACGAAGATGACAGTGTTAGCAATCTTCAATTAAAAACTGGTTACATTCCTCCTTCATCAACTCATGGAGGTAATCAACAAAATCCTCATCAATCTATCCCAGGGAGAACTCCTACCATGTCTCAAGCAAGGACAAAATTTGGCTCTCAAAGAGCTCAATCTCAACATGGTGTAGATCAAGATCCCACACCTAAAGAAATTGCTCAATATCAAAACGATGATAATTTCAAATGAATAATGAAGCATTTCTTAAAAGAGGATAGAGAGGCATAATTTTTACAATGAGCTCATCAAGGAGCTAAACTTCCTCCCAACTTTAATGTTGAAGATATCATTACCCATGAGGAAGAAACTCCACTCACAGCTATGATGAAATAGATGCATGCCATGCAAGTCAAACTTAATAACCTTGAGAAAGAAAAGGAACCCAAGGAGTTCTCCATGGAGGCTCTATGTCCTTTTCCATTTGACAAAGACTTGTACATGCCACCATTCCAAAAAAGAGTGGAGAGTCCTATGTATGATAAGTATGATGGAAACTTAGATCCCCAAAATGATGTTAGAGAATTCTATACACAATCTATGGAGTTCATGCATGAACCAACTTATCTGATGCATCTCTTCCCTTGATCTTTGGGAGGAGCAGCCATTCATTGGTTCTCTAGATTTCCTTATACTATTAAAACTTTTGAGGAGTTGATCAAATTGTTCTATCAAACATACTCCTACAACATTCAACATCCAGTCACCATAATTGATATCTATAATCTCAAGCAATATCCAGACGAACGATTCTTGACATTTCTCAAAAGATGGAGGAAGAAATTCTCTCTATATGCTAGGCCTATTCCAAAAATTGAGAAGCTAGAAATCTTCATCAATAATCTTATCCCAGAGATCAACTACCCTTTACAAATGCAAGATCATACATCTTTTGATAAGATGGTAGACAATGCGATCAAAATTGAAAAAGTACTTGTGAAAAAAGGAGAAATCACACTTCAAAAGGACAAGTACAAATCAAGATCCAGTTCTAAAGACAAGAATAAAAATTGGAACAAGAATAAAGGCATTGTCATAGATGGTGTTGTTGATACTATCCATGCCCCATCAAAGGCACTAGCTTTCAATCTAACTATTGGTACCCAAGCCATAAAAGCTTCAGAACAAAAAGTTCCTGAATCATCTCAAAAGAAGCCAAAGTATAAAAAGTGGTTCGCTGATAATAAATGAATGTTCACTCCTCTTGGAGAATCTTTAGAATCAGCTATGAGAACTCTTCTAGCTAATAACATCATCTCTTTTCCTGAGATCTAACAATCTGATCCTGATCCTAAACCAAAATGGTGGAGAGAGAACAAATTATGTGATTTCCATCGGGGTAAAGGTCATAAAACTAATAACTTCTTACACTTGAAACATACTATTCAAGATCTGATTGATAAGGGAGATATCACCATTGACAATCATAAGAGCAATAATGATCATACAACATTCAAAGAACCATTTTAGAAACATGGTCAAGAAGTTTCATCTTCTCAACCTAATATGGGGGCAAAGGTCAATTATGCTTACCTTGGAAATAATGTTGTTATTAATATGGTTGAACCCTGTCTCTCTGAACATTGCAATGTCATCACAATTGTGCGAAGAGATAGAGATCATCCTTTAGCTAACATAGTTACTCAATTACAAGCTCAGGCACATTTGAACAGACAAATCCCAGATTCATCAAATGTCCCTAAGATGCCATTCAATCTTTCTTCCACTTCCAAACAGAAGGCTACTTCTAAATCTTCCAATCCTAAAGATACGAGGCCAACATCTTATAGCATTGTTCAAAAACTCCAACACAGTAATGTGAAAATATCCATGTTTGAGTTGCTTTGAATATCTCCAACTCATAGAGCCATTCTAGACAAAGCTTTACTCGGATCTAATGTTCCTGATGACCTTGATTTAGATAGGTTCCAAACTATGGTTGGACATCTTACATCTTCATAGTATATCTCCTTTTTAGAGGAAGATGACAACTCCTTGAGTCACCCACATAATCAGCCCTTGCATATAGAAGTCTTGATCTAGAACCGTAGAGTCAAACGTGTGTTGATAGATGGAGGCGCTGGCCTAAATATTTGTTCTTACAGCTTGGTTACATAATTGGGATTTTTAGAATTGGCTATTGATCCTAGAAAGAAAATAACTATAAAAGCCTATGATGAACAAGAAAGATCTTACAAAGGACCATTATCTTACCTATCAGAGTATGTCTAGTTATCAGAGATACTACATGTCAAGTTCTTGATCTACCTTTGGCTTACAACATTCTTCTAGGGAGACCATGGATACATGAGATGAAGGCTATTCCTTCTACATTTCACCAATGCTTGAAATTTCCCTATGAAGGAGTAGAGGTCACTATTCTAGTAGACATATCCACTACTTGCAATACCTTGAAGGAAAGTGCAGATAAACTTGTGCCTAATAACAAAGAATCTTCCATTGAGCCAACAAAAGAAGCATCCACATCTAAAATGGAAGGTGTAGCAAAAGAGGTCAATATCAAATAAAATAGTATGGGAGAATATACTATAGAGCCAGTCTTATCTTTGACATATCTACTTATCTCACCTAAGTCTTATGGACAATCTTTAAAATAGTCCAAACCAGATTCTAAAGAACCTCTTGAGGCATATAAAAAGAATTTTGTAGTAGAACAAGTCTCCGAGCAAGAATTTGGAGAAGATGGAGTTGTGCTTGCATGGCTATACAAAGATGAACCTGAATCTCAAGTTGTTCAAGCTAGTGACTCTATAGTATCCAAAATCCCTTCGAAGGCATATGGCCTAGGAGATAAATTGATAGCTAAGATGGGATATCTAGGTAAAGGACCTCTAGGAGTCAGAGGAGAAGGTCTTATAACACCTATTTCACATACTGGTAGGGAAAACAAAGATACTATTGGCTTAGGCTTTAAAAAGGAACTCTTGCACCTCAAAGGTAATTGTTCTCATGTCATAGAGCATATCACACCAGGTGAACCCCTTCTTAAGAAGGAAGAAACTGAACCATCAGATAGTGATTCAGATAGCTCAAAACTTGTTACTTATGAGCATTTTCCTAAAGAAATCAAGAACCTCCTTGAAGCTGAAGATGATCCAATAAAAAGAATTAATGTAGTAGAAACACAAGAACCTACTATAGAGCAAGAGATAGTTGCCACACAAGAACTAGCTAATCTTTAAGACAATCAAAAAGAGGAAGGTGGTAGTCATTCTGAGACAGACTCCCATGAGTATGAATTCAAATCTGAATCTGAGGGTAACCCTTCTTGGGGTATCCATCCTGACTTTAGTCATGTTCTTAGATTTCCTAGAGGCATAGATGAAGAATCTAATGACTATGAATGGGGAGCCATTCCAGAAGAAGATGAGCTTATCATAGAGAAACATGTTGATGTTATTCACCAATATGTACCTAAACCCAATGTAAGTCTAGAGAAAAATGATGAACTTATTGAGTCTGGTCCACCTATGGTTGAATTGGATTCCCACAATGACATTGAGCCTATTCCTAAATTGAATGTCTTAAGTTGTAATATCACCTTTGAACTTGAGCATTGGGTTAGGACCAATGATGATAGATCCATATCCGTAAACACTATCTCCCAATCCTTCCCCACTTTGACTATCCAACATCCAGACCTTATTGATCAAACCTCCACAAATCCAAGCCATGGTATTTATACCTTCCTGAATGACTATTCCCTTGCTTGCTACCTCAATGTAGTTGAGCCTATGAGGACTTCCATCATTGAACCAAGCATTAGCATGATGGAGTCAAACATCAAGTATCTTAGTCAAAAAAATAAGAATAAGAATAAAAAGAAAAGGAGTTCTGAGGGTGAAAACCACTTTGTGGTAGTCTCAAAGCCTACAAAAGTAAAAATAAAAGATGTATCCAAAGGTGAAAACCTCTCTGAGGTGCCTAAGGATGAGATATTCGATGTCCTTCCGAGTCATTTATAGGATAGATCTCCAGTTCTAATTGAGCCCACTCAATCCATCAATTTGGGAACAACAGAGGAACTACAGTTGATTCATGTTGCACAATCTTTATCAAAAGAAGAGAAGAAAAAATTTACAACATTCCTAACAGAGAAGAAGATCAAATTTGTATGGAAATATTCAAATATGCTAGGGTTGGATCCTAATCTTATAATGCATCATTTATCTATAGCTCCAAATGTCAAACCTATCAAGCAAAAATTGAGAAAGATGCATCCTCATGTTGCACTCTTGGTAAAAGCTGAATTAGAGAAGCTCCTAAAAGCCAGATTCATCTGAGTTATTGACTATGTAGAGTGGATCTCTAATATTGTACCTATTTCAAAACTAGATAAATCAATCAGAGTGTGCACAGACTTTAGAGATGTAAACAAAGCATGGCCTAAGGATGATTTTCCATTACCTAACATTGATATGATAGTGGACATGACTGCGGGCTTTGAGATGTATTCTTTAATGGATGGTTTTTCTGGATATAATCAAATAAAAATTTCTCTAGAGGATCAAGAGAAAACTAGTTTCACATGTGCATGGGGCACCTTCTGTTGAAATGTCATGACATTTGGGCTTAAGAATGCTGGTGCTACATATCAAAGAGCCATGACATCTATTTTTCATGACATGATGCATAGGAGTATGGAAGATTATGTTGATGATACTTTAGAAAAATCTATGATTAGAGATGAACATCTAGATGACTTGAGCAAGATACTAGATAGAATGGAAAAATTTAGTCTCGGACTAGATCCTAAGAAGTGTGCTTTTGGTGTCACTTCTGCAAAGCTCTTAGGATACATGCTCTCAAAGAAGGGCATTGAAGTTGATCCAGCTAAAGTAAAGGCTATCATGGAAATGCAACCTCCAAAGAATATTAGTCAAATGAGGACATTGCAAGGATGAGTCCAATCTATCAGAAGATTTATATCATAGCTAGCAGACATATCACAACCTTTTACAAAAACATTACATAAAGGTGTGACCTTTGCATGGAATGAAGAATGTGAGAACAACTTTAATCATATCAAGAAATATCTATCAAATCCTCCTATTTCGACGCCTCTTATTCATGGGAAGCCATTGATCTTATATGTCTCCACAATAGATACATCACTGGGGGCATTGCTTGCACAACATGATGAGAACAAAAAGGAAAGAGCTATATACTATATCAGTAGAACATTGGTTGCATATGAGAAGAACTATTCATTGATTGAGAAAGCTTTTCTAGCTGTGATATTTACATCATAGAAACTAAGACATTACATGTTAGCTCATACCACACATTTGGTAGCTAAAATTGATCCTCTCACCTTCTAAGCAAAGCTTCCCTTATAGGTGGATTAGCTAAATGGGTCATGCTCTTAAGTGAATTTGACATTGAATATGTGGAAAGAAAGGCTATCAAAGGAAAGGTTATTACTGATCAATTAGCAGATGCACCTATGATTGATGATACACCAATGCAAATGGAATTTCCAGATTCCTCTATCATGAATCTTTCTTCTAGAGAATGGCAGTTATTCTTTGATGGCTCCTACACATAGAATGGGTCAGGTGTGAGCATATTGTTCATAACTCCTCAAGGATACTCAATCCAAAAAGCATTCAAATTAAAGTTCCCTTGCACAAACAATATTGTAGAATATGAAGCCCTTTTGAAGGGTATGAAAATAGCAATTGAGTGGAGAGGAACAGAATCACACATTCATGGAGACTCACAACTTGTTATCCATCAAGTCAATGATGTATACCAAACTAAAGATGAAAAGCTCATTCCTTACAAAAGAATGGTAGATGATCTAAAGAAGTATTTCATATCTATCACATTTGAGAAAATACCTAGAATGGAGAACAAGGCTGCTGATGCAATGGCAACACAATCTACTCTATTACAACAACCTGAACATGAGCTACACTACAAGTTCCTGGTGGAAGCACTATCTTATCTTGCATATGATTCCCCCGAAACCCGTATGATCTATACTATTGTGGGTCATGATTCATCCAGATACAAAAATCTATTTTCCTATCTCTAAGAACAAATCATTCCCAATACCTTCAACCGCCATGAAAAGAGATACCTTATTCATAATGCCTCCTGATATGTCATCATTAGTCATGATCTATACAAATGAGGTCTAGATGGTACACTACTTAGATGTTTAGAATAGGAAGAGTCTCAACATGCGTTAGAGGAAGTCCATAATGGTATTTGTGGGTCACACTTGAATGGTTTAACACTAGCTCAAAAACTTATTAGGGTTGGGTACTATTGGCCTGAAATGGAGAAAGAGTCTATCAAGTTTGCTAAGAACTATCAAAAATGCCAAGTGCATGGCAACTTAATTCATGCTCTAGGGAGAGATCTAATTCCCTTTACTACACAATAGCCTTTCCATCAATGGGCCTTTGATCTTATAGGAGCTATACATCCTCATTCTTCCAATGGACATACCCATATAATCATAGCTACAGATTATTTTACAAAATGGGTAGAAGCGGTCCCTTTGACACAAGCAACTGGAAAGAAAATATCTATGTTCATATTGAACTATATCATATGCAAATATTATATCCCACATTCCATAATCATAAATAATGGGGGACAATTCAAAAATAAAGACCTAGATGATCTATGTGCTAAATTCAAGATCACACAACATTGGTCTTCTATCTACTATCCTCAAGGGAATGGACAAGCATAGGCTTCTAACAAGAATCTCTTAAAAATCTTGCACCGTACAATTAATAAAATAGGAAGAGACTAGCATCTCATGATCAATCCAGCTCTCTGGGTCTACAGAACAAGTATTAGAACACCTACTAGGGCTAAACCTTTTGCTTTAGTTTATGGGTCTAAAGAAATACTGCCTATTGAGGTTGAAATCCCAGCACTAAGAATCAGAATGCATGGTCTAGTAACTGATGATGACTACAGAGTGTCTAGGTTGCAAGAACTTGAACTACTAGATGAGTGCAGACAAGTAGTGTATGATCATCTCAGAGTATATTAGAAGAGAATGTCTAGAGGCTACAACAAGAAAGTCAGACACAAAGAATTTCAGGTTGGTGATCTAGTCTTGAGAGAAAATCCTAAAAATCAATCACATCGAGAACGCAAGGGGAAGTTTGAACCCAACTGGTTGGGTCCCTTTGTTATCACTGCTACTTTTGGCTCTGGTGCCTATCAACTCTCAACGACTGAAGGAGAGCAGCTCCAAGAACCAATCAACATTATCCATCTAAAGAAATTCTATGCCTAAGGCATTTAGTCTATGGTAAAATGTCCTTAAAAAAATCTTTTAAATTGGAAAAAGTCCTGAAAAAATGAACATCTTGGTGAAAACCTAGCAATAGGCACCTTGATGATTCACAAAAAAAGTACAAAATATCAAAAGTACAAAAAAAATCAAAAAATATCAAAAATACAAAAAACTAAGAGATCAAGAGAGATCAAACACTTCACACAATGCCTTGAAGGTAATAGAAATGATGCACTATCTCTCAAAGCTCGCGGGTCATCAAGCATTCAGAATGAAAAGATGTAAACAATGCCAGTATTAAATAGTGAGCTCATGAACAATGTATGATGCCATAACTTGCAGTCCGCGATCCATCAAGACATTTCCTCATGAAATGATCATAAATGGGGAGTACCACATAGTGAATATCAATAGAAAAAAAAAAGGAGAGAGATCAAACACTTTACACAATGCCTTGAAGGTAATAGAAATGATGCCCTAGCTCTCAAACCTCATGGGTCATTAAGCATTCCAAATGAAAAGATGTAAACAATGCTAGTATCCGAATGAAAAGATGTAAACAATGCCATTAAATCAATAAATGCTATCAAAATGAAATTGAGTTAATGAGAAGACAAAGCTCGAATGCTTACCTCAAGTGCTAGTGCTCTCTTCCCACACGGTGTTGGCCTCTTCGCGTATGCCAAACTTGAATTCCCTCTTTGCAACACGCAAAAGTGTAGTGCCGTCTTCGCGATAGCTCTTCAAATTCACAAAAATTACAAATGACACTTTATTTTTCTTTTTTTGTTTATAACCAAGTGGGTGTCATAATTACAACATTATCATCAGTATTAAGACACTGTCGGGGGCACTTACAAAAAAAACACAAAAAATAAACACAAATGGTAGTGGCATCACAAATTGGCATTGAAATTCAACCCCAAATGTTGTAATGTGAATCAGTATTACAACACTTCAACTTAAACTTAAACCAATTGAAAATAAACTATATCAATGCTGAAATGAAAATAACATAAACACATAACACATAACTCATAACGCCATTATTTATTTTTGAGGAAACCCTAGCCAAGGGAAAACCTCAGTGGGGATGGTACCCACAACTATGTACTAAAATATAGAATCCCTGTTAGGAGATCTAGCCCTATTAGGAGCTAAGTATTACATAGTACATTCTCTTGTTAGAGGAATAGAAACCCTATTAGGGGTATACAAAAACCATGTTAAAGGTGTGGTGAGCTTACAGCTCTTACAATCCAAATTCTATTACAAAAGTATTCTTCAATGATGAACAATACAAGCATCTACTATGCTCTGATAGTTCCCGTTATGTTTCACAATAGCCTCTGTCAATCATTGATCTCACATCTGCTATCAGTCATCAGTAATATACCAAATTCACATCCATCATACATACATGTTTTTCACACTTATCGCTTCAATAAAAAACTCTATACTTATATCAATTATGTCATCCAATTGGCTCTCATATACAATATAAAACATAACAATTATTTATACAAATGATAAATACTGAGTCGACAATCTTGTATTACCAAAGTGTTGGCAATATACAACCTTCATCTAACTTAGCATGTTACCATTCCATCTAGCCTTCCCTCAATCACCATGACTGTTAATATGTCATGTTTCACTATTCCTTTATCTTGCCATGCCTTCATAACACTGTAACTTACTAATATCAACACCAAAACACGTGCGACCTTAACTGAAGGTCATATATATCCTAAAATGTCTTCCTCTAAGTTCACAAGCCATGATATATCTCTAACATATACTCACTTCATGTGATCACTCTAACATATGTGTTTCCATAAATGACAACCCTCAAGTGATCCATAGTGATCTCAAAACATCACTTTCCAACAATCTCTCCCTTTGGCATTGATTGAAACACTTAGCAAAAAATGACTAAGTTTCAAAACACTATCTTCCTTCTACTTCTCTATATACATGTATTCTTTCTCTTTTTTTTTTATATTTACAATTTTATCTTTCTCTCTTTTTTTAAATTCACTTCTCTTCTTCTCATTTTATTTCTTCTCCTCTTCTCATTTTTCTCTTCTCTTCTTCTCCCCCTTTGACATCAATGGCAAAAGCACATACAAAATATCAAAATCTTAAGATATATGACTTAGTGCTTACTCACCAGATTTAGAATGTCTTGGAAGGAGTCTTCCAAGGTCTTTACTTCATTATTCCATGACTTAATTAGTAGTTCACTAATGTGGATCCATCCATTCATTGAAAAAGATGTAGTCTTTTCTGCCTTCAGCTCAGTGGGTATAGATTTTGTGATTGATCCCTCAATCTTCTCCATCTCTATGGGATGAGCTTCAAGAGTTGATAGCTTGGGAGTGATTAAACTCTTTAGAAAACCAAACCTTTCCACTACTCTCCCTTTCTCTATATCCAAGACATTCACTTTGCCCAAAATCTTGGATGTCTTCTTATCCATTTCCAACATAGTTTGTGAAGAGGTTTCATAGCTGTCCATTATGTTGTCTAATGTAGCCCTATCCTTGGCTATAATTTCATCAACATTCTTAACATGTCTGATAGGACTTATGAAATAGCTATATACATTTCTTCCTTGTGCCACACAAATTTTGGCTTTGATTGTAGTTGCTTTTAGAATGCGTAAGTCCCATGAGATAGACTAGCATACTTCCTTCAACTTCTTTTCAAGGTACCTTTTCTTAGCTTTACCTCTGCAATCTTCAATAGTGACTCAAAATGGTTATCAAATTTGTCTAGTGCCAAGTTTAAGTTCTCTGCATCATCCTTTCCTTGAAATGTAAGAGGTGTAGGGAGTATTGTATTCACAGTTTCTACTACCCTAGCAATCACCTTGACCTTCTTATCCCCTTTTGTTCTGACCTTTCCTTTGCTTTAGCAAATTCCATGGAGGATAACCTCATGAGTTCATCCTCATCCATACTTTCCACATCACTACTTACCGGTTTGGCAATACTTGCCAATAATAAGGTGGAGGAGGTATCGAGTTCTTGTTTGAGCTCAACTCTTACCTCTTCTTTTTTTTCTACTCCTGTTTCTTCTTTTTCTTTTCCTCTTACTATTTCTCCTTCTCTTGTTCTTTCTTTTTTAGTTTTTCTTTTGTATGTTCTTTCTCTTTCTATCCTTCCTCTTCTACTATCATTGCAGTATCCATATTTCCTTGAAACAGATCAATTACATCAAGTGAGGTGTCAAGTGATATAGGTACACCAGAAATGAAGTTTTCTCTCTTGTCATCTTTGCTTGCTTGCACACTTTCTTCAGCTATCTTAGAGATTTCTCCCATTCCTAAAGGTGTAGGCTTGGTAACTTTTGGAGGTGAAGACTTCTCAAGCATGTCGCTCATAAGAATTTGGTCCAATGCCTTTTGTGTATCTTCTATTACCTCATCATACTTTCTTTCCATTATCTTCACAAGTCTAGCCTTGGTTCTCAATAGAGGTTTGAGTTCCTTGATGATTCTTTCCCTTTCCTGTATGGAGACTACAGGAAACATGTCTTCAATAGACCTATTTCTTATAGTCTCATCCTCTAAATGTGTTAATTGTTTTCTTATTTCTAACTTGCTATATAAGTCTTCAGGAATACTAGCCTCAATTTCTAACTTTTTTATCTTATAAACTAGCAAGTGCTCAATCACTATATCTTCAATCACTGCTTGATTATCAGAGTCATATCTCTCATAGTACCTATTTAGTGTCTTCAAGTTTCCATCTCTTATTATCCTCTTCTATAACATCTTGATATCTGGCTTCCATAGATCTTGTGGCTTCTTCTATTCTTCTTTTTCCTATTTCTTCTTAGTCACCTTGTCCTCTTTCTTCTTTGTTTCTACTTCTACCTTTTGTTTCTTAGGGCTTCTTGGTTTGTTAGATCTTGTAGATCTCCTAGGTGTTCTCATAGGTGCATCTACTTGTGATATCTTCTCCTATGTAATTGATAAATCAATTATATCAGTTGTGGCAGTTATTACCTTTTATGTTTTAGAAGGAGGAGGTACCTCAATTGTCATGCTAGATGACCCTTCTATCATCTTTGTCCTTACTTCTTTTAGTTGTTCCTTATTAATTCCTTCCTTTACAGCTATTTCATTAACCATTTTCTATATCTTCCTCTTCCTTTTCCCTTTATCCTATTCATCTCTATCCTTGGCAGATTTTTCCAAGTAAGTTCCCCATATTTCTTCAGATGTATCTATTTCAGCTACTAGTACATGTTCAACTTACATTGTAAGAAACTCATAATTGACCTCATACCCCATAGGGTAGCACCATTTCTTTCTAGGCTCAACTACTTCAAAGCATACACAATCAGCTTCAACCATGAAACAAATTGTATCTTTATATTTCTCAACTAGCTCCTCAGGTATCTTGTATCTCTCCTTCATTTTCGTTTGAAGGATCTTGGTCATTGCAAACAACTCACCATCAACCCAGTTCTTAGTCTATCTCTGATAGCTTTCTAAGATTTTTATACTAGTAGGTACATTGTCCTTCCATGCTCTAGGGTGCATTCCAAGAAATTTGTGCTCAATGTGGATGTACATGTGGATCAGAAGTGAACCAAACCTGAATGCTTTTGACTTATCTTTCTTGATAATTCTCACATTCTCTGAGAATTGTTGTGCTAGGATCTCACATAGGTTATATTTTTGTTTTCCTTGACCATTCTATAGGCCATCATGATTACCCCCTGCTAATATAGAATTGGGTTTGCTACTATAGTACAACTTATATCCTAGTATCATTGCTACCAATCTCACATCTTGCTAAAAAATATCATTCATGGTCATTTCTCTCTTATACCCTTTGGAATGAGTTAGGGTCTCTACCTGTTTCTTTATATTTTTCTCAGCTACAAGGAGGGCTCTAGTATTGTCCAATTCAGTTATCTCATGAATCAATTGACTGCATATCTGGTGCAGGAGCACCTAGGCAATCCTGAAAGCCCTTATGTTTTGGCTTTTATTTGACATTAGCCAAATTAGAGTTGTGAATTTTCTTTGAGGCCTTAGTAGGTCATGTGGACTAGGTGAGTTAGTGTTAGAACTAAGGTCACCAATTAGTCATTGTTAGTTATTTTGGTTAGCTTAGGCTTAAAAGTCTAAAGTTGGGATTTGGGATTATTAATGTGTCCCAAACCCATGAGGGATGTAAAGAAGATCCTTTAAGGTCATTAATGGTGTTAGTTCTTTGAAATACATAGCATAGAGGCCCTATATTCTAGTTGTCCTAATGAATTTAAAAGATGCCAAAAGTTGCCATAACAACATTGGCAATTTATTGCAAATGTGGCATGCAACTCTCCAGCATTGGATTCCCAAAAATATAGGAGTGGGAAATTAACTAGCATGGCCTAAAAACATGGAGAATGGCATCAAAGAATCTCTTAGGCTCAAATTTTGAGGTAGAGAGTATTGTAATCAAGTTTGAGAATAGTGAAACAACTCTGCAATTCTAGTTTTGTGAGGACACCGAGATTTCTTGTGTGACAGTGCTAAATTATGGATTAAAGCATTGGTTTTTATGTTGGATTTTTTTGTTAGGATAGTTTTAAGACTTTTTCATTCTTTTTGCAAGTAACTTAGAGTTGGTTTAGTGTCTTGAATAAATTAATTAGATTCTAGAGGGTTTCTTGGTCCTGTCCTGACCAATTTGTGTTTCTATGACTCCCCCATGAAATCTAGCCATGAGATCTTCCTAAGGGTAGATGAATGCTTTAGGGGAGCCATTTTTATATACATATTTAGAGTTAGGAGGTTGGAAGATTCAAGCTTCTATTTTTAATGTCAAGCCCTAGGTGAGCTTAGTGTGCCTGGTTAGAGGTTTGACAGTGAAGAATTGAAGATTGCAGGTAGAGGAATGAAGCACAGTACAAAATAGTCAAAGTTCTAGATGGGATATGATGAAATCATGTCATTTTAGGAGGATTGAGGATTTATCAATCCATTTGGTTGTGATTTGAACAAGAAATCACTAGTCCTATAAATTAGGCCTATTAGCCCTATTTGACCTAGATAATAGGAAGCCTATGTACGGATGCCCTAGGAACCCAAAACCTTCTGAATCCTTCATAAAATATAAAAGGGTACTTGAATGTGGAATTGGTTTTGTAAGTCTTTTGAGAAGATTTGGAAGGAAATTGAGAAAAGACCCTGTTAAGGGCTACAAGGAATTAGGCCTAATTAGGCCTCCTCAAGGCTAGATCTTGAACCCGGTAGAAAAGGGCTTGGAGATCCTTCAAAATGGATCCAAATGGAAACATATGGATTTTTTTAAAGGTGTTTGTCACCCTTGCAATGAATTTAATAGTTTGTGTGAAGATGGCACTTGGAGTCTTCTAAGTGTAGGAGAGAGCATTGAAGTAACTTAAAGGTGATTGTCCTTCAAGGTTAAGCACAAGGAGTTTAGCTCTTAGGGAAGAGTTTGACAAGGTTATATATTGATCATCTAAGCCTATTTAGATCCTAGAGGAGAGTAGGATCCTTGAAGAAGACAAGCTAGATCTTCTTAGCACTTGTGCAAGCACACCAAGAAGCACATACACCATATTGATATCAGATCTTGTTTTGACTATGCTTGTGGTTAATGTTTCAACCTACTAAATCAGTAGGAGATAAGACAACATCTAAATTAGATATTATAATGGTGACTAATGCTGAGTTAGCCAAGAAGGTGGAAGACCAAGAGGAGGAGAATAGACTACTCTAAGAAATATTGGCTCAATTGGAGCTAAAGGTGGATGAAGTAGATGTAAAGGCTAAAGAAGCTAATGATAAGATAAATGGAAAACAAAAGGAGATCCTTTTGGAGGATGAAGTCCCTGAACTAGACCCAATATTGGCTAAAGAACCATTCTTGAAGGCATTGAAAAACTTGAGTGGAAAAGCATTGGAAGGCATTCCTATCTTCAATGGGAAGATGGAAATAGAGATAGTCCTAGATTGGATAGAAGGACTAGAGAACCACTTTGAGTGTGATGGAATCACATAAGCTCAAAAGGTTAAAGTGGCCAAAGCTAGATTGAGAGGTCTTGCACTCACTTGGTGGAAGTTTCTATAAGATGAGAGGGAGAAAGAAGGTTAGAATCCAATTTCTACATGGAAGGCAATGGTGACCAAAATCATGGAGGCATATATGCTAGAGGATTATGAAATCCAACTCCATAAGAAGAGGAAAAGTCTTAGGCAAAAAAACTTGGATGTGAACTCATATACCGAGGATTTCCAAAACCTTTGTATGAGATCTCAAGTTGTAGAGGATGAGAAGGTGAAGGTAGCAAGGTACCTTAATGGGCTCAAGTGGAACATTCAAGATGAGATGAGTCTTATGACTCCTGAAACCATCCAAAAATGTCATCAACTTGCTGTCAAGGTAGAGGAGAAGTTGAGAAAGAAGCAAGATTCTAGCACCTCAAGAGGCAAAGGTAGAGGAAGAGATAGAAGAGGGAAAAGAAGTGGATATGGTGGAAGGAGTTCAGAGTCAAAGGCTCAAGGAGAAATCAAATAGATGGAGTAGAAAGAGGGAAGCTCTAGTAGAGGTAGTAGAGGAAGGAGCTCTAACTTTTGAGGAAGGAGTGGTGGACAAGGAAGAGGCAACTACTTTGCCAATATGAAGTGTTACCATTGTAACCAAATGGGACACCCTACCTATAGGTGTCCAAAGAAGGGTAGTATGTCTCAAGGAGGTGATAAGAGACTCAATATTGTTCATGATGAGACAAATGTAGCAATGAATCACTCTAAGGTACCACTAACATCAAAGGAAGGTGAGAACCTCATGATGAGGAGAACCTTGATCAAAGAGTCGGTGAAGGAGGAGCCATGCAAAAGAAGATCCCTATTTAGGATAAAATGCAAGATGATGGGCAAGGTGTGTAGAGTCATCATTGACTCAGGGTCTACTGACAACATTGTGTTAGAGGAAGCAATCAGCAAGTTAAATATGACAAGGATACCCCACACTAGTCCTTACAAGGTCACATGGCTAAATAAAGGACAACATGTCTTGGTAAATGAGTAGGCTTGGGTTGAGTTTTCAATTGGGAGGTATAAGGATAAGGTATTATGTGATGTGTTACCTATGGATGCATGTCACTTTCTCCTAGGTAGACCATGGAAATTTGACCACCAAGCTATGCATGATGGAGTGAAGAACTCTTATACTTTCAAGAAGGATAATTTGACATTTAAAATTCAGTCACTGTTAGAGGATGCTAAGGTGAAGACATCAGGTCCTAATGTACTCATGGTTGGTGAAAAAGAGTTCTTATAATCCTTGGAAGAAGGAGAAGGAGTTGGATTTACATTGGTGTTAAGGCCAAGAAAGGTAGATGAAGGTAAGGCACCCAAGAAGCCAAAGCTACCTAAGGAGATACAAAGCATGCTGCAAACTTATGAAGGCATAGTAAGTAATGGAAAACCATCAACATTACCCCCTAAAAGAGCTATAAGTCATAGGATAGACTTCATACCAAGAGCTACCCTTCCCAATAAGGTAGTCTACAAGATGACCCCTCAACAAAATGAGGAAATTGCTAGACAAATACAAGAACTCCTAAACCAAGGCCTTATTAGAAAGAGCATTAGCCCATGTTCCATACCCACTATCCTAGCACCTAAAAAGGGAGGAACTTGGAGGCTTTCTATTGATTCAAGGGCTATTAATAGGATAACCATTAGGTATAGGTTCCCCATACCTAGGATTGAAAGCCTAATGGATTGTCTAGGAGAAGCCAAGTATTTTAGCAAGATAGACTTAAAGAGTGGCTATCACCAAATAAGAATACATGAGGGAGATGAGTGGAAAACAACTTCAAAACCAATGAAGGTTTGTATGAATGGCTTGTCATGCCATTTGGACTATCTAATTCCCCCTCCACATTCATGAGGCCCAAGAATGAAGTTCTTAAGGACTACATTGGAAAATTTTTAGTGGTATATCTTGATGATATACTGATTTATAGCAAGACAAAGGATGAGCATCTCCAACACCTAGAGATTGTTATCAAGAAGTTGCATGATGAAAGGTTGATGATAAATTTGGAGAAATGTGACTTCATGAGATAGGAATTGGTATACCTTGGGTTTGTTCTATCTCATAGCAATCTAAAAATGGACACTAGCAAAGTGGAAGCCATCCCGAATTGGCCTATTCCAATGACAACAACAAAGGTAAGAATTTTTCATGGCCTTGCTCAATACTATAGGAAGTTTATAAAGGTAATTCGGTGCTATTTGTGCTCCTATGTTAGACACCATCAAATGAGACATGAAGACTAAGTTTGTGTGGAATAAACAAGCTAACAATAGTTTTGAGTTGTTAAAGAACAAGATTTCTAGCCAACCTATCTTAGTTTTGCCAAGCTTTGAGAAGCTATTCACCATAGAGTGTGATGAAAGAAATGTGGCTATTGGAGCTGTTTTAAGCCAAGAGGGTAGACTAGTGGCTTTTCATTCAGAGAATTTGAGTGAAGCCAAGAAGAAGTATTATTCTTATGATCTTGAGATGTATGCTCTAGTTCAGGCCTTGAGGAAATGGAGGCACTATTTTCTTCCCAACGAGTTCATAGTCTATTCAAACAACCCAGATCTAAGTTTCTTGAACTCTCAAGAGAAACTTAGTCATAAGAACATGAAGTGAGTTGAATACCTACAAGCATACACATTTAACATCAAGCACAAGAAGGGAGTACTCAACAAGGTGGTAGATGCCTTGAGTAGAAGAGCTCTCACCATCCAAGAGATACAAATAAAGAGCATGGGACTAGATAATTTTAATGATCTATATGCTGATGATGAGGACTTTGTAGATATTTACAAGGTATGTGCTGAACATAAGAATCATTTCCATAGCAAGTATGTTGAATATACTTTGCAAGGTAATCTCTTGTTTAAGGGAAATTAGTTATGTGTCCCTAGAGGGTCTATAAGAGATAATTTGATTCAAGAAAAGCATAATGGTGCATTGAGTGGTCACTTTGGGATCACAAAGACACAAGAACTTGTTCAAAGGTTCTAATTTTGGCCAATAATGAACCTTGATGTTAGGAGGTATGTTGAGAATTGCATTGTGTGTCAAAAGGCCAAAGGAACCTCTTCAAATGTAGGCCTATATCAACCACTACCTATTCCCACTAGGCCATGGGAATGCTTGAGCATGGACTTTGTAGTTGGGTTACCCAAGACAAGAGAAGGAATGGATAGTGTTTATGTAGTTGTGGACATATTTAGTAAGATGGCTCATTTTGTGCCATGTAAGACAACTAATGATGCTAGCCAAATAGCTTCTCTTTTCTTCAAAGAGATAGTCAGAATACATGGGTTACCTTTGAGCATTGTGTCAGATAGAGACACCAAGTTTATGAGTCACTTTTGGAAGACTCTTTGGAAAAGATTAGGCACAAATTTTTCTTTTGGATCTGCATACCATCCTCAAATAAATGATCAGACTAAGGTGTTAAATGGGAGCCTTGGTAATCTATTAAGGTGCTTGACCAAAGAATATGGTCAACAATGGGAGCAATTGATTGGATAGGCTGAGTATGCATATAATGACACTATGAATAGGTCCATAGGGAAGAGTCCCTTTGAAATTGTATATGGCCTACATCCTAGAGCAGTCTATGAAATAAGATACTTGAAGAATGGAGTTAGCAGCTATGTTGAAGATTTTTCTTGTGCAATGCAGGAGATTCATGACACAGTTAGGAAGACACTGACTGAGAACACCATGAAACATAAGACTAAGGTTGATGAAGGAAGAAGATAAATCCGATTCAATGTTGGAGACTTAGTGATGGTGCATCTAAACAAATCTAGACTACAAAACGGAGTCCCTCACAAATTGAAAATGAGAAGGATAGGTCTCTGTCCTATCTTAGAAAAGTATGGAGATAATGCTTATAAAATAGAGTTATTAGAGGATAGTGGACTGTCCCATGTTTTCAATGTTGCAGACCTGGTTCCTTACAAAGGACCATCACTTGATTTGGATCAAAGCTTTATCGAAGTCATCCAAGCTGTGGATGAACTCAAATTACCATCTACCATAGTCAAGAAGGCTGACAACATACTGGATTCAAGAGTCTACAAGAAGACTAGAACAAAGGAATACAAGAAACACTTGATAAAATGGCACAACCAATCTGATGCGGGTGTAGTATGGATCAAGGAAGCTGAGTTTAAAAAGTTGGGAATTGATCCCACCTTACTCAATCCAAGGGTGGATTGAATTTTTTAGTTTAGGGGAGGATGGTGCATGAGCACCTAGGCAATCCTCAAAGCCCTTAAGTTTTTTCTTGTATATGACATTAGCTAAGTCAGAGTTGTGAGTTTTCTTTGAGGCCTTAGTAGGTCATGTGGACTAGGTGATTTAGTTTTAGAACTAAGGTCACCAATTAGTCATTGTTAGTTGTTTTGGTTAGCTTAGGCTTAAAAGTCTAAAGTTGGAATTTGGGGTTGTTAATGTGTCCTAAACCCATGAGGGATGTAAAGAAGATGCTTTAAGGTCATTAACGGTGTTATTTATTCAAACTACATAGAATAGAGGCCCTATATTCTAGTTGGCATAAAGAATGTAAAAGATGCCAAAAGTTGTCATAACAACATTGGCAATTTATTACAAATGTTGCATGCAACTTGGCAGCATTGGATTCCCAAAAAGATAGGAGTGGGAAATGAAATAAAATGGCCTAAAAACATGGAGAATTTCATCAAAGACTCTCTTAGGCTTGAATTCTAAGGTAGAGATTATTGTAATCAAGTTTGAGAATAGTGAAACAGCTTTGCAATTTTTGTTATGTGAGGACACCAAGCTTTCTTGTGTGACAGTGCTAACTTATGGATTGAAGCATTGGTTTTTATGTTGTATTTGTGTTTTTAGGATAGTTTGAAGACTTTTTTCATTCTTTATGCAGGTAACTTAGAGTTGGTTAGTGTCTTGATTAAATTAATTAGAGTCTAGAGGGTTTCCTGGTCCTATCCTGACCAATTTGTGTTTCTATGGCTCCCCCATGAAATCTAGCCATGGGATCTTCCAAAGGGTAGATGAATTCTTTAGGGGAGCCATTTTTATATACATATTTAGAGTTAGGAGGTTGGAAGATTTGAGCTTCTATTTTTAATTCCAAGCCCTAGGCGAGCTTAGTGTGCCTAGTTAGAGGTTTGAAAGTGAAGAATTGAAGATTGCATGCAGGGGAATGAAGCACAGTATGAAATAGTCAAAGTTCTAGATGGGATATGATGAAATCATGTCATGTTAGGAGGATTAAGGATTTATCAATCCATTTGGTTGTGATTTGAACAAGAAATCACTCTAGTCCTATAAATTAGGCCAATTAGCCTATTTGACCTAGATAATAGGAAGCCTATGTACGGATGCCCTAGGAACCCAAAACCTTCCAAATCCTTAATAAAATCCAAAAGGGTACTCGAATGTGGAATTGGTTTTGTAAGTATTTTCAGAATATTTGGAAGGAAATTGAGAAAAGACCTGTTAAGGGCTATAAGGAATTAGGCCTAATTAGGCCTCCTCAAGGCTAGATCTTGAGCCCAGTAGAAAAGGGCTTGGAGATCCTTCAAAATGGATCCAAATGGAAACATATGGAATTTTTTCAAGGTTTTTAGCACCCCTACAATGAATTTAATAGTTTGTGTGAAGATGCCACTTGGAGTCTTCTAAGAGAGCATTGAAGTAACTTAAAGGTGATTGTCCTTCAAGGTTAAGCACAAGGAGTTTATCTCTTAGGGAAGAGTTTGAAAAAGTTATAGATTGATCATATAAGCCTATTTAGATCCTAGAGGAGAGTAGGATCCTTGAAGAAGACAAGCTAGATCTTCTTAGCACTTGTGCAAGCACACCAAGAAGCACATACACCAATATCTTTACAGGCTACTCTCCTATCTAGATGAACTGATCATGAATTCTACTTAGTATTATTTTGAACCTTTTAGTCTTACAGAACTCATTTAGGAGGTTTAACTTAATGATAGATTGTTCTTCCAAATGTTTGAACTCTTCTTTCATTTTTCCATCAGAATCTATCATCTCACCTAATTACTTATAGATTTTTGTATCCCCTATGGTCTCATACTTGCAATGAATGTAATCCCTAATATCTTCAATGTGTAACATGTCATATGGGGTTTGGGAAAATGCTCCTTCAGAATTATCCTCACAAGACTTAAAATGGTGCTTCTTAAATTTGTATCTTGGCCTATCAACTACATTATAGATCACAAGTGCATCCATAGCTTCTTGAAAGAGTATATGATCTAAATACCTTTAATACACCAAATTTTAGAACTTATGCTTAAATCTATCACACAATGTGGTTGTTAGATGACTATAGTTCTTCTTAACTCTTATCTCCTTGGTTACTAATTATCAAATGGTGAGAAAATGATATGCTTTAAGGTCTTTTATCTATCATTGGTTGAGTAAGTGCATTTATCACAGTTAGCTCAACTCCGCACACTGTCCAGCCAAACATAAATTTTGCGATCATAGGATATGAATCTCCAAGTGCTGCGATCACAAACATAATCTCCATAGTGTCTGTATACACCATATCTAAGATCACATGAGCTTATTCCACATAATGAGGGGTTGGATATAATCTGTTATCTACATCTAATGCTCCCCCTAAGGCCATATGACCTTCTAGGTCAATGCAGTAATGTCAACATCATGTGAAGACATAGTAGCATCTACTATCTCTCCCTAAAACAATGCCTTATTAAAATATTTTACCTTCCATATCTTCTCATCATCTTCATTTTTTGGGTTCTTGAAATGATTCTTCAACTCATCTATGTACTTGTTAAGACTTTTACCATTGTCACCAATATTCTTCTTTATAATCATAGGTGGTGGTCCTCTTCTATTGTTCATTCCATTGTACCTTCAAAAATTCACTATGTGTCCTAAGTTGTTTCATTTGAAACATGTAGGTGGTCTTCTGCCCTGATTAACTTGCAGCTTACAATACCTTGCAGTATGCCCAAGGTTATTGCATTTGAAGCATGTGATCTTGGATGATGACTCTTCTCTTATGTAATCTTGTATGTTCCTTGACTGATCTAGTTTCCTGCATTCTCCTTTCTTATGTCCATATGCATAATAGTTATAAAAATAACTGGTAAAGGGTTTGAAAGGACCTTTACTTCTGCAATCTCTTTTCATGTGTCCAAGTTTGTTGCATCCCAAGCATCTACCTTTGAAAGCTCTGATCCGATCTTTAGCTTCTTCAAAAGTAGATCTATCTTCAGTCTTTGCTTCATGTGATTCTTCATGAGTCTTAGAACATTCTCCTTCATTGTATCCAATTCTAGTCATGTCTCCTTTAGGTTTCTATCTCTCTCTTTGTTCATCAATTTTATCACTGCTCATGTGTAACTTCTCAATGTGTAACTTGGATTGAGTGAGTTCACCTTTTATGATCTGATTGTACTTCTCCAATTCCTAACATTTATCCTTGTAGTGATCAAGTTCAGTATTCATCTATCCTATCTACATATTTTCTTGTTTTAGAGTCTCTTCAACTTTGTATCTTGCATCCTTTTCATGTTGAATTTCTTTAATCAAAAGATTAATTTATTCTTTTTCTTGCTCCAGCTTCTTAACTTGGTCTAATGTATCATTGTCTGAATCCTTTTTGATCTTATCCATAAGGTCTTGTTTCTGACTTCTTGAAAGTTCAAGGTGTTCCTTTAGTTTCTTAATGAAACCTTCTACTATTCTTAATTTGAATTTCAATTTGTCATTCTCAGCCTTTTCTTTGTCCAGGTCATCAAGTGTTACTTCAAAGTTCTCTTGCAAACTTTATGAATCCATTTTGATCTCCCTTAAGTTGTTAGGTTTTCTCTCCAAGGGCCAATAGCTCTGATACGAATTGTTAGGATTAATTAATATTGAGAGGGAGGTGAATCAATATTACAACACTTCAACTTAAACTTAAACCAATTGCAAATAAACCATATCAATGTTGAAATGAAAAGAACATAAACACATAACACATAACTCATAACACCATTATTTATTTTCAAGGAAACCTTGGCCAAGGGAAAACCCCAGTGAGGATGGTACCGACAACTATGCACTAAAATATAGAATCCATGAACAAGCATTAGGAGATCTAGCCCTATTAGGAGCTGAGTATTACATAGTACATTTCCTTGTTAGAGGAATAGAAATCTTGTTAGGGATATATAAAAACCCTGTTAAAGGTGTGGTGAGCTTACAGCTCTTACAATCAAAATTCTATTACAAAAGTGTTCTTCAATGATGAACAATACAAGCATCTTCTATCCTTTGATAGTTCCAGTTATGTTTCACAATAGCCTCTATCAATCACTGATCTCGCATCTTCTATCAGTCATCAATAATATCCCAAATTCACATCCATCATACATACATGTTTGTCAAACTTATTGCTTCCATAAAACACTCTATACTTATATCAATTCTATCGTCCAGTCGACTCTCAAATACAATATAAAACATAATAATTATTTATACAAATGAAAAATACTAAGTTGGAAATCTTGTATTACCAGAGTGTCAGAAATATACAACCTTCATCTGACTTACCATGTTACCATTCCATCTAGCCTTCCCTCAATCATCATGACTATTCATATGTCTTGTTTCACTGTTCCTCTATCTTCACATGCCTTCATAACACTATAACTTATTGATATCAACACCAAAACATGTGTGAACTTAATAGAAGGTCATAGATATAAAAAAAGTCTTCCTCTAAGTTTGCAAGCTATGATATATCATATATCAGCTTCGCTGATCAAAAACAGTACTACAGTATACTGTAACTCTGATTCTGTACTTAGTCATTTTCATGACTGTGTCTCCAATACCTATACTCACTTCATGTGATCACT
>BSBK01006080.1:240000-387500 GCA_027943335.1 Chamaecyparis obtusa
ATGTTGATTCAGAGAAAGAAAAAAAATAGTAAATCATATTAAATAATTTGAAAAATACATGGTGCACTAGAGGAGAGAGTCCTCTTCAAGGAATATGTATTTCTTTTTTTGATTGGGATAGATTTGTTATGAAAAATATGTTGCAAGAATGAAAACTATCGATTTCAGTGATTTGGGAATTTGAATTGTTATAAAGAGAAAATATAGGCCACAAACCAATTTTTATTTCTTTGTGCACTAGATATATATGTCATCTATGACATGTTTTGAATTAGGGGAAAATATGTTATTTACATATAATTTTTTTGGTGGGGAACTAGACCCCTTATTTTCAGCATTTTTCAGCAGCTGAAAAATCATCTTTAAAAATTAAAAAAACATATCAATTCTTATCAAAAAATATATTAAAAATATTAATCATTAAAATTTCATCCATTTGATCACATTTATTAGTTTACATCATCTTAAAATTCCAAACATAAATGTCATTTTTATACTATTGAAGTTGAACAACTTTGATTTTGTTAGCCTCTTCCTTTGTAAAAGGGTGACAGCTTATTGTGCTTTTACCCGTATGTTATTTAGAGGATCACTACGAGGCTTAAAATGCTCAATGAGAAAGTACCTAGGTCCTCAAAGCTGGTGTTGCCAAAAAGGGTATGCTCATTCCTCAAGATGTTATTTCTATTGGTTAGGATTTAATTTCTATTGGTGATCATGGTAAAAGATACTTGTTCTCTATGCAAGTGCATTTTGATAGGACTTACATATTCAATCAAAAGGTGTTGGTAATCAATTCTAGTTTATCCATGATGTCATGGATATGCATGATGAAGTTATAGACAAAACATTAGAGAGTACTAAAATTATTAAGGAACTTCTTTAGTGTGGCTTGAGTATATGACCTTGTTTCATTTATTTTCAGGGACTAATCTTTAGCTAATGGTATGCTATTGGATTTAGTTTCCTTATCTTTTTATTTTTTTCTATTGGAAGCATTTTGTTGTAAAGGTTTTTGCTCAAGGTACTTTCAAAAGCTATTTTACCATAATTAAAAACATTACATTAGGATTCTACGATACAACTTCTAGGATTAGGTTAGGATTTAATTAGAATTATAATTCAATTAGGCTTTAATTGAAATTAAATGTATGCCTTGTCTCACTATGAAATTTTTTATAATCTAAACACTAACATCTTTTATTATCCTAATCACAACTAGAACCCCTTTTATATTTCTTAACGTTTATCATAATCCATATCACTTCCTCACTTTATCCCAATCCTAATTCTTACGAAACTCTAATCCTAACCCTACCCCTAATTATAATTCTAAACCTAACTCTAACTATAATTATAATCTTATCCTTACCCTAACTAAAACCATAATCCTAATCCTATCCTAATTATAAATATAATCCCAAACATAACCCTAACCATAATTATAACCCTAACCCTAATATTAAACCCTAAACATAATTTTGGTCATTATTATCATTATAATCCTAATTGTAACATAATAATTATTTTTCTACCCATAATCATAACCCTAATTATAATTCTACCCGTAAGTATAACATAACCATAATTATCATTCTAACCCTAACCCTAACCCTAACCCTTTATGTAAAAAAAATATAAACCCATCCCTAACCCTAACTATGATGAAAGCCTTAACCATAATCCAAACCCTAAACCCTAATCTTAAAACCTAACCCTAACTATAATCCTAACCTTACCTCTAACCCTAAACTTGATGTAAAACCATAATCCTAAACCTAACCCTAACCATAATCATTACCTAACCATGAGCATGAGCATAACTTTATACATAACTATAACCCAAAATCTAACCCTGAACCTAACCCCAAAGATAATTCCAACCTCACTATAATACTAACCATAATCCCATCTGTTACCCTAATATTAACCATGATGTAAAATCACAACCCTAACCAAAACCCTAAATCCTAAACCTAACCATAATCCAAAAGATCACCCTATCCCTGGCCCTATTCCTAACCTTAATTATTATGTAAATCTTTACCCTAACCATAACCTTAATAATAATCCTAAACCCTTACCAACTATAATCTTGACCCTAATGCTAACCCTTACCCTAATCTGAAACCCTATCACTAAATGTATCTTAACACTAATCCTAACCATGATTTAAATTATAATCTTAACCATAACCATAACCATAACCCTAACCCTAACCCTAACCCTAACCCTAACCCTAACCTTAAAACTAACTCTAATTGTAACCATAACCATAATACATACCCTAACTCTAACCCTAATCTTGACCAAAACCTAATCCTAACCATACCCCTAATTAATCTTATTGTGATTATAACCCTATCCCTAACCATAACTAAAATATTAATCCTAATCCTACCCTATTTATAATAATCTAAACCATAAACCTAACCCTAAGATCAACCCTATCTTGAACCTTAAATATAACCTTAACCATAATTGCAACATAACAATAATTATCATTCTAAACATAACTCTAACCATAATGTAAACTCTAACCCTAATTGTAACAATAATGTAAAACTAACCCTAACCCTTACCTTGAACCTAACCATGATGAAAACCTTAAAAATACATGATCTCAACCCTAACCATTAACCTTAATCTTAAAATCTAATGTTCTAACCATAATCCTAACCTTAAACATGATGTATGACTGTTATCCTAACCTTAGCACTAGCCATAATGCTTACCCTAATCCTGAGCATAACCTAAAATGTAACCCTAACCCTAACCCTAACCACAATCCAAACCCTAAACCTAATTAATCTTAATCATAACCCTAACCATGATGTAAAACAACAATCCTAACTGTAACCTTAAACCAAAAGCATAACCCTTACCCTATCCTTCCAATAGCATAAGTCAAAACCTAACCTTGATCATGATTTAGATGTTAGACCTAACCATAACATTAACCCTAGCCATATCCTAAACCCTATTCTTAAATGTATGTTAACCCTAACCTTAAAAGTAATCGTGACCCTAACTATAATGTAAAGCCTGACCCTAACCCTAATCCTAACCCTAACCATTATGTAAAATTAATCCAAAGACTAACATTTATCTTAACCATGAAATAAATTTAACCCTCACAATAATCTTAGCCCTGCCTCTAAAGCATATCCAAAATTCCAACCCTAACCCAACCCTAAACCCTAACCCTAGACCTAGAATCATGATGTAAATTCTTATTCTGACCTTAATCCCAAGCCTAACAATATTGTAAATCCTAACCATTATCCTAACACTAAGTCATAACCCCTACCATAACCCTAAGCCTAAGTCTAAGGCTAAGCCTAAACCTGTTTGCTAATAGTAATCCTAACCATAACCCTAAACCCTAACCCCACGCATAATTCTAATCCTTACCGTACTCTTGACCCTACCCATAGACCTAAACCCTAAAGCATATTCGATAATACAATACTATAAAATTATATATTAATTAATTTATTCTATTCCATGTTACCACACAACTGCTACTAGCTTATACACATTTAATTTCATAATATATATAAAATATGTTGAAAGAAATCCTTCTTGAGACACCTATTTTTAATCAATTTTCACCCTACAGTCAAACAAACTTTTCCACAAAAACGACCATTCATCCATCCATCTATCCATCTATCTATCTATCCATCTATCCCACATATTTAACCCAAAAATATTCAAATCCAAACCCTAAAAACTATGTGAAAATAAGTCTTTTCATTCACTGCGAGACTTTAAATGTAACCCGGCGAATCAAAGCGCGTGCAAACCTTTTTGCTTGATAAATCCGCAACGTACAATGAGATCTAAAGATGAAGCAAATGATTCGGCTCTGTTGTTATTATTGCTAACAAATTAATTAAATGCACGTGCTTTTCCTGTTCTACCACGTTGCGGTTTGTATTGGAAATGCTGAAGCGCATTAAACGACGCTTCTGGCCACTTGCAAGGGAGCCCTTCATTCATATCTTATCCAGAATCTCTTCCTCCTCAATATATTTTATCTCTTGGGGTCAACATATTTCAGAATTAACTAGACTCTGCCATTGCCCTTTCATAGCTGAAGGAAAATTTTAGTTTTCACTGGTGAAATGGCTGATTGTTGGTTCATTAGAATCTCTGCAGGTTATAATGGTCTTTTGGTCCCACTATTTCTGCTCACTTTCATCTCTGCTTTAGAAGACGTGAACAAAGCAATTTGTTGGGTTCTTTCTCGAGTTGGATTGTTGGATCCCGAAAGATCTGCGTTGGAGGAATCTTCTCAGGATTCTGTTGTGTGCGCAGACATGATTAGAGAAAGTTTGCCCCTCCTCACTTTTGGAAAATTTGCAGAGAGGTTTAGGGAGATCGAGGAGGAAGTTTTATGCGCCGTTTGTTTGAACTCGTTTGAGAAAGATGATGAAATAAGAGAGCTCTGCAATTGCAGTCACGTATTTCATAGGAACTGTTTAGACAGATGGATTGATCAGCGTCAAGACACGTGTCCTCTTTGCAGATGTGCTCTTCTTCCACAAAGGCATGAGATGATGTTGGATGTTCAACCAGGAACTCCCTGGGTGGTCGATCAGATCTCCTATCTCTTCGGAGATGATTTAATGGTTTCTGAATAGAAAAAACACCAAACATATTTCTACTTGTATATATGTAATTGCATCTGATGAGCCGAGTTTTAGTAGTCTATAATAATAATTTGTTGTGGGCTTTCTTCCACTAATGTTCAGAAATTCAAGGCATAGAAGACAGATCTGTAGGAAAAAGTTTATGTTTGGTTAGCATTTTTCTGTGTGGTTTAGAATGGCCGATTGATTTCATGGATTGTCATCACATACGTCATTAAAGAGTGCGTTCGAAGTGGGTAGTGATAATAACATGCATTCATTTTCCATATCAAGACGTGATTTCTATAAAAAGTGATAATGTGAATTCATAGATGATTTTTACTACCAAAGAGTACCAAATTTCACAAACATATATTTGATTGGCTGAGGTCAACATATATTGTTGACTTCATTTCGTGTTCTAGCTTCTCATTGTTTATTTTTTAGTCTTTTATCTTTTTTCTCTTTTTTGGTTAGTGTGTTGCCTCTGCTCCATCTCTCCTTATATCTCATGTGGGAGGCTAAGTCTGCACATTTCATTTTTCATTCTTCACTCTCTATTTCTGATGATGGATCACGGAGTGTGATCCGTCGATGCTAAAAAGACTTACACAATCGAATCCAGAAACTAATTGCATCATAATAGATTGTGAAAATCTGATGTTTTTAAAATAGAAAGGATCAATCAACTAGAATTTGATTTTAAATTAAAAGAATAAAAGGATCAAATTTGTTATTACATAAATGACTGAATGGCTAATTAGTCAGATCCAGTAGATTACAAATATAATCAGATATATTATAACATCTCTTAAAATAAAAAGAAGGAAAATACATGGCAAACCACATCATTAAGAATGAAAATTTCATCAACAGCACTGCCATAAACTTTTCTGTTGCGATTAGAGATGCTGGCAGACATGCTGTCCAGTAGTACATGGACCGCAGAAAACTGGACCTCGTAATTTTATACTTACCACATAAAAATTCTTGCAAATCGAACTAAACTGGGCTGATCAATTACCACAATTACGAAGCGTTCCTTTCTAAGAAAAAACTCTCTTTAATCCTATCAATTCTCACTGTAACGTAAAGAATACGGAGATTGAATATTTGATAAGGTGAACATTAATGTGGTCAATTAAATCAATGGTGACATTGATAAGGTTCACATTACCGCACACAAAATTCATCGACCTTGAAAGTGAGGAGTATACGTTGATGTGGTCAAAGATTACTCATGATAAAAGTTGGGAAATGAATATTAGCTCTCTGATGAAAAAAAGTTTCAGCCGAAAGATAATGAAATGGGCAAGGACATGAATGTGTTCGTATAATATCGATGGTGCTTATGTATAAAACTCCTTGAGGTGAACAAATTTCCAAACGTGAAGGTGGAGATTCAATTCAGAAAAGTTGGAGCGCATTTCAACAAGTTGGGAGTGGATAGGCGCTCTTTAAGTTCTAGACAGAATGTACTATAGAAAAAAATTAAACTTTTTTTAGATTCGTAAAAATACAGTGATTTTTTTGCAAATTTTTTGTGGTTTTCAACCACAAAATATGCAGATCGTGAAGAACAAATGCATTTTGTAGGAAGCTTAGCCACATCTGAATAGATATGCCTGTAAATTTCCAGTTGTAGACCATTAAAGTTATGCATTATGAAGTGAATGTCACTCTTTAAAAATGTTGTTTTCAGTAACATACTAGTTTGCGTGGGAGATAGAAAAATGGACTAAAATCAAATTTAATTTTTTTTTTTAAATATATTTAGAATCTAGACACAAAATCATAAAATTCACCAATTTACTTCATCTTCCAATTTGTAACGGTTTAGCAATAATATATGTTTGAAAGTGAAGATTTTTTTCAAAATGTACATTTCAGTGTCATTTTAGACAAGAAAGTATAACCCACAATTGTGGGTCCACTCGACAGTCAACTTCTTTTGTATGGCTCTCTTCATTACAAAATTTCAAGAAATTTAAAATCACCTCATTCTCTTCTACTACAACATCTTCTTCATCTTCATCATTATCTACAACTTTTCTTTTGCTTTTGTTATTTAATCTCTACTACAATTTCTCACTTTTTTCCATTTCCATATGTTTTTTTGTGTAGTTTAATATCCTCAACATGCAGATCTTCCTTTTCATTTCCTAGAAAAAAAATCCTGATTAAATGAGCTCTTCTTAATTTTCATCTTTGATGCTTGATTTTTCCAATTTCACTCAAATCTTCTTCAACCTTATCATAAAAAATGGGACCATTATTTTCTATTAATTTGGTTTTCAAACACTTTACATCTATTTCACATAACCCCCTTAGTTTGCATGGTATGTCTACAACTTGTGCCTTGTTATCCTCTCAACATGTGTAGGCTATTCCCACATGCTTATCTCTTGATTTGATTTGAACTAAAGGGCTATAACACACCTTCTCTTAGATTTTTATTTTTGTTTTCCTCTTTCACTTGAAAGAACCTTCTTCTTCTCAATTATTTCTACCTCACAAGATAAATTTAATTCCTCGCACTCCTTCCAATCTTCATTTTTTTCCTCAAGATTGCACTCTATCCTCTTTGTCTTCCATTCAACTTTACACTTTTCATCTTCTATCGAACCACCTACACGTAGTTCCTTCATATACATTTTCTTATCAATTTCATTTCCTTTATTTTTTCCAACCTCCAGGGCATCCATTTTTGCCTTCATTTTCTTAAATTCTTTCCCAAAATTGGATTATCATGTGTCTCCTTAGGACCAAACTCATGCTCCTTTTTTAACTCATCTTCCTTCACTTCATCAAGTCTCGTAGAGACTCACCTTTTCCTTAGCAGTCATAGGTCCTCCCTACAAAGCCTCAACCTCTACTAGAGGATAAAAACTCACACACAAATTCTCTTTGTAATTTTTTTTTCATTTTGAGGATGTTTCACTTCATTTAATTTCATTGGTCTTTTCTATTCTTCCAAGAAAATTAATTCAACTCTCCCAACCCATCCTCTAACTCTGATACCACTTAATGAAAATGGGATTGGGGATAAGCCCAAATTTACTGTACACAAACTCAACTCAATTTATTTTCTCTAAAACAAACCAAACAAATAGAAACCCACTTCTTCATAACAAAGAATTGTACAAACACTTTATATATCCAATCAAAATCTTCTATTACATATAAACTACTACAACTTGCATTAATAAATTTAAGTATACATTTGACAGGAAAGATACTACCTACATTTAGAGTTTTGGATAGAGCTTTAAATGTAATTACTACAAATTCTGTGATTTAAATATTTAATTTATAATTAAATATTATTTACCAAATTAAATGTTGTTTTGTTTAGGATATATTAATAATTCACTAGAATTTATTGAAAATATATTAAAGAAAAAAAAAATTATATCTATCTAAAAATGTAAAAAGATATGATTTTCATCACATTATAAAAGAATAGTCATATTGAATTTATAAAGTATGTAGATATTTTTGCTGCCAATATAATTTTTTGATCTATTATTTATCCCTTCTTTCTAGCTCCTATTTTTAGATTCTAGTACTATTCATATTAGACTTCTTATTCTAATTATTTTTCTTGGTAAAGTTATGATATTACTCATATCTATTTTTACGAACGATAAATAGTTATAATAAATTTTCAAAACTTTAAAAAAAAAAAAATTTAAATTGACCAAAGTTCTATTTTGTTTGAAATTTTTAACTTCATTTGGACAACCTATTTTATGACTGAAGATTCATAAAAATTCATAGCTTTATTTTCAAAATCACTTGATCATCAATATTCAACAAATATTTATTAAAAGAAGAAAACTAAACTTCAACTCCACTCTTAGGAGTTTGACTATCTTTAAATTAAAAAATAACCAACAATAGGGGCTAGGGTTTCATGCGTACGGCTTCTTGTCCAGGGAAAACTTTAAGAAACCCCTTCCCTAGAAAAAGTATAAAATCCTAGCGAATCCTACATTATTTTGGGTAAAAAATAATAATATTGTTGGCGAATTTTTTTAATTTGAAAGGAAAAATATTATTTGTACTGGCAATTTTTTTTCAATTATATGAAAATTCTATAAAATATTGGCGAATCCTTCATTATTGAAGAAAATCATGATGACATGAACCTATACCTAGAAATCGTCATTATTTGACGGGGGCGCTCCCTATCGCGGTACAAGGTGGGGTCGAGGGGCAGCGCCCCCACGAGGGTTTTCGGGGGCAGTGCCCCCCGGAAGCTAAAATGACTTTTATTATTTTATGAAGGTACTCTGAGATTTTACATCTCCTGACAAGAGATAACCCTACTTTTTGTAACTGTTGATGATTTGAGATCAATGGCAAGAATTCTATTTCGGGCCAAGATTTTAAAGGACACAACCATTCCCCTGAAAGTCTCCAGAATAGAGACATGTATCAATCTATTTTAGACCAAAGTTTTAAAAGCCATAACGTTTCATTGAAAGTCTTCGAAATAGAGACACATGTCAAATCTTTGTACTTCACCCGTACTCTAACTTAAATTTTCACTGCATATTGGTGAATATGACCATCGATTAAGACAAGCTTAGGAAATTGTAGGTGAAAATATTAAATTTATTGTGTGGAAAAATTAATTCGATTGGTGAAGTCATCGCTGAAATAAAAATAATTCCATGTCAGTATTGGCGATTTGCCAATGCATGGGACCCAATTTTTATAAAGTGTGGGTGACGTGGCCACCCCGAAAGTCTAATTTTTTTTGCCAAATTTTGGGTCCCCAATGAGTGCAATTTGCCAATTGGTGAATATTCGCCACTAAAGTTATCCTTGTTCCTATCTGTGTCTTTTCTCTGAGCTTTCCATCTATCATACCACATTTACTGCGGGATTTTTGCATTAGGGTTAGCTTTTAGTATGGCTCCAACCAACTTCAACCCAGCAGTTGATGCCGGTGTGCAAGTTGAAGATTCAAAATGCCATGGTCCCTCCTCTGAACAAACATCCTCACAATTTCATCCTGAAGGTCTTTCACGAGGTAACCCTGACATTGTTCTTAATCTGCAAGAATTTGATTCTGCATGTGAATGGTTAGAAAAGCATACTCTGATTGGATATTTTGTGGGTTGCAAATTCCTCCTGAAATCATCCTCAAAGATTGGGTAAACAAGAGTTGGACCCCTCATGGGGTCTGCCTTAACAGTGTGAAAAACCTCACCAAGGGTTTTTTCCTGTTCCGTTTTGCTAACCCTTCCCAGGCAGAAGCTCTTTTTAGCCATGAGCCTTGGACAGTTAGGTCCTCCCTACTTGTTTTCCAGAGATGGTCTCAAGACTTCACTATCTCGAATGACAAGAAACTTAGGGTTCCCATTTGGGTTGAGTTTCCTGGTCTCCCTTTACCATGTTGGCCTTTTATTGAGTCTATTGCTAAAACCCTAGGCAAGGTCATTGTCATGGAGCATGACAAATTTTTTAATGCCTAACCTCAGAAGCCTATTTGTGTTGAGGTCGACATTTCTAGGGACCTCAAAGACACTATTGAAATCCAGGTTGGCTCTCTCACTATCTCTCAAAAAGTGCTTTATTTGAACCTGCCAAACACCTATTATAGGTGCCAATTAGCAGAACACAAGATTAAAGACTGCCCTCTAGCCACCCCTCGGGTGAAACCATCACCAAAGGAAGCGCCTGTCAAAAACTCAGAAGCTGGAAAAAAAGAAGAATGGACTACAGTCATGCGAAAAGGTAGGAATGCCTCAAGCTCTAAAATGGCACACGCTCCTTCTGCAACTGTGTCACCTCTGAAGCCTCTGATTAAAGAACTTTCACCTTCCGCCGAAGCGCCACCAGTTGTGCCACCTATTTCACACCCTATTATTCAAGGGAAAGTTTTAGCTGCGAGGCCTACCACTTTAGAAGTGGTGCTCGTGTCGCAAGTAGTTTCTTCAACTTCCTCTCAGTATTTAGATCGATCTCACAGTCCTGATGGATGTACGGATGACCTAGACAAATGATGATTTATCTCTTCTGGAGATTTACTTCCCAGTTTTGGGTCAGTACCAACTTTCTTGCAGAATAGTTTCTTCTCTCTTGGGGACGAGGAAAACATGCAAGAGTTTTTATGAACTTTTTGTCTTGGAATGTGCGAGGTCTAGCTGACCTCTCCAGAAAGTACTATGTTCATGATACCCACCGCAGACTTCACAATCTAGATGTTTTATGTTTACACGAAGTGAAAATTTCTAGTTTCCTGCTTAATTCTGCCTGTCGCATCATTTGGTCGGACGACATTATTTTTTCCTCTTAGCATGAAGTTGGTAAAGGTGGTGTCATTATTATTCTTTCACCTCACCTTCATTATTTTATTATTGCGCATGGATCTGATCCGATGCAACTTGTCTCTTGGATCTTGTTGTCTTTTCACAACCATTCTTTTGGCATCATTAATGTTTATGCTCCCAATGATGCTGTGGAAAGATCTCAGCTTTGGTGCTAGCTGGCAGACAATTTGCCTCTTGTTGCTTGAGTTATGTGTGGGGACTTTAATATGGTTGAGTTGGCCTCTAACAAGGAAGGGATTTTTCCTTTTCGATGGACAGTTGGGGAGAGAGAAGCTTGGTACCATATGCACAATAAATTGGGTCTTTTTTATCCCAATGCTAACTGCCACCAGCAAGGTGGGGTCTGGCATACTTGGTCTAATTTCAGAGCTGGTTCTGACTGCATATTTAAGAGATTAGATCGTTCTATAATAACTACTCAATCTTTTTTCTCTTTCTCTAAAGATCGAGGCCTACCTATCACTCCTCTAATGGATGTGACCTTATCAGATCACTTCCCCATTTATTTTTCCATCACTTGGCATTCCTCTACCAAGTGGGTAGCTCACACTCAATTTTTCCTCAACATGTCTGTGCTGACGCATGCTTCCACTATTGCTCACATTCTCCAAGTCTAGAATTTAGAGCCTCGGCCCCACAGTCATCTTGGTTGGATTCAATGGTGGAATGATGCCATCAACCATACTGCGAGATTTCTTCGCATTTACGGCCATCAGTTAGCCTATTACATGAAGCATGCTTATGAAGATAACACTAAGGCTCTTTCCAATGCTTATGATGTGCTTGCATTGAACCCCTTTGACACTGAGCTCCAGCTTAAGCTAGCCCAGCTTCGACATGAGAAGCAAATTGGAGATGCCTATCCTACTCATGGAGCTCAAATCAAAGCTCACCTCCATTGGATGGAGGTGGGTGATAAAGCCTCTAAGGAGTTCTTTCATGCCCTCAAGGCCTGACATACCAATGTTGGTATTCAAAAAATCAAACAAGGATCTGAAACTCTTACTGAGCTCCCTGCCATTCTTCAGGCTTTTGTTCAACACTATGAAAAAGTGTTTTCTTCTCAAGGAAATTATGTTTCTCGGGAGGAGGCTCTTAAGGCTTGTATTGCTGTTACTCCAAACCGGGTAGCGGTTGAGCAATGGGCCTTTTGTGAGAAACTTCTTACCATCAGTGATCTTAAAGAAGTAGCTTTTTCTATGGCCGATGATAAATCTCCAAGATGTGTTGGCTTCTCCTGTGAATTCTACAAACACTTATGGGATGCTATCGGTCCCGACTTGCACAAATTTTACTTCAAGGCCTTTCATAATAAAATTTTGGGTGCTATTATAAATAAAGGGAATATAAAATTCATAACTAAAGTTGGCGATCCTGAGGATATCTACAATTGGAGGCCCATCACCTTGTTGAATGTCTCCTACAAGATAATTGCTAAGGCTTTAGCTCTCAAAATCAGACATCTCCTTCCGCTTATTGTTCACCCTGAGAAAACTGGTTTTATTAAGTCCAGGTATATCCTTGACATCATTATTGTTGTCTGGGAAGGGATGGAATGGGCTCGTTAGTCTATGCAAGCCACTTTATTTCTGAAAATTGATTTTGCTAAAGCCTATGACCGCATTGAATGGCCTTTTATTCTTTCCATGCTTCAAGCTCTTGGGTTTGGTCCTCACTTCTTGCAGTCTGTGGAAATGATTTTTGGTGATGCCTCTGCTTGCATTACTATCAATGGGTTGCAATTTGGTACTTTTGGGCTTTTCAGATCCATCCGGCAAGGTTGTCTGTTGGCTCCTACATTATATGTGCTTACTGCTGAAGGCTTTGGGTATTTTCTTGCCAACTCAGTCTCCTCTGGTTTGGTTCAGGGCATTTCCCTTCCTAAATCCTCTTCCCAGCTTGTTAATGGTCACTTTGTTGATGACTACTTTCTCACTCTTATTGAGGATGAGGAGAATATATCTAATGCTTTACATTGCCTGGACACCTTTTGTCAAGCCTCTAGTTCTGCTATCCAATGGGATAAGACCCTTTATTTCAAACAGTCTTTCCTTCCAGCTCCTCCCTGGCTTGCTAAGTTCGACTGGAAATGGGTCCAACATGGGGAATTTTTCCACTTCTTGGGCATTCCCTTTGCCTTCCATGGATCCTTTGTGGACTTATGGAATGTTGTGATTGCCAAGATTGAGAAAAAGTTATAATATTGGATTTTCAAGCCCCTCTCCCTTGCTGGGAAATTTTAGATTTGCTCCAAAATTCTTACTGCTACTCATGTCTACTACTCCTCTTGCTGGGCTCCTTCTAAAGCCTCATATCTCAAGCTAGAATGCCTCCTCAGAGACTTTCTCTGGGCCTCTAGAGCTGATAGCCATGGGTTCCATAGGATTTCTTGGGAGTATTGTTGTCTTCCTTGTGATTCTGGCAGCCTTGGCCTTCTCTCCACTCAGAAGCAAGGTCATGCTCTTTGTGCTAAGTGGATTATTCGGGCTCTTACTGGGGATGAGGCCTGGAAGATCCTTGTCAGGCACTGCATCCCTTCAGGATTCCCTATTCACAGGCTGTCTTGGAAGGGCATTGGTCTACAGACCTTGCTCATTATGAAAGAGCCTATTCAAATCCATGGTACTTTCATCATTAAGAGCATTTGGAAAGCTTGGGAAGATATTAAGTCTTGGCTTCATTGGGATGGTGATGGCTTTTGCAATGGGCTTTCTTTCAATCAACAAAACCTCTAGTGGTCTCCATTGTTTTCTATTCAAGGCATCCCCCTAGCTAAGACTCAAGGGGCCAATGCTCTGCATTTTTTCAAATCTGGCATTCGGACTCCCAAGGACCTCTTCTCTAGGGCCACTATGAGTCTCCACTCTTGGGCGGATATGCAGGTGCAGTACCATTTGGCTCGCATAGATTGTCATACTTTTGATCTGCTGGTCTCTTTTATTCCTGATAATTTGCTTCATAAGCTTGGTATTCAGGCTATTTGGCACTGGTGGAAGGATTGGAAATGGTATCCTGCCACTCCTTTCAGCAATTACAAGCCGAGGCTGGGCTACAAATGGTTGTCTCCCCATCTTCCTATGGTGGACATTCTTAACCAGAGATGGCACCTTCAATCTTCCACTTCTCACTGGAGCTCTCACTTTTAGACCATTTGGGCTGCCATTGCGGAGCCCAAGATGGTTCTCTTTGCTTGGTGTTTTCTTTTCCAAGAGCTTCTAGTGGGACCTAGGCTCAAACATCTGGGTGTTCACGACCCTCGATGTCCTTTCTGTGGTCACCCTAAGACCTTTTTGCACATCTTCTGGTTTTGTAGGAGAGCTCAAGAGTATTGGAAGTGGATTCATGATTTTTTCAAACCCTTTAGGCCTGAGCCTTTCTCCTAGCATATGATTGTCCTGGGGGATTCTCCTAGACTTCCTTCCAAGTTTACCCAGATCTAGCATACTTTTCGGATGGAGATTTTGTTCAATTTGTGGAAAGATAGGAATGATGTTATTTTTTCTCACAGCTTTCTTGACACAAATGTTGCTCTGTATAATAAGGCTTGCATATGTAATAATGTTATGATGCAAATTCAGGTTCAAGCTAATAAAATGGCTCTGGAGGTGGCCCACCTGCAGGAGCTGCTCAATCACTGGGGCAATGCTCCCTGCACTATTGCCTAGTTTCCTCCTGATACCATCTCTACTAAAGGTACTCCTCCCAGAGGTCACCATCGTGGGCATAGCTCCTCGACTCACTGCTCCCATACCCCATGGTCACAAGCTCCCTAGAGGTGGAAAAAATGGTTGGCGGTGCTGCTCGGCTTCTCCACCTCGCCGTACTTCTGGGTGGTATCTAGCTCTGACTCAGTCTGCCCCTCTTGATGCTCTTAGTACTCATCGTGGCTCTGATTGGCATCGTTCAACCTTTTCCATTTTCCCCGCCTGGCTCTGGCCATTTCTCTGCCCCAAGTGAAAGAGAAAGAGAAAGAAGTAGAAGATGATGGTTGGTCAATTCCTGACCCTCCTGTTAACCCCAATGATGTGTGGGGTTCTGATGATAAAGATCCCCCTCCTTCTAGCACCGCTCTTGCTACTTAAAGGCTTTATGCCTATTTTTTTTTTATGAATAGTTGTTCTTGTTTTCGGCTCTGCTGTGTGAACTCTACAGGGTGATTTTTATGTCCTTCGGCCCCTTTTTTGTGAATATGTAACTTTTATATTTTATTAATAGAGAAGGCACTATTCATTAAAAAAAAAAAATACCAGCAATCTTATGTAGACCCTTCACTAATAATTTTTTTCTCATTAATTTTCAACAAATATTTTATCTAATGAAAACACTCCACTTTGAACATGCTAATAATAGTTGTGCCTGGTCCTAGTCTAGTTTGGAGTCAAGGTCAACTCATATAGTTGCAATCTCCACTGAATCAAGAATATTTATTGATCTTATTAATCATTTATAATTGTAATCTAATGATTCACTAGAAAACTACACCTTTTAAGATCAAAATATAATATATATTGTATGGTAAAGATTCATTCCAAATTATTTATTCTAACTTTTAATACACTTAGTAATAATAATTTGTTGTGGAATTCTATTATTTATTTAGAGTATAAGAGGTACAAGTATGGTTATTGTCTATTAAGAGGAATCATTATTGTTTAATATTTTAATTTAATAGAATTCAAAGTGTAAACCTTACACTCTAATCTTAACTCTAAACCCTTACCCTAACATAATACCAACCACAATGTAGACCCTATATCCAACCATAATCCTAATCATAAACCTTAAGCAATAGTCCTAACCATAGAACTAACCATGATGTAATCCTTTATCCTAACCCTTAACTCTAACACTTATTCATTTTCATTTTAAAATAAATTATCAAAACACTTCCAAAAATGCCAAGTGGCACCTTGAGAGGTTATGACTCCCCTTGCCAAGGACATGTAACATGGAAGGGAGGAGATAACCTCTAAGAAGAATTTATGAAATATTTTGTAATCAATATAGAGGAGTGAATATTAATTAAATAATGAGATAATATTTAGTTAGATTTTGGATTAAGAGATACTAATTAATTATAGTAAACTATTATATAATGAATAAGTAAAAAATGACTAAATTTTATGAATATTAGAGGAAGAAGGAATTTTTTAATTGTGTTGATTTTAAGTGTTTATAGTTTGAATTCTATTAAATTAAAATATTAAACAATAACGATTATAAAAGATGAATAAATATTCTTGCAAGATAAAACATATCACAATTTTATTGATTTAATGAATATTACACCCATTAGGGTTGACCTTGACTCCAAACCGGATTAGGTCTATGCATAACTATTATTAGCATGTTCAAAGTTGAGTTTTTTTGCCCTTAGAATAAATATTTGTTAAAATTAATGAGAAAAAAAAATTGGTAGTTGTTTTTAATTTTGGTAGTCAAAGTTCTAAGAGTGGAGTTGAATGTGAATTTTCTCCTCACGATAAATATGAGTTATCAAGGTTATATTATTATTATGACGGCAATAGAAAATAGATGGCAATTTTGACCAACTAGCATAAAATCTTATTATTATTGACTATAATAAGTTGTGGTGGAGCGATTTGGAGCTGGACCAATGGTTTTCTCAGGTCCCCGAAAATTCTCCTATGCAGAGCTTTGTAATGCAATGAGAAATTTCAGCGATAATGAAAGCTTGGACAAAGAAAAAGCAAGTCAGTTTTGACTATTTAACACTTTTAGCCTAAAAATCAATCATTAGTGTGAGATGTTTACAACTAAACAAAAAAAAATGTGGATGTGAAGAAAACATCCCAAAAGTCAGTCAAGAAAGAAAGGAGCATGTTTATAAGGTTCCCATAATCAGCAGGCTGAGACACCGTAACCTTGGGCAGCTTTTAGGATGGTGCCATAAAAAAGGCGAGTTACTCCTGGTCTATGAGTACCTACCTAATAGGAGTCTTGATAATTATATCTTTGGGAAGGAAAAAAGGTGCTCTGTATTGGGATCGCGGGTATAAAATTGCCTTTGACGTAGCCTCTGATCTTTTTTATCTCCGCGAGGGATGGGACCAGCTTGTTGTGCACTGAGATATCAAGGCAAGTAACTTTATCTTACTATTCCAATTTTATATCCAAGCTGGGGGATTTTGGTTTGGAAAGACTAATGGAGCGTGATTAGGAAGCTTCTCATACGACTGTGGTGGCGGGCACACTTGGGTATTTAGCGCCTGAGTGTGTAATGACAGGGAAGGCCAGTCCAGAGACGAACGTGTTCAGCTTTGGGGCAGTTACATTGGAAATTACCTGAAGCCAGTTGACCGTTTTCTAAATGAACACAATTTGATTTGCTATTGAGAATATTTCCTACTTATCAATAAATGAGATAAAGGGGCTCTATAATTAATGGTTCATAACACACAACACTTTTTTAAGGTTTTGAAAATGGGGTAGGAAGCTAAGTGGGCTTAACCTTGGAGGAAACTCCATTGTTAAGCGCACTTGAGTTGGAGTAGTACTGAGATGGGTGACCTCCCAGAAAAACCCATTGCTTCACCTAGATGCAATGAGCATTGAGAATCAAACCATTTGTTCTCATGAGAGATGGGTTCTTGTGAACCACTACTCATTAAGCATGGATAAATCGGTTTGACTTAAAAATACACAGTTTAATCCTAATACGAACATCACAATTTAACTTTTTGTGAAGTGTGCTTCCTACTTATCAATTGATGAGCTAAAGGGGCTCTATAGTTAATGGTTCATAAGGCACAACAATTGTAAAAGGTTTTGCAAATGGGGTAGTAAGCTAAGTAGTTTTAACCTTGGAGGAAGCTCCATGGTTAAGTATGTTAGGATAGGTTATCCTATACCCAGGAGCCAGTCTACAAACATCCTCCAAAATAGAGAAAATCAACACAAGAAGCTATATTGCAATGAGCTAATGAGGTATTGAAGTGTTGAGGTGTGTTCAAATAAACAACAAGCTCTTGCTTAAATAGGCAAGAGTAGATATGAATCTTGGACAAGGTTGAGACAAGTGTCTCAACCTCGAGGAAAGAGAGTTCTAATAGAACTCAACAATATCTTCTAGGAGGAAATAGAGTCCATTTATGATTCTACAATATCCATCTACCTCATAAATGTGTTGACCTAAGTAAACTTAACTAATGAGTAAACAGTAAGACTATTTACTCCAACATCCCCCCTTAAGTGTAACTTAGGGAGTACAACAATGTAGTAGAAAAACTTTATGGGTCCCAACAACTAGGTCATGTTAGGTACCCATGTACAACAACAATGCAATCTCTCATAACCAGAGAAAAGGAGAAAACCCAGTGGGAGAAAACTCCTCTCCAAAAGAGAGAACATGAAGGTCAAAGAAGCCTTCAAAAATATGTCCTGAAATCATGAACATGAACACCACTGAAGCATAAAGGATTTGTAGACAACTATTTATGAGTGATCTGGTGCTATATCTGATGATCTCCTCTGAAGAAGATGATGATCAGGAAGACAATGAACTATATGAGTGCTCCAATTTGCACTTCTTGAACATTGATTAGATGTCAACAATGGAAAATTTAGCATTTTTCGATCGAAGATATAAACGGCACATGAATCTATATGAGTGATCTTCACTACACAACCAATGATGTTGTTTGAGTGATACCTTCATCACTTCTCAACTTTGTTGAAAATGTAGGTGCAATAGTCTTATAGAAATCCAAGAGTGTTTCAACACACTTCAAGTGAAACCAATGAACTTCCACTAAAAAGGAATGCAAGAGTGTCTCAGTGAACTTCAAGCGAAACTAAGGAAGAATTAGCATGAAAAAAATAGTAGGATACCCCCCATAATGCTGACTTGGGTGAGGCTCGATAGATCCACTAGAATGATGTTTCACCATGCTATGCAAAAGGGACCAACAAGTATCTTCAACTGAGAAAAGAGTGAGTGTGGTCAAACTACATACTCGCATGAGCCAAGAATATCAATGATTTTTCTGTTGTCGTGGAGGAACTCTCACTTTGACAAAGCTGTTATTGGCAAACAATGGCTCTACACAACCCCCCATGGAACTTTATAATTCAGTGTGAGTACAAAGTTTTATGGCACATCATGTGTGCAAAATCCCAAAAGTCATGGATGGACACTAGATCTAATGTGTCTACAATAGTACTTACATAGGATGCCCAACTGATCCAAAGAACAAATCAAGAAAAAACTTGAAAATAAATTGCACTAAGGAAGTGCATGAAATCACCTTTGCCACGATGCTCGCCTATTAGGGCTGAAAGGTGAAAAAAATGACCCACCCCTCTTAAGTACCCAAGGGAATAGGTTTGGTCCTCTATGGGACCATCACATCATCATTTAAGAAAAGAGTGCCCCTCCCAGATGGAGAGGGCCTAAGAAGAGTTGAGTAGGTGGCTGGGTTTGATGGTAGCTCTACATGCCAAACCCCATAACCACCAAGAACTATTGAAGGAATTACAATCATTGACCACTTGCAATAGACAATAGAGACTGAAAAACATGCCAGATAGTTTTGCAACTATTGGCAAGGATGAGGGCACCGACACTGTGATGGGCTGTTGAATAGTGTGCCAAATAATATGGGAATGATGAGGCAAATATAGGGCCATTAAAAGCACTTGTGAAGCACAATCGAAGCTCTCAATTTCTTTATGTGACCACGTGTTTCTTTATGTGACCACGAGCGTCAACAACTACAACATAACACAGTCACAATGCACGCCCAAGGAATATCACACACAGACCTGAGAATGGAAGCGCTCAGAGAAGAGCATGATGTAGAATCCAAGTTCAATGTAGGCCAAAGAGCATAATTCAGTGAGGCCTTGTGCCAGTCACCAATGATTTTGAAGCATGCCTCCCAAGGACCCAACATAAAAGAAACGTTGGCCACTAGAAGTTGCGGTGTGGGTGTGACCAATCTCCATGCTTCTAAAAGGTGCCAACCGAAATTAATGGAATTGTGGACCCTCCAAGGAAAATCATAATGTCACATATGTCGTCATTAGGAAGATGGTATAACACGCAGACTATGTGATAAATGGCCGAAAGGAAAAATGGCCTCCATGTTGGTCTTAATTAAGTATGCTAGCCACGTTCTCCACTAAGAATAAGATCCAAATT
The DNA here is from genome assembly GCA_027943335.1 of Chamaecyparis obtusa. Lineage (NCBI taxonomy): Eukaryota > Viridiplantae > Streptophyta > Pinopsida > Cupressales > Cupressaceae > Chamaecyparis > Chamaecyparis obtusa. Next base: position 260,145 of record BSBK01006080.1, read on the forward strand.
TGTAGACTTAAAAAAAAATGAGCCATTTAGTATGCCAATACAAGGCCAAAAGCCACAGTCATAAAGGTGAAATGCTGACCCTTCAAGCATAAAATCTGAATGTCTACTACATACAAGTGTCCACTCAAGCTAGTGAGATCCTTCACTAACTCATGGTGAAAGGTTTGAACAGCTTAAAAATAGGGTAAAACACCCTGCTATGCAATCACAAAGGACTGGCCATCCTAAAAGTTTGACTGGACTGGCCATCCTCAACTATCTTCCCAATGCACTACAGATTAAGGACAGGTTGGGTTGCAGATAAGGAGTGACTGAACTGCCTGAATGGCATCACTCACTAGAAGAGAAAACACTCACTACCTCAGCTCCACCGGTCACAAGTTTGACTCCCACCGCTAATGCTAAAAGTGTGTTGATTCACAACATGAGTGTGACTACACCCGCTGGTAGGATAAGTCTAGCGAGGCACTGATCTATTAGAGAGAGTGATCCACCAGTTGAAGATTTCAAACACAACAAATAAAACATAGATGAATTGCCTCCCAAAAACCATCGACCAAGTCTTACCAAGGGGAATGGAATTGGAAATTTCCTCTAGTAGAGAAGCACGATCTCAATCAACAAAGCAATGACCAAGGAAGCAAATGGACCCTCAAGCCAAAAAATGACACCTCAGATCTAAAAGGACTGATGAGAAAAGGGTCACCAATAACAGATCTCACCTCCTTAGAAATGCCTAATTTACAAACCCACACTTTCAAGACTTAAATATTGTGACTGAAAGACAATAAACTAGACATTGCAATGCATAGAAAGTGACTAAAAACAATATGACCTGACTAAGGAGTGGACTACTACCAAACATAACTAGGGACCTCAAGAAATGAACACACTCAAAACACTAGAAGGAGCTATAAGACTATAGGCTCTATACCATGTTAGGATAGGTTATCCTATACCCAGGAGCCAGTCTACAGACATCCTCCAAAATAGAGAGAATCAACACAAGAATCTATATTTCAATGAGCTAATGAGGTATTGAGGTGTTGAGGTGTGTTCAAATAAACAACAAGCTCTTGCTTAAATAGGCAAGAGTAGATATGAATCTTGGACAAGGTTGAGACAAATGTCTCAACCTGGAGGAAAGAGAGTTCTGATAGAACTCAACAATATCCTCTAGGAGGAAATAGAGTCCATTTATGATTCTACAATATCCATCTACCTCATAAATGTGTTCACCTAAGTAAACTTTTAAAGTAATGAGTAAATAGTAAGACTATTTACTCCAACAAAGTATACTTGAGTTGGAGTAGTATTGGGATGGGTGAAATCTAGGGAAGGACTAATGGTTCACTTCTACGATAATCACCTAAATGCAATGAGTGGTGAGTATTTCATTCATTCTCATGAGAGATGGGTTCTCACAAACCACTTCTCATGAAACATGTGTCAACGAATTCAACTAAAAAATACACAATTTAATCCTAATTGCAATATCATAATAATATCTTCTTTAAAATTTCCAAATATTCTTGGAATAAAGAAAGAGGAAACCCATCGCGGCCTAGCTCTTTGAAGACCCCAAAAGAGAAAACAATAAATGTCTCATTCAGTCAAAATTTTGAGAATATGATCAAAGATTATATCTTGTTGACTAACTTCTCCACCATATCCATGATAAGTGGCCAAAAAGGAAGGAAAAAATAGTTTGTTTGATTTAGTCCTCATCCTCCCAAATAATCCCTTTGGTATCAATTAAATTCTTCTTAAAGTGTTCCTTTTTTGTGTGTTTTAATGTAGATTTATGAAAAATCCTAGTGTTTTGGTTCCCTTATTGTAGTCATTCTATTCTATATTTATGTTTGTAATATATTTAGATTCCACTTTGAGTAAGAAATTGTAGTCTTCACTTAATTATCTTTCTTTAATACATAGCTTGAGCTCAATATTCCCTGCAATCATAGCATGATGGCTTTAATTTCTAGGTCTACTTAAATGTGAGACTTTTTTAGAAAAAAAATGTTAGCAAAAGTGTATTAGTTCCAAGGTTTAACTTTATTTTTTATTTCTTTTAACCTTTAACCTACTATGTATAGTGAGGTTCCCTGGATAGGTATGTACACTAGGAAACAATAAGATCTCTAAAGTTGAGTTGAATAGACCACGTAAATTTGAATTTGAAGGGATATGAGTCTCTTTTGGGAGAATTTTCTCACTGCAAGAGAAGGAGGTTGTGATTGGAACCAATTATAGGTAGAGGAGTGAGAGTTAGATCTTGAAGGATGTCCTAACCATTAGAAATAAAAAAATCTATCTAAGTTGACTTGAATGAGGTCAAATTTTAATCATCCATTAGACCAAGTGAAGAGGGAATTCTTTAGGTCCACATTAGTCTAACCAATTCTATTTAGGAAATTAGCAAAGTCCATCATGTTATTGATGTAGTCCTCAAGACTACCCAATTTACCTAAGGGGAATAAAGGGGTCTTAAAATCTCCACCTAGTGTTTAGCGATAGTCCTAATGAGAATCAATCGAGAGAGAATTTCTCCTAGAATATTTTTCTGTCAACTCTTTTGTTGGGGGCATACACATTGACTAGATTTCAATTTTCATTAGACGATGCAATAGAAAAATTAATTGACAAGCTATTTTTACATTAATCAACCATTAACCCATTAATAATAAGGGGGTTCCAAATTATCCGAACCCCCTTTGAAGTGCCATCAAAAGGGCTAACATTGTAGTTTATCCTGGGCAATATTTTTTTGCCACTTTAGCACAAATAGTTTTAGACATCTTCAATTCTTGTAACATACTTGAATATTTATTTTATTATCAATAAGAATACATTTTAGAGTATGATATTGGTGAGGAATATTTATTTTTCTTTGTAAGATATAAATATGTGGTGGGGTCCTAGGACAATGGTTTGCACATAAAAGAGACCCCAAAACCAATATTTTACACATACATGAAATTATAATGATATGGGATGTAAATGTAGATGATTAATATTGAAATGAAGAAATAAAGGTACTTACCTCTGAAAAATAATCAGCTGAAAACCTTGTCAGATGGTCTCAAAAAATGTTGATTATCACATTGTTGGACTAAAATTGCGAGATCTACAAAACCCAAAAATCATTTTCAATTCTAAGGGAGGTCAACCTTGACCCAGATAGTGGGGCACAATCTTACCCCCCACTAAAGGTCATCCTTGACCCAACTATTCTGACGGAAATTATGTTTGCGGATCCCAAAAGTTTGGCAAAAAAGGTATCCATATATGTACTTTAATTCTCTGTCACACACCTATACCTGCAAGAAAAATGGTTTTGTTTTTTGGGGGAGGGGTTTGCCTCAGTCAAACCCCAATTTATGAATTAACCTTGAAATTGAATTGAAATTGCTGGCATAAATAAAGTAAATAGAACAATTCACCTTGCTTATGTTGAAACCCTTATGGAGGATTCGAATCCTTGAATCCACAAGTATGGATGCTCCAAATTAATGTAGAATAGGATGGAGGATATCTCAAATCAATTGTCTTTAGATCTTCAACACCAATCTTGAATGGATCTTGGATTAGGAAGAGGCTTGAATGGATGAATCTTCAACAAGAGGGCTCCATAGAGTTTGAATCCTTCAATGGCTACCAATGGATCTCCTTGATGAATTGAATGCTTGAATGCTTGAAGATGGATGCTTGATTCCAAAACTTGATGGAGAGATCTTACTCTTGATAATGGATGGAGAAAATGAGAGAGGAAGGATCCTTTTTATAGTGATCTAGGGCACAAACTTCTAGAGAGGCAACAAAGAAAATAATAATTAAGGGCCCATGGCACAAAACTCTAGAGAGGTGCACATGGAGAGGAAATTAAATTAAAGTCTTGACACAAAACTCTAGAAGGGGACTGTAGACACTAAAAAATGGACAAGTGCTTTAAAATCAATAAAATGGCTCAAAATCATCAAAATGCATTAAAAATCATTAAAAAGCATCAAATAAATAAAAAATGGACATTATTAAATCAAATTGGACAAAATAAATTAAATCAAAGGAAAAATTAAATGATGACATTAAATAATTAAATCAAGACTTAAAGGGGTGAAAAACACTATATAATTGATTTTAATCAATTAATTGTATAGTTGTTAAATCAAAAATCAAAATGAACCTATTCCCTACATGGCTAAATTTAATTAATTAATTGAATTTAATAAATCCTAATATCTTTCAACAAAGTTGAGCAACCAATGAGAATTGAGGACAAAAAGACACAAATCACTCAAAAAGAAATAAATCTTGATCACTCATTTTAAAGTTTCAATCTCAACCACTCAATTTTGTCCTTTTGTCCAAAGCTTTGAGACAAACATTTAAATTGTCCCCCCATTTATGAACATCGCAAAGTATTTGACTCAACCATAGGTAAATCATGGTTAATTCACTCTACCCCCTACCCTTGGGAATTTACTATAAGTATGAGGCATTTTGAGAGCAATAGGCATCTTAGAAATTCATTTGCAAAGCATCCTTATTATAGTCATTTTCATAGCAATCAAGAGCATTTGAGAGCATTTGAATTATCTTTGTATCAATTTGAGAGTTAGTGAGCTAGAATAAGCATTTGTAGTATCATATTTCTCATTTTAGAAGTGTCACTAGTGTAGATTAAGCTGAGAGCTCTACTTACCACATCTAATTAGAGAGCCATGAGATGTCATGGATTCATATGCAATTCTTAGTTTAAATTTCCATTGTATTTGCTAAGATTGTTAGATATTAATCCTAATTTCATGAAGGTGCAAAGCATTCACACACAAATGGTGCCCACTGTGGGGCTCTAAGCCTCAGTTCTAACATTTTTATCATTTTTTTGTGTGTTATATCTTCACTTTTACATGAAATTTTTGCAAAAAATAGGTAAAATGATGCCAATAAAGCATTAACTGACACCTGTACCTATTGTTCTGCCGCTTCACAATAGTCATCTGACACCTGCTAGATAAATTATTGCACCTGGGAGATAAATTGTCACGCCTAAGACTATAAAGAAATGCCTGCTACCAGAGAAGTGTCACCTGTTAGCTGACTTCTATGACCTGTCATATCCTATACGACGCAATTTGCACATAAAGTCACACCTAGTATCTTCTAATCGATGCTTAATTTTGTGAATTGTCACTTTTAATAGCTTATCTTACACAGATTACATTAATTGTCACGCATAGTAAATAAATTGTTATGCCTGAGTAACTTTAAATAACACTTGAGCCACTGGAAAGTGATGCTCGCTATTATTAAAGTTACGCCTGCTAAAAGTTTAGTTACGCGTATTAGTTGGATAATGACGCCTGCTGTCTATTATTTTAAATCGTTGTCAAATTGATAAATTTGATTATCTTACTCTTTGTTTGTATGTTTTGACTATAAATGAGCAGACATAGAAAGGTCCAAAAGCTAGAGAGCAGGTTTAATCAAGAAGAAAAGGCTTTGGTTAAGAGGATCAAGAAGGAGAACTTTGAGCATATTAAAGTGGTTCTTGAGGAATCATAAGAGGAGGAAAACTAGGTATATTAAAATTATCTTAAGGTTGTACACACTTATAAGAAAAAATTTGTATCTCTCAATTGGATTTTTACTCCTTAGTTTAAGTTTTTCCTTAAGAATTTGCAAATAAGGTGCTTAAGGTTCAATACATAATCCTTTGCTTCATCAGTTTTGATTTGGTTTCCCCTCATTTTGAATGGCTGTGTTGGACTAACTTGTTGGAGGAGGGAGCGGGAACAATTGCCACTAGGTGTGTAAAAGAAAGATATAAGGAAAAAATCACAAAAAAGCGCCTAGCCATTGCTAGCTACAAGGAAAAAGGTATTCATCAAATCAAGCTTGCACTTGCTTAAATTGTGGCATTTATTAATCTAGCTTAATTAAAATAAGGAATTTGACCAAACACCTCAATTATAAGAATCTCTTTGTTATGAGATTGAAAAAGAACATTGTTGCTTGAGTGTTTTAGAAACTAAGAGAAAGTTAGGGATATGCTCTTCACCTTTTAGGTAAACCAAACTCCCAAAAATTTACTCTTAATTTCACTTCCTTTCTTTATATGAACATGCTAGTTAAAATAGAGCAATAGAGGGCTTGCCTCCTAAGATTTTCCTTACGAGGACGGTGAGAGGGAATGACCCAAGTGGGAGACAACCACCTTTGCCACAGTAATATCCAACCCACTATAATAAAAATACACTTTTCCTTAAAAGGGAAGTGGCTAGATTGTGTACAAGTGTCTTCACTTCCTCTAGTAGTCCTCACGGATTGCGCCAAATCGTGCTTTTGTGCATGTGGGAAGCCCGCAAGTGGGTATAATAACTTGGCATATTTTAGAATGGATTTGTTCAATAAAAACCTGGTAAATAGCAAGCTACCTCATAGAGCCAAAATGTTAAAAGCCAAAATTGACTATAGGTAGGTTGCTTGGAATTCTTTCTTGTGTTATACTTGTGGAAAACGATTGAGAATATACACTTTAGTGTGTTTTAGGGACATGGTTAAAAATTGATGTGTGTGTTGTGATTGTCTTCCATTTTCAAACGAGAAAATTCTAGAAAACTGATCTTGCAATTTTTAAAATCTAAAATTTACACCCTGGTCAGCAAAGTGTTGCCTGTGCACAGAAAAATAACGCATGTCAGCAGTAAAGTCACACCTGTGACTGTTCAAAAAATGTGTATCAACCATCAAGTTATGCCTCAGATATATCAAGTGACGCCTAAAAACACTGGAAAAATGCCTATCAATAGTCAAGTGTCGCGTGCACACCTGTAGTGTGCTGCCTAACACAATTCTAGTTCACATGTGTGAAACTTTAAGTCATGCCTACACTCAAGAAAGTGACGCCTAGAAACACAAAAGGGAAAAGAGTGAGTACTTACCAAGGGTTTCAAAAAAATTTGGTCACATATTCAGATACCCTTTTTTGTGTTCTTACTGTTCCAACATCCTGCCGAATCGAAAATCCTGGTCCTACACAATTTTTGAAAATTTCACAAGGATTTGACCATGGGCACGATTGATTCTTGTTTTCCAAGTGGTTTGTTCATGCCTACTTTTACTAGATCCTACTACGTCAAGAAAACCTTGCAAGCAGTCGAAACTTACTTTAGACAAGAGCTTCATTAACTAGGTGACACTTCTACCACTCCCAGAGTACCCCAAAAATCACCTAAACAAAAAGTGGAGGACAACATGATGTACTATGGTGGCTTGGGTAATAACAGCAATAGTGTCATTGACCTGAACAACCAATGTGATGTAAATAATGGGGGCATTGACATGAATAATTAAGACAATACCAATAGTGGAGGGGTGGATCAAAACAATCAAGGAATTGATGCCACTAACCATAGAACTAATGCCAAACCAACTGTCGATGATGCAACCAATGACAAGGTTGATGAAGTCATTCAGTGCCCCTATTTCCTAAGACTCATGGAAAAAGAAATGACAAGAGATAAAGAGAAGTATTTCATGGACCTAGCCCGAGCAAGTCTTAAGCTTCCATGAGATTATGATGTGAATCAACTTAAACCACCAGAAGTTGAAGAAAGCACCATTGACATTATGAAAAAGTAGTTTAAGATGTTTCAAATGCAACTGGATACAATCAAGCAAAGTGGGGCTCCTAAACCCTTTTCTATTGAAGCATTGTGTCCATTCCCGTTTGATAAAAGTATAGTAATGGCACCATTCTCGATCAATGTAGTGTTTCCCAAGTATGACAAGTACGAAGGAACATTGGATCCACAAGATCACCTATGGGAGTTTTTTTCATTGAGCTTAGAGTTCATGCATGATACCACCTATTTAATGAAACTATTCCCAAGAAGCTTAGGAGGTATGGCCATGGAGTGGTTTTCTAAGTTACCATCTGGCATAAAAACCTTTGAAGAGATAACTTCAAAATTTATGGCCCATTACTCATACAACATCAAGCATGAGGTCACAATGATAACATTATTTAATACTAAACAAAAGGATGGAGAAGCATTCCTCACTTTCTTACAAAGGTGGAGAACAGTATTTGCTAGGTATCCTAGGAGTGTGCCTGAAGAGGAAAAAATGGATATATTCATCAATAGCTTGAGCAACAAGATGAACTACCGATTGAGAATGAAATGCCTAAAGACCTTCCAAGACCTCATAGAGAATGGAGTAATGATGGAAGTAGTGTTGGTTAAGAGTGGAGAATTGAAATTATATAAAGATAACAAGAATAACTCCAACAATAATAATTCCAATAATAACAACAATCAGAATAAGAATTGGTCCAATAGCTATAATCGGTATGGATTGAAGAATAACAATAAAGGAGTAGTCAATGACGGAGTGTGGATTCTAGTAATTTGAAGGTGACTCCATTTGCTCTTACAAGAACACCTAATCAGGTGAATAACGCAAACCAGACCTCCAAGGCACCTTTCAACAATAATGATAATAGTGGCAACCAAGGAAATAATCAAAGGAGTAACAAATTTGATAAACTCTTGGTACCTACTCCTCAGAGGAACTTCACACCCTTGGGTGAACCCCTCGAAAATGCATTAAAGACCCTCATGGCTAACAACATCATTAATCTACCTAGCATTTATCCTTATGAGCCACACAACAAGCCTAGCTGGTGGAGTGCAAATAGCCATTGTGAATACCATAGAATTTGAGGGCACACAACAAATGATTTCTTATAGCTAAAGAATGTGGTGCAAGACTTGATTGATAGTGGCATGATCACCATTAACGGACCTCAAAGCAATGAAGGCCATATGGCTTTCAAACAACCCTTCTATAAACATGACAAAGGGGAATCATCCAATGGAAAGAAACAAATCAGAAATAACATTAATTTTGTGCCACCCTATGATAATGTTGTGAATGCTATAGTGATCAAAGAACAACCCCAAAAAGAGACATCTAATGTTATTACTAGGGGGCAGAATTCAAGGATTACCCTACAAGGGGTTGATTCTAAACCTAGTAACCCTCCGCAATCCAACATTGTGATCAAGCAATCTTCTACAACAGCAAAACTATATAGCTTGGTAGATCAGCTACAAAGGACTCCAGCACAAATCTCCATCTTGGAGCTATTAAAGCTATCTCCCAACCATAAGGAAATTTTAGAGAAAGCTCTAGTAGAGATGAATGTTCCTACTAACTTAGAAGAGGGGAAGTTTCAAAACATGGTAGGTCATCTCATTGCACCTCTTTGCCTTTCGTTTTTAGACCAAGATGAAATGTCTATTACCCATCCCCAAAATCTACCATTGCATATAGAGGTCTTGATTGAAAGACATAGGGTCAAAAGAGCTCTTATAGATGGGGGAGCTGGTCTTAACATCTGCACTTTGAGTCTTGTCAAATCCTTAGGATTATCCGAGTCTTGCATTGATCCTATGAAAAGAATCATTATAAAGGCCTACGATGAAGTTGAAAGAGCCTCTATAGGCATGATCGTATTGCCCATTCAAGTGTGACCTGTCAAAAAGGACACAAATTGCCAAGTATTGGACATGAAGCTAAATTATAATATTTTATTGGGGAGACCATGGATCCACAAGATACAAGTGGTTCCATCCACATAGCACCAATGCATCAAATTTTCATACATGGGTGAGGAAATCATGGTTGGAGGGGACTCAAATCCATTCCAATATTGCAATGCATTTAAACCCCTTCATGAGCTATTTATTCCCCATAACAAAGAAGGAATTATCCAAAGAGCCACCATTGAAGATATCAAAGTGGATGATCCCATGTTAATATTAAATGCTACTTCAAACCCTCCTCAAGCTAGTTCAACGACATCAACTAAAGGAAAGGAAAAAGTGAGCTATGAGGGTCCAACTCCAAATGAAGATTTAGATCAAGCACCTAAATCAGAGATAGTACTTTACAAACCCACCAAAGAAGAAAAGGATAAAGATAAAAAGGACAACTATAAAAAAAATGAGTGAGATGATAGTGACATTTGAAAAATAATGTAAAATTAGTTCCAAAGGAGTAGGGGGATACTCTGTTTCTCTATTCGACATGCCCACATCTCTAAGAACACATGGGAAACCATCAAAAGAACACCTCCCTCATAAGTATAACTCTTACTTTGTGAGAGAAAGTGACAAAGCAGCATTCGAGAAAGAGGAAGATGAAGTCCTTCAATGACTTTATCATGATGAAGATGATACCTCAAGTACTCCCATAGAAAGAATCTAGCATATTAACATTCAAATTGATCAATATGGGAAAGGATTTGAGATAATGCAGAAAATGGGATACAAGGGAAGAGGACCCTTAGGTCAAAGAAATAGGGGTTTACTAGAACCCATTGAACCTGCTTGGAGGGAAAAAGAAGAAAGATCAGGGGTAGGATACCAATACAAAGGAGAAAGCTCTAGCCCAATGCATGATTTCTATCCTCAAGTAAATACCTTGGAATCTGATTAAGATAGTGATGACTCTCAAGATTATGAATGGGATACTTTATCCAATGAGTCATGTCATGATAAAAAGGTAGTCACCATACATACTTATGCTAAGGTTCTAAAGCAACAAGCTCCAAGGTGTGAAGAACCCATCATACAAGAACTTAATGTAGGACAAGCACCCGTTAATTGACCATGGATAGAGGAATTTTGGGACCCCTTAGAGGAAGATGATTCAAACATTAGGATTAATCCGCAGGTTGTATTTCCCATGCTATTTCCCATAGAAGTCATTGAGGACTCAAGTGAAGAGGATTTTGATCCTTCTTTCATGGACCATCTCAAGGAAGCTCACATTATACATCTAAATGATACAATGTATGAACCCTCTAATGAAGTCATGTCCATAAACCCAATTGATGATACTTTTCCAAATGAAACCTTATCCTTGATAAACCTTGACCTTATTGATTGGGACCTAAGCGAACCAAGTGACTTACTCTATTTCCCAAATGACCAAGCAATGAACCAATACCTTAATGCGGTTGAGCCCTCTTTCACCAATGAACTCAAACTGAACATGATAGAAGCAATGGGGGTCCAATCTCTTAGTCCAAAAAAAAATAAAAAATGAAAAGTTCTAGTGATGAAAACCACTATGTGGCAGCACTAGAACCAGAAAAAGTAAAGATAAAGGATGTTTCCTATGGTGAAAACCCAATTGTGGCACCAAAGGAAGAGAGATTGGATACCCTACCTGAGCATGAGGAAGAAAGGTCACCTATTCTCATAGAGCCGACATAAAAGGTCAACATTGGGACAGAATTGGATCCAAAATTTATACACTTGGCCGCATCACTTATACCTTTAGAAAGAAAGGATTTCATCAAGTTCTTCCAAGAACAACAAGTAAACTTTGCATGGTCCTATGCCGACATGCCTAGATTGGATCCTGACTTCATTATGCACCATTTGAATGTCAAACTAGGGGTTAAGCCCATCAAACAAAAGTTGAGAAAAATGCACCCACATATAGCTCTCCTAGTCAAGGTGGAATTAGAAAAATTGTTGAAAGTGGGATTTATAAGAGTGATAGCCTATGCTAAATGGATATCTAATATTGTACCAGTCACCAGGCATGACAAATCCATTCGTGTATGCATAGATTTTTGAGACTTGAATCTTGCATGTCCTAAGGATGACTTCCCACTTCCAAGCATTGATGCAATAGTTGACTTGACAGCGGGTCACTCCATATAATCATTAATGGATGGTTTCAGCAGATATAATCAGATAAAAATTTCACCTGAAGACCAAGAGAAGATATTCTTTACATGTCCTTGGGGTACCTTTTGTTGGAACGTCATGCCCTTTAGCCTTAAAAATGCCAGAGCCACATATCAAAGGGAAATGACAACTATCTTCCATGATATGATGCACACATTTATAGAAGATTATGTGGATGACATATTGGAAAAGTCACACAAAAGAGAAGATCACCTACAAATTCTAAAAAAAGATATTCACCTGGTTGGAACAATTTAAAGGCTTAATCCAAAAAAATGCGCCTTTGGTGTCCAATCTGGAAAATTGTTAGGCTATATAGTTTTAGCAAAAGGAATTGAAGTGGATATGGAAAAAGTACAAGCAATAATGGATATGGAGATCCCAAAGAACATAAGCCAAATAAGGTCTCTCCAAGGAAAAATACAATCCATAAGACGGTTCATTTCTCAATTGGCTAAAAAATGTCATTCATTCACAAGGTTGCTACACAAAGATACCATTTTCATGTGGGATGAAGAATGTGACCAAGCCTTCACTTTATTGAAGACTTATCTAATAAATCCACCTATCCTAATGCCACCAATCAAGGGAAAACTATTGTTGTTGTACATATCCACTACCAAAAGGTCTTTAGGAGTGCTTTTGGTGCAAGAAGATGAGTAGGGAAAAGAAAGAGCAATCTACTATTTGAGTAGGACATTGATCAAATACGAACTTAAATATACATTTATGGAAAGGTCTTGTCTAGCAGTTTTCTTTGCATCACAAAAATTGAGACATTATATGTTGATGCACAAGGTGAAGCTAATTGCCAAAATTAATCCTCTAAAGTATTTGCTAAGCAAAACTACCTTAATGGGTAGGATAGAAAAATGGGTCATGATATTAAGTGAGTTCAATATTGATTATGTGGATAGGAAGGCAATAAAAGGAAAAGTGATAGCAGATCACTTAGCTGAAAATCCATTGACTTCTACACAAACCATTCAAGTGGAATTTCTAGATTCCACAATTGTAAACATAGAAGCAAAGACATGGAAGTTATACTTCGATGACTCATACACAAGGAGGTTCTGGGGCCGGTATATTATTGATTACCCCTCAAGGGTACACTATTCCCAAATCCTACAAGCTTTTGTTCCCATGCACAAACAATATAGCAGAATATGAGGCTTTAGTGATTGGCATCAAGATGGATTTAGAATGGAACATCACCGAGCTACAAGTATATAGAGATTCTCAACTAATAATCAATCAAGTCAATGATGAGTACAATGCCAAAGATGAAAAATTAATGCCATACAAGGCTATAATTGATGCTTGGAAAAAGTATTTTTCTTTGATAACATTTGATAAAATTCCAAGAGAGAAGAACAGAGCATCTGATGCAATGGCAACCTTGGCTTCCTTACTTCAAAAACCAAATCAAAATGAGAAGTATGAATTCTTGGTGGAAGAGTTAGCACAACTGACATTTGACCTTCCCGAAACCCAAATTGTTGCCCTACTTCATGGACATGACTCACCTTGGTACGGCCCTATATATACCTATCTCAAAGACCAAGTGCTACCTTTAGACCAATCACGAGCCCAAAAATGAAATTTCATACGCCAATCAGCCCGTTACATAATCCTTTCTGAAACATTATATCACAAGGGTCTTGACGGAATGTTACTTAGATGTCTAGAGGAAGAGGAGTCTAAGTTAGCTTTAGGTGAGGTTCACGAAGGCATTTGCGGGTTGCACTCAAGCGGGTTAAACCTAGCCAAGAAAAAATTTTGCTTAGGGTATTTCTGGAAAACCTTAGAGAAAGATGCTTGTCACTTCATCAAAATATGCAGCAAATGTCAATATCATGGTGACATGATACATGCACCAGCACAAGAATTGCACCCATTTGTTACACCATGGCCATTCTATCAATGGGGATTTTACTTGATTGATGTCATATATCCACCATCTTCCAATGGGCACAAGTACATCATCACCACAATGAAGTATTTCACTAAGTAGGTCAAAGTGGTTCCTTTAATCATGCCCACAGGTAAACAGATTTATATGTTCATCTTGAACCACATCATTTGCAAATATGGTATCCCTCATGCCATAATCACAGACAATGGAAAGAAATTTTAAAAAAAAGATGTGGATAAACTTTGTGGCACATTCCATATCACACATCACTCTTCATCCATTTATTATCCTCAAGGAAATGGACAAGCCGAAGCTACAAATAAGAATATTTTGAAAATCTTGAAGAGATCGGTAAATAAGTCAGGAAGAGATTGGCATGTGCAAATTAATCCGGCATTATGGGCCTATAGAACTAGCATTTGGACACCTACAGGAGCCACACCATTTTCATTAGTCTATGGAGCCGAAGTTGTTCTACCATTGGAGGTTGAAATCTTGTCTTTACGAGTATCATTGCAAGGGTTGATAACAGATGAAGACTATAGAGTCGCTAGACTTCAACAATTAGATTTTCTAGAAGAGCACCAAACACAAGCTTATGAACACCTGAAAGTATATTAGAACAGAATCTCAAGGAACTATAATAAGCATATCAAACTGAGAGTCTTTCAGGTAGGTGACTTAGTGTTAAGAGAAAACCCAAAGAATCAAGTTGAAAGAAAGAAGAAAGGAAAATGTGAGGCTAATTGGCTTGGTCCATTCATCATTTTGTCTTCATTTGGGACAGGAACCTATAAGTTAGTAGATTGTGAAGGAGACGAATTACAAGAGCCTATCAATAGCATACATCTAAAGAGGTTCTATACATGAGGTAGACGAATGAGTATAAAGAGTATCAAATGAGGAGCATCATATTTATTGTACATAGCCAAAGAGATCTTGAAAATACCAAAAACATTTGAAAAAAAAAGAAAAAGAAGAGAAAAATACAAAAAAAAAGAAGAAAAAGTGCCTTGGTGAAAACCTAGCAATAGGCACCTTGGTAGCAAAAAAAGAGAAAAAGACCCAAAAGGTAAAAACTTGGCAATCAAGTGCCTTTTGTTCCCTTAAGTCATTTCCTAGTCACATGTGTACATATTGCATTTCCATCATCCCACTTGTAAATCTTCATTGCATCTGTCATTTGTACATAGTCATAATAGAGCTTTCCGTTGCATCATTGCAATACCTATTTTCCCTAAGTTCATTGCAAAATCACATTTATCACTTGGGGGTAGAAAAGGATTAGAAATTTGGTACCAAATGGATTCAATAGTGCTATATTCACATCAGAGAGAAACTTATTAGAGCTTTAGAAGAGAGAGATTTTCGTGAACCTTTGATGGATATCATTGTTCACACCTAAGTATTTGATCCTACAACTTGATCCTTGAGCCTCCATTGACTTTATTATTCAAGATTAAAACTTGACAAACACTTTAAAGATCAGAATACTTGAAATCCCTTTTGAAAATCATGAAACATTGCAAAACACTTGAAGCTTTCTTTTTGATAATATTTTTGGAATTGACTTTTATCACATCTTTTTAGCTTATCAATGATGCTTCGACTAGATTGGCGATGATAGAGACATGATATTTTCTTGCCTTTAAGTGACTATTTTAAGGAAGATTCATCAACCTATGCAAATTCATCTAATGACATGGTCATCAAAGAACCATCAAGGACTATCCCATAAGATGAAGGATCAACCTTTTGCTTGTTTACACAAATGGATACCTTGGCTATTTAGATCTTCTATATCTTAATACCAAAATCCACTTGCAACATTGAATTTGTTGAAACCGGTATTCATACTCCCATAGTTTGGTCATCCAACTAGTGAGGATTGTACTCATTTCCAAAGAGGCTACCAAAAAGAAAAAAAAAATGGTAGTCATATCATCATGATGTGGCAAGTGATGGTTGTACTCATTTTCCGGTCCCAAATTACTCAATGATGAAAATTTATCTCTATGGCATTTCTTTATTAAAAGCTAGTGACACTTAGTTGCATTGCATTGCATTATCATGTTAGATTAATTGCATTTTATTTCAGGTTATTTTTCGAAGGACAAGGGAGTACATTAAAAATCTTGGTTAGTCAAAACATTAAAGACATAAGAGGGGTTCAATCCAATGTCTTTTTCCTTGAAATCAATCAACAAAAATGAGGTTATCTTTTGCATTCATGCATAGCATTAATCATTATTCATTATCCATATATCAAAAAAGCAAGAGAAAGAAAAAGTTCATTACTCATACATCATTTACATACATGTAATTAAAGATAGAATTGCATACATCTGAAAACCCAAAAACATAGGGGCATTTATATCCATATTTCCATAAAATACTTTGCATCCATACATTGAAAAATAGAAAAAACATATCACAAGTCATTCATCAATGCATCATCTATCTATATCATAAATGAGATATGTTGCATCCATAGCATAATCAAAAGTAAAATGCATCATAAACATCATATAGCTACATATAAAGCTAATCTCATAACAAACTGATCAAGAGAACCAAGGAAGGATATCATCATATAAAATGCTCATCAAATGATCCAGTACATCAGTATATCAAGATACAATAGCATGAAAGTGGTACATCAATGTTCTGATCAAATAACATGAAACATGATACAAGAGACATCAACAAATGATCAAATCTGTCATCAAATCATCAAGACCCATCCCCAGCACCAAATCCATCTAGACCTTTGTCATCCTGTGTATCTTATGAAGGAGGAGCCTGAGAGTGCTCCCTACGCTAGGTCTCTAAATCAGATGAGTCATAAACTGCTGCATCAATAGAGCTACTTGATCCAATTTTTCCATAATAGTAGATATATCTACCCTCATCGACTGAACATCTTATGCTACACTATCAATACTAGGGGCAACCTGTGAACTCTGGCCCATATCCTATGATTGATGAACCTATGGAGGCACCTGCTGTGCCAGAACTTGATCATGTTGTACCTGATCCTGATCTTGCTACGCTAAGGCAACTCTATGTAACTGAACCAATGGATCCATACCCCCAAGAATCCATCTAGCAGCCTCTACATGAACCTATCTCTATTGTCTTTGATGCCTCTAGCATCTCTACTACCTATCACCTCCTACTGCTCTAGGGTGTACAACCTCAACTGCATGATCATCCCTAGCATGTCCACCTCTCACCCATGGCCCATCACGTCCTCACCCAAAGACCTGAGGAGCTCTCTATCCTCTTTATGCTTGTCAACACTGGCATCTCCTCCTACCACCACCCCCACCATCTCCATCATCATCTCTGCCATCATCATCACCCTCATATCTCTCATCACAACCCAAGATAGGCTCTGTTGGATCTGTAAATCTAGGAAATCTATTCCGAGCCCACCAATCTCAAAACTCATGATACATACCAGCATTAGCAATACCCCCAAGCATATCCCATTTGCAGTAACCCAACCGAGCAATCTAATCACAAGAAAACTAATAATCAATCTAAGGACCCCACATGGATCTCTCTGCCTAGACTCTAGCATATTGTGTTGTACCCTGAGGCATATCATGTACTCTGTCATACTAATGAGAAACTTGACCAGAGAAAAAATGCTCGATAATAGTAGTTGCCCTACCAATCATCCATCAAGGTGCAAACATATAGGTGAGCTCATCATCATCCTCCCTCCAGTGCTCACATCCTATGTATGGCTGCCACTGAACCTAATCAAGATCATCTATCTATCGACGCCAATACTTAATCTTGTCCAGATGATGCTGGACAACCATACCGTGATATAAAAAAGCATAAGGAAAACCACGTGGCTGAATCCTATCTAAAATAGGTCTAGTAATGGGAAGATACTCCCAAACCCACAACTGTAAAATCACTGCACCTATCGATAAGGAAGCACTCTCTCTATAGATGACCTCGTGTAAATCATGGTAAAGTTGTGCTAATACACATGAGCCCCAATCAAAATGTCAAGGCTGAGCAACAATATCCTCAAGTATCCTACCCCATCCAACTGAAAAACCATGACCTCGACGGTCGGGAAGTAGTAAACTACAAATCAAAGCACCAAGAACTGCTGGCAATGTGGGGAAAGAAGCAAACTAGGCCCAAGTAATAGTATCATGATCAATGGTATTGTCTCCAAACAATCATCTGTAGACAGTGCTATCATAGATAGAATCATAGTAGACCATCTCACCATGGCAAGGAATCCATAATAATCTGTATACATCCTAAGGAGTAATAGTCATCTCGTCGAATGGAAGATGGAAGGTGTTGTGGTCTGAGTGTCATCACTCTGCCACTGCGGTAAGTAAACCACGGTTCAACTGAAATTATATGATGTCAAGGAGGAAACTAAGACTGCATAACTCAATGACCCGATACTCTATCAGAGTTAGAGCCTGACCTAACTTGATCACCCAATAAGTGATAGTCCGTATATACAACCTACAGAAATGTGCCTATTTTGCAAATCAAAGGAATCATATCAGTATACCATATCAATGAAGTATCATAAGTCAATCAACATCAGAATAAAAGTAACCAAACCTAGTACCATTTGTTTGTGTCTCTATATCCTGAGAATGAAGCATTAATCCTATCATTATCAGTTTTCACACTGATTAATCAAATCCTACCTATTAGTATCCTACCTATCAGTTCTATCCTATCAAATTGATGTAATCAAACATTCATTGGTACCACTATCATGATATCATTAATCAATTGTTTTTCTAAACTACAATAGACCTAAACTATCTTGGAATTCAAACGATTAGTCGACGACATCACATTTTTAATCAGAAAATCAAGTTGGAAATTTGAAATTTTTCAAAAACTACAAGCGTCATTTGCCCATTACCAGGTGGCATTTTACCTTACATGGTGCAGAAAATCTACCGTGCGATACTTTATTATTACTAAGCATCATTTCACCTATTATGTGGCACTTCATCATGCTAGGCAGAGGTTAACAAGGCCTAGGTATCATTTAAAAACTAGAGTTTCCTACACGGAAAACTAAAGAGAAATTGGCAGAAAAATTCTACTACTACATGGAAAAAGATTTGTGGCAAGTGAGAATTTACTATGGGTTAAGCGACACTTTACTATGTGGAGGCGTGAGTAAAAAGTGTAGATGCATGACTTAATAGGACTACACGGCATTTAATTATTCCTACATGTGATTTTGCAAATTAAAAAATGCCAGAACATGAAAAAAGTGCAATAAATGCTAAAAATGAGCAATAAATGCAAAAAGGAAGTTAGCAATAACTCACAAGAGCTCCATAATCTGGTGGTCTTTGATACTGATGACTCCTCTTGAATCGATGCTCTCTGATAGGCACAACCATCACGAAAATCCAAGCAGAACCAGAGCAAAAATCTCAGAAGTCAAAAGTGAAAATGAATAGTAAATCAAGGTTTTTCAACCTATTTAAGCTAATTTTGACCTAATTTGGAGGTGAAATTTTGACTTTGACCTATATTAACCTATCATTCAAACTAGGGCAAACTGTAAATCATGACATATCATCAATGATTTTCAGAAATGAAAACATATTGGATCCAAATAAATCAATTTCATCAATTTTTTTAAATCAAACAATCAATATGTTTTATTTCTGAGGGGGCATAAGAGTATCAAATTAGCATCAAACATCAATGGAATCTGGGGCATCGAAATTATTGGGAATCATTATCAGTAGCATATCAGTTTATTATATCATATCAGGACCTAGCAATCAAAATATTTTCATATCAGTGACCTAAATAAGAAAATCAGTAAATCAGGACCTAAAAAGCGAGCAGGACTAAAAGAATCTTTGAATCAATTTTTTTCACACATCAATTCAAAGAGGAGCATTTGTAGACACTAAAAAATGGACGAGTGCTTTAAAATCAATAAAATGGCTAAAAATCATCAAAATGCATTAAAAATCATTAAAAAGAATCAAATCAATTAAAAATGGACATTATTAAATCAAATTGGACAAAATCAATTAAATCAAAGAAAAAATTAAATGATGACATTAAATAATTAAATCAAAGCTTAAAGGGGTGAAAAATACTATATAATTGATTTTAATCAATTAATTGTATAGTTGTTAAATCAAAAATCAAAATGAACCTATTCCCTACATGGCTAAATTTAATTAATTAATTAAATTTAATAAATCCTAATATCTTTCAACAAAGTTGAGCAACCAATGAGAATTGAGGACAAAAAGACACAAATCACTCAAAAAGAAATGAATCTTGATCACTCATTTTAAAGTTTCAATCTCAACCACTCAATTTTGTCCTTTTGTCCAAAGCTTTGAGACAAACATTTAAATTGTCCCCCCATTTATGAACATTACAAATTATTTGACTCAACCAAAGGTAAATCATGGTTAATTCACTCTACCCCCTACCCTTGGGAATTTACTATAAGTATGAGGCATTTTGAGAGCAATAGGCATCTTAGAAATTCATTTGCAAAGCATCCTTATTATAGACATTTTCATAGCAATCAAGAGTATTTGAGAGCATTTGAATTATCTTTGTATCAATTTGAGAGTTAGTGAGCTAGAATAAGCATTTGTAGTATCATATTTCTCATTTTAGAAGTGTCACTAGTGGAGATTAAGCTGAGAGCTCTACTTACCACATCTAATTAGAGAGCCATGAGATGTCATGGATTCATATGAAATTCTTAGTTTAAATTTCCATTGTATTTGCTAAGATTGTTAGATATTAATCTTAATTTCATGAAGGTGCAAAGCATTCACACACAGGGACCACCCTTAATATAGAAATAAAAATAATTATTTAAGAACCTTGTCACAAAATTTGAGGTAAGGCCAACCCCAAAGTTAATTTGAGCATTATGCACAAAACTAGAGAAAGGCTAATCTCCAATAATAAATTAGGAATCCTATACAAATCTTGAGAAAGGTCCACCTCAAATATTAATTTTAGAATTTGACACTTAACCCAAGAAATAGTGGCCCCGAAGAGGGAAAAGATATAATTTTGATGAAACCCTAGAACCGGAATCTAACCTCGAGGATCCTGGACCCTAGGGTCAAGGTCGAGGTCAACCTTGACCTAGGTCAGGGTCAAGGTTGACCTTGACCCTGAGGTCAAGAATCTTAGGTTTGCAATTCAGGATGGTAGGATTATGTCAGGAAGAAGTGGAAATTAGGGCAGAATAGGGGAAAAAGCAAGATCCAAGTCGAGTACCCATTCAAGGTGTTCAACATGACCCCAAACCACTTATTCAGAGGGCTAAATATTCTTAACATGGAAGTGCTTCCACTTTAAGACGATACATTAAGCCCCCACTTTAGCAAGAGTATGGACTCGATGCAAACTCTTGGTAAAGGAGATCACAAAGAAAAAGACAATCTTATTAAAATCAAAGGGACAAAGGAATCCTTAAGCCCCTAGGGACTCGAGCCTTCATCAACTCCAAATTTACAATAAGAGAGACATCAATAGAGAAAAGAGAGAAAAGGGGAGAGAGGAGTAGCTAGCTCACCCAGTAAGATGTGTGTATCTCACTATGAACCATAAAAAGGATCAGATGGCCCACCAAGAAAACACTTGATAGTCACCCCATAAAGTTGTGCACCTTCTGGCAGCTTTGTGCATGTATGTAGTGCGTCTTCTGATGGCTTTTATGAAGCACCCATGGATCCATATCCTTATATCACCATAGAATACATTTGTAAAATGTGTATCTCTTTGGGATTTAGCAACTTGTGTGTATTACCTTCCAAGGATTCAACATATTTGAAATTGAAAATATGTGTCTCTTCAGGATTTAGCAACTTATGTGTGTTACCTTCCGAGGATTTAGCATATTTGAAATTGGAAATGCGTGTCTCTTTAGGATTTAGAAACTTATGTGCATTACCTTCAGAGGATTTAGCATCCTGTAAAACAAAAGGTTAGAACAAAAATACATAATATAGAATGAGGGAGGCCGTATATATGCCCCCCTCCTTAATATTACAAAATACATACTATTTTGACATGTTAAGGAAAGAAAAGAACAAGGATAAAGCCTTCTTCAACATTAAGACAATATCCATAGACAACACCTAGTCCAAGCCAAGAAGGTCACATCTCCTATGAGGTCATCAAAGGGATGGATGCAAAGACATATCATGCAAGAAGAGAAAAATTAACCCTTGTGAGCGATAGCACACTGCTCAACTTTTAGGGTGAGAGATTTATCAATCATAGAAAGCCAATGTCAAACAAAGAAATAGGTTATGATCAAGGAGATAGATTCTCAATCGAAACAAAGGGATATCACATAATAGATAGATACTGCTTAACCAAGGAAAGAGGTGAATCCTAGAATGACAGAAAAGAAGGATATGGCATCCTTGCCCCCCAAGTGTAGGAACAAGGATGGAAGGGGACCTATTATATCGCTCACAACACTATACAAGACAACAAGCCCCCAAGGATTAGGCTAACATTGTTTACATAATGTGGAGCTCCATAATAGGAAAATAAATGTTATTTAGAGAAAACAGTATTGAAATACAACTCATTGCCACATGATATATAAATAACCTTACTATCAATGAGTTGCCAAATCTTATAATGTAAAGCTTGACATTCATTAGTAGAGTGATCATGAAATCTATGATATAAAAAAAAAGGAAGAGTCTTCAAGTGTGGACTACATTTCTTTTTGCATTTAGGTCTAGTAATCATCTTAGCACGAAGGAGTTTAGGCAAAAGAACTTCTTGGTGAAATTCCTTCATAGTTTCATCATGTTTTGAGATGTTGTTAACATTGATTTTTTGTTGAGGATTAAATCCCAGTCCATAAGAATACTCATGCCCCCTATTCTATAAGGTAATTTGAATTCCATGTTTATGCTTACCACATCCTTGACTATTGAATCCTTGTTTAACAAGGAAATGATAACCAGGACCATAACGAGAAGCCATATTAGAAGAAGTCAATGGAACTTCAGTAGTCACTAGGTCATCATTAGTAGGTTTGATAGATTCATAATGGGTAGAAGAAGCAACAAAGTTATTACGAAGGGTATTAGAAGTAGAAGCAAAAGCTCATTATTCAAACTCTCTTTGTTGCTTCATAAAATCAAGATCAGAAACCTTATACTCTCCAATAAAGGTAGGATTAAAATCCAAGGTTCCCCAATCATCACCAGGAAGAGCATTAGAGGAAGAAGGATTAGGAATAGGAGTATTGTAGGTTTGAATATTCAAACAAGGATTCGGTGCATCATCCACATGAATTGTATACATCATGTTGTTGCACATAAACTTGACTTTATGGTGCAGGGTGGAAGGGATAGTATGCATCTCATGTAACCAAGGTCTACCCAAAAGAAGGTTATAATTGAGAGGTCCAGGCATAACATGAAAAGGAGTATTCGGGAAGACCGGACCTACTTTGATAGGTAATGTAATGATGCTTATGTATGCACCCAAAAATGGTCGCCTAGACTTTGGGCCCCATTTATTTGATTTATCAATCCTGAATCAGTTTTATCAAAAATCAATATTTTCAACATTATCAATTTCTTGATCAAGTCTTAATTTTGATCATATGTTGGATTTTTATCCTATGGGCTAACCATTTTATCCTAAGTCTTTATTTGATTAAAAGGAATATTTCCTCCCTTTTTATTAAATAAAAAGCCCCACCTTTTCCTCTTATCCTATATTACACAAATAAAGCATTATTCTTATTTTATAAAAAGGGAAAAAGCACTTTTTATCTTATGTGGGACACAAAAGTCAACTCCTATTTTCCTATTGGAGGATATTTGTGCACAAGGATCAAGCTTCTATCTTTTTCCATCGTTGATTAAGTCTTTTGCCTCTTAATCTCGATCATCCATTGATTCTCATTTCTTATAAAAGGAGAGCTCTCTCATTCATTTTCATATCTTATGTTTTTATGCTATTGTTATGCTGCAGGTTTTCTAGGTCTATTTGGAGCTTTCTTGAAGACATTTTTGCATCCAAGCTTTGAAGATCATTGTTGCATTCCATAGTTGCATATTTCCTTTCTTAGTTTGCATATCATGGCATTTTAGAGTAATTTTCTTTTCATGCAATAGATTTAGCTCACATAGTCTAATTAGGGGCTTGTAATTCATTGCAATTTCCTTTCATAGTTGCATTGTACTTTCATTTTCATAGAGTAATTTGCATTCTTATATAGTTTTCATTACATTTTCATACTTTGATTCAATTTGGGGATATTGGCATTCTTGCTCTTGTCTTTGGATTTGAATCTCTCATTGTATGGTTGACTAGCAAGGTCACTAGTTTGTAGCTCTAGCTTAGAGCAATTTTATCATAGTCCCTTGCAACTCCATGCATAGAGAGCTATGAGCCGCTTTGTGAGGCCTCATTATTGAGAAACCTTGCATGTAATGGTTTATAGAAGTGTGGTCACATTTTCAACATACATTTTTGGTGCCCACCGTGGGGTAGAATATTAGCATTTTGTCCTTTATTTTCTACATTTTCGTAAAAAAAATTCATCAATTTTCGGCTTTATTTTCAGTCTCTGGTTTTTCTATTTCAGAGTGTCGCATGACATTTTGCTAGTGTCGTGTGACAATTCTTTGTATAGCAGTGCGACACTTTACCAGTTAAATGTGTCGCCCCCTTTGATAGAAAGTGTTGCACTATTTGAGGAGTTATGTCACCTACATATAGCGCAAACTGTCGCCCAGAGATAATGTGTCACACCCGTATATGGAAATGTGTCGCATGAAATTTTTGGTGACTATGTTGTTGCCTGTACGTGGCAGTGAGCTTGTTTTTAGCTTTTTTTGTTATCTTGCAAGTTTTAGGTTCTCTGCTATCTTTTTGAAAATTTTTTGCAAATGGTATCAAAAATCAAAGTGTGATATATTGTTGGAAAGGTCTTTCCGAGCCTAATCCAACCATGATGGTTTCATTTTTAGATTTTGTCATTTGATCAGTTATTTTTGTAGATTTTTCTAATTTTTTATGTGCTAACCATTGTTAGATTTTGGATTTTCCTAACCTTTTGTTGGTCTAACAAGTTGTTTTGAAGGTGCTCTTGCTTTCATGGAAAATGTTTAAAATCTACTAAGCGCATTGTGTTGGACTTGAGGTACTTTGTTCCATCTCTACAACTTTTAGATTTTGGGATTAAAATTGAACCTCTCATGTGTTTGGCTTGAGTGTTTTACATGCTTTCATATAACACATTTCAATTGATGCTCTTAATGAGAAATGAAAGAACATAGATTTGTTTTTACAAGTTTGTGTAAATGAATGCTTGTGTTTAAACCTTAAGTAATTCTTGGTTCCAATATCAAATATCTCATTGAGTGATTGAGGGCATGGATTCATTCCTTGTTTACATAGGAAGTTAAATGCACCACTTTGTGGACTCACTCTATGTTTACTTGGAAAGTTAAATATTTCATTGTTCAACCCTTTTTCATTTGTGAGTAGTATTGATAAGCAACTTTAGATTATTTTTGATTGAGCTTGTTAGCTAAATTGGGTGTTGGACTCACTTATTTCTAATCGCCCCTCATTATTTTCCCTTTGGGTGCAAGGTTAGCATTCATACATGGGGGAGGGGTCTACTTGAAAAGAGTGTTAAATGTTCCACAAAGTTCTCCCTTTTATGCTTTATTGATCTCATTAGTTTTCTAAGGTGTGGACTCACTTTGAGTTTGTGTGAAGGGTTAAATGTTCCACTTTTGGACTCACTTTGAGTTTGTGTGAGGATTTAAATGTTCCACCTTGTGGACTCACTTCACATTCACTTGAAGGGTTAAATGTTCCACTTTTGGACTTGCTTCACATTTACTTGAAGAGTTAAATGTTCCACTTTTGGACTCATTTCACATTTACTTGAAGAGTTAAGTGTTTCATCTTTAGTGTTTTAAATACTTTTGATAGTGAATTACTTAATTTTATTTTTAGAAGGCCTACTTGGGGACACACCACCTTAAAGGATGACCTTAACTTCCATGTTCTGATGGAGTATAAATAGCGGGTGGTGAATTGAAAGAGACCTCTCTTGGGAATTGAGTTTGATATCACTCTTGGCTAAGCCTCAAAGAACTTTATACCTTTGAGAAGTGAAGGAGGAGATTTGGGTTACCATCTCCCCCCAGCTGTGTGATTTTGGATTCTTCTCATCTATAAATTTGGGCCTCACGTACCTTGCATATATCGATGACTCCTTTTAGAAAGCCACGTATATCCTTGTAGACAGCTTGTTAAGGTGTTGTTGTGTTCTATGTGCCTGCTAAAGTATTTTCAAGAACATACTCAAGTAGAATCTTTAAGGAGTAGAATACTAAGTCACTATCTTTGTTCATGCACAAGGTTGTTTTGTCCCTTGCCCATTGCTTGAAGACTATTTGCTTGAACTCCGTGGTTGTTTTTCTATGTACTTGATCATCATTGCAAAATTTTTTGAAAGATCTAAATGGAATATTGAAACTGAGTTCCATCCTGCTATAGTGAGTTCTCCTTAGAAGCTTGGTCTTCCTTGGTCAGTCCAGGTCAGATCTTAGGTGCTATCATGTTGCTCAACATCTCAATGAACGTTATGGTATCAATTGCATAAGATGAATCTTAGTCTTCTTCTTTCTTCTCCATTTCCCATGTTCTTCTGAAGTCTTCTATTCCCATGGGAAATTCTTCTTCTTCTTCTTCTTGATTATTTTCCTCTTACTATCTAGTCTACCTTCTTCTATTCATCTATTCATTTCTTCCATGCTTGATTCGAAAAGTGTTGTTCCTCCAAAATTCTCATGAGTGACGAATTTATGACAAAAATAAAAGAAAAATCAATTAAATCAGATGCCTTTGCTAGAATCATACTCATGATCTCATCCAAATATTCTTCATCTTCTAAATCTTCTCATCATTCCTCACATTCTAAATCTTATCATGATTTTTCTAAACATTACTCGCATTCTTCATCTTCCAAACCTTACCATGACTCTTTTAGGCATTATTCAAATTCCTCATTATCCAAGTCCTCTTCCTACACTAAGTCTTCAATTTCCTCTTCTTCACGATCTCATTTTTCTTCTACTTCTTCAAAGATTCTTACTTCTCTTCACAAGACATACCATAATGAGCAACATGATAGTCCTTATGATACCTCTTCCATGAAGAGTGACGCACCCACCTATGATGACTATGATGACTATGATGATGGATAATGTAGTGATACCTATGACACCTCTATTCCTAAGAGTCCTAGTCATGTCTTTGTGCTTACTGGAAATAGGTCCTCATATTGGAAAGATCGTGATGGTGATCTGTATGATTCAAATTTTGAAAGAAACTTTGATGAGTTTTGTGAACAATACCTTGATTATAATCCAACTACTACTGTTGAGGAATATAAAATGCACCATGTTGATTTGAAATGTAAATACTATAAGAATTCTTCCTCTAAGAACTCTCATGCTAAAAATAAAGATGAAACTCTCAAGCAAGATCATGTTAATGTTGAACTTTTATTTTTTGATGGTTCCCTTCCATCCTCTACTTCATCCAATGCCCATACATTTCCTAAAGCTTCTGATTCTTCCAAATCTATCACAAATCCTTTATCCAACAAAGATCCTAAGGCTTATCATGCGGTTCCCTATAGTTATTCTCAAGAGACACCTCTTAAAAATACTCAAGCTAACCTTCACTTGGCTACAAATACTTTCAATAATGCTAAACCTAAAGAGCCTAAGCCTTTAAATGTTATAATGCCTATTTCAGCTAGTCTTTCACCATCTCTTCCAAAGTTTTCCATACAACTCCAACATGCTTCCTTGTCCTTAGAAGTGGCTTCATGTCAAGAGGACTTTAAAAATGATAAAGAAAAGAACATAAAGAATGATCAAGATCAAGAACACTCCATGTCATCCAATTCTATTCATAATATCTCTCATTCATTTCATGGTTCTTTCGATCCTTTACACCCTTCCTCATCTATTCCACCATGTCTTAAATCTTCTCCTAAGCAAGATCAAATTACTACTTACACCGCTGAGCTTATTGAAAATAAAAATAACCTTACTACACTTACGCCTTTTGAAGATGATACTTCCATTAAGGTTATTGAAAATAGTATTGTTACTTCTAATGTAAAGCCTATTGAAAATTGAAAGAAAGTTGATACGCTTATGCTACCCAACGATCCTTGTCAAGATCAAAGTATTCCATCTTCTTGTTCTACCACTCAATTTTCACTTCCACTTTCTACTCTTCCTACATCTTCGCAAGCTTTGAATGATTCTATCAATGAAGTTGCTCCTATTCAAGATGTGCACGATCCTATTGAAAATCCTAATGCTCACTCTAAAGATGCTGATGTCCTTGGTTGTCATATAGATGTTGATGAACTTATTGATTATCCTTTTGCATCTTCCACTTCTATCCTTGGACTTCCTCCACCAATACCAAAGGCTTCGTGTCTTCCTTCCATCTTGGGCCCTTATGTCCCTTCACTTTTCCCTCTTAACTCTTCTAATTTGTCATCTATTTTGGGTCCTAATGTCCCTCCATCTCCTATGTTTCCTCAAGATCAACATAGATGCATACCCTTGAATCCTTTTCATCCACCTATCCATCTAAACCAGTCATATCTTCCTTCTTCTTCCACAAGCACCAAGTTTTTTGGAAGTAACTTGAATGTTCAATACAAAAAAAAGAAGCAATACAAGAATCCATAAAAAAAAGAAGATCACCATGTCTCCTCTAATCGACATGGGGGCATAAAGTCAAAAGAGATATCTAAGAAGAAAACTACAAGACAAGTATGGGTTCCAAAATCTATCACTGAAGATATTCTCTCTAAATCATCAAAAAGAAATGAAAATCCTATGGCTATATGGATTCCAAAGTCTCTCTTAAGAGAGTCTTATGTTAAACAACAAGTGAAGTTGACATTCAAGCCTCCAAAGGCTTCCACTTCATCTTTTTCCAAAAACATTCTTCCATTCCATGTGCCTGAACCACAACCTCTACTAAATATTCATCATATTATTT
Source organism: Chamaecyparis obtusa (assembly GCA_027943335.1). Lineage (NCBI taxonomy): Eukaryota > Viridiplantae > Streptophyta > Pinopsida > Cupressales > Cupressaceae > Chamaecyparis > Chamaecyparis obtusa. The sequence continues at coordinate 288,942 of BSBK01006080.1, forward strand.
CTCGTATTCCTTCATTCAAGTTTCCTCCATCCTCTTGTCAACCTTCAAGGTTTGTGTTGATGTTGATCTTGCCTTCCTTTCCATCTACCCTTTCACAATCCTTCCATTCATTATCCTTCTACCTTCTATCATTTTTCTTCATTTGCCTATTCCTCCTATCTTCCAACCTCATTCGCTTTACATAAAACCTTATCCTCCATTTTTCTCTTCCATCTTCCTTTCCCTATCAGCATCTTTGAGTATATCATTTTGAATCTTTAGAATATTATAGTTTATCCTTTCAAGGAGCATTATCTGAAAAGCTTGCCTTCTTCCAAAAAAGACAAAAAAAATTTAAAAAAAAGAAAGAAAAAATTGAAAATGTGCCATGGTGAAAACCTGGAAACGGGCACCTTGGTAGCAAAAGTAAAGAGAAAAAAAATTCATCCTTTGGTGAAAACCACTCCCTTGTGGTGCTTTGGATAAGTATCGTGATGAAAACTTGGTAATTAGGCATCATGCATAGTTCTTTTACATATTTCATCCATTCCGTCTTCTCTATTTGATCTTGGCAATGTTGAACTATACACGAACATTTGGCTATCTTATGACCTATTTTATGATGATCTTGCTTTCATTCCATTCATGTTTAGCCTTCATATTTATTTTCCTCCATTCATTCTAGCCTTTCTCTATCCTTTTCACCTTGATCTTGATCTAATAAAAAAGAGTAAAACATGATGGTATGAAGCCTCTTGACATGTCTACTCCTTTGGACTGCATCCTTTCCTTCTTTTGGCATTACATGACTTATCATATGCTGGCCTTTCATTGCTTGTCCAAATATGCTTTACATGACAATTTGTTTTCCCTAACTTGGGTACTCTTGAGGAGTTTACTCTTGAGGAGTTTGCTCTTGAGGATTTCTTCTCTCCATTCTCCTTCATTCCCTAGTCTTTCATCTCTTCCACCAGCTTGCTACTCCCTCTTGTTCCCCACCTTGCTAGACATTGGGACTACATGATGTGATCTTGCTTGGGAGTTTGATGCCCATTCTATCTGGGGGCATCCTTTGTACATATTTTATTGATCCTAAAGAAAATTCAAAAAAATTCATATATGATGCTGAAAAAATCCTTAAAAGCATATAAAGTCCTAAAAAAAATTAAAAAATGAAAAAAGATTCCAAGTGGTGAAAACCTGAAAACAGGCGCTACTTGAGGCCTTTGCACTCCTATTTGTTAGCATGCATCCTCGACACTGAACCTTTCTCCATCATGCCTTGACCTTATTTGGTGTGGTCCAGAATTGGTCTTTATTTTTGTCTAGGGGGGCATACCTATTAGCATAGGTCCTTTAGGTATGTTTGTCTCTTGGGGCATTTCACAAATAGGTGTTTTTCAACACCACCCCAAACAGTGTTTTCCAACACTACCCTAGCATCGAGTGTTTCTCAACACTTATCAGATGTCTTACCTAATAGTCTAAGTATGATGCGATATTGCTCATTTGCAGATGTGATAACCAGAGTCTGACTCTATGACCAACACACACGCACTTAAACAATCAACTCGCTTGAGATATGTTGACTTTATTTTTCTTTGTGTGCTGTCTATGAAGATTTCTTTGATGAGTGGTCTCTCCCTGAGAAGTTTTCGATGATGCATAGCTAGAAGACTGAGGGTATGAGAACATATTTTCTTTCTTTATCTTCTTGTGGGTATATTTCGTTGATCCTAACTATCATGAGCATTTATGCTAGTCCTACTTGACACTAGGGATTGACAAGGTATTATCCTTGACTATTTTTTGTGAGTGCATGCTTCTAGTTATCCTGACTTTCATGTGTCTTGATACAAGCATAATCTCGCTATATCAAACTTATGTGATCTCACTGGATTAGTCATCTTGACCTCCATGTCTTTGATGCCTAGGTGGGATTTCCACATTTCTATCTGATAAAGATCATATTCATATCCACATAGTTATACTAGTGTGTATTGTATGATCTTGTGATGCTACCAATAAAGCTCGATGATGATAATTAGATGTCTATAGGTGTTGTGACCTTGCAAGTCAACCACTTTTCATAGTAGCTTGCATTCTTAGGTTCATGATTAGATTAGTTGTTTGCATTTTGCATCAGGAGAGAGCGCTCCTTTTCATCATTTATAGACTAGTCGGTCAATTGTGTTCATCTTCTGATTCTTCTCAATCATGTCTTTCACTTGTCTTTCATATCACATCCTTTTCTATTCCTATAGCATTTTGACTTTTTGACCTAATTTTTAGAAAACCTCAAAATTGCGCAAAAACTACACCCCTACCTAATTTCGACGTTCTGGATCTATTTTCAGACTTGAAATCAAAATTTGAGGTCATCTTGATAGTCAAAATCACATTTTAAAAAAAAATTTCCTTCTTCTGGGCAGTTGACTGACCTTTTGAGGCATAATTCTTTGATCTTTGATAGAATTTCTTCCTTTCCATGTCTCTCCATTTTCTAGTCTTTCATTCGCTCTATTTCTAGTCTTCTATTTCTATCCTTCTACTTCATCACTGGGGCATGTTTCATTGCCTAATGGTTAATCTATTAACCTTTACCTTCGATTATGATTTCCTTATGATTTGATCAACCTTATCAATTTTTCTATTTCTCTTTATCTGATTTCGATTTCAATTCTGAGGGGGTAGTATTTATGAGATTCTCATCCCCGATTCCTTAATTTTCCTGATTCAGACATCTTTTGTGAGCTTTTTCTCAAATTTGAGATCCTTATCTCTTACTTTGAATGTGATCCCGAATCAACCTCATATTCAAAGACCTTTGTTTATGCTTTGTCTGGATGTAATCCCAAATTGACCTCATATCTGAGTTGTTTTGTGATCCCAAATTGATCTCACATTTCAACTTCATTCTTTGACCACATGTGTTCCCAAATCGATCACACATTAGTCAAAGAGGGGAAAATGTATGCACCCAAAAATGGTCGCCTAGACTTTGGGCCCCATTTATTTGATTTATCAATCCTTAATCAGTTTTATCAATAATCAATATTTTCAACATTATCAATTTCTTGATCAAGTCTTAATTTTGATCATATATTGAATTTTTATCCTATGGGCTAACCATTTTATCCTAAGTCTTTATTTAATTAAAAGAAATATTTCCTCCCCTTTTATTAAATAAAAAGCCCCACCTTTTCCTCTTATCCTATGTTGCACAAATAAAGCATTATTCTTATTTTATAAAAAGGGAAAAAGCACTTTTTGTCTTATGTGGGACACAAAAGTCAACTCCTATTTTCCTATTGGAGGATATTTGTGCACAAGGATCAAGCTTCTATTTTTCTCCATCATTGATTAAGTCTTTTGCCTCTTAATCTCGATCATCCATTGATTCTCATTTCTTATAAAAGGAGAGCTATCTCCTTCATTTTCATATCTTATGTTTTTATGCTATTGTTATGTTGCAGGTTTTCGAAGTCTTTTTGGAGCTTTCTTGAAGACATTTTTGCATCCAAGCTTTGAAGATCATTGTTGCATTCCATAGTTGCATATTTCCTTTCTTAGTTTGCATATCATGGCATTTTAGAGTAATTTTCTTTTCATGCAATAGATTTAGCTCACATAGTCTAATTAGGGGCTTGTAATTCATTGCAATTTCCTTTCATAGTTGCATTGTACTTTCATTTTCATAGAGTAATTTACATTCTCATATAGTTTGCATTACATTTGCATACTTTGATTCAATTTGGGGATATTGGCATTCTTCCCCTTGTCTTTGGATTTGAATCTCTCATTGTATGGTTGACTAGCAAGGTCACTAGTTTGTAGCTCTAGCTGAGAGCAATTTTATCATAGTCCCTTGAAACTCCATGCATAGAGAGCTATGAGCCACTTTGTGAGGCCTCATTGTTGAGCAACCTTGCATGTAATGGTTCATAGAAGTGTGGTCACATTTTCACCATACAGCCTAAATTTTTCTTAGCAATCTTATCAAATCCACGTATAGAAACATTGTTAGGTTGAATAATTGAAAGATTGGCTTTAATCGCTTTGAGCATGTCCATGCTACAAACATTAAGCCTAGAACCATTATCAATCAAGGTCCTAAAAATGATACTTTTATTGATAGTAATAGCAACCATTAGAGCATCATATTGATTTTGAGCTTCTTTAGAAGGTAAATCCTTTTGAGTAAATACAATGTCAGGATGACCCGAGGTAGCATGCATGCATTGTAAGAAGTTATTGATGTTATCTTTATTAGGAGGTGGAGTAGGAAGAGTTGCTAGATCTTTTTGCAAGGCTTCATAGTAGGTAGGTGAAGTTTGAAGAAGCTCCCATAAATAAATTTTGGCAGGAGTATTTTCTAATTGGTTTATCAAATCATACTCCTTGCTAGGAAGATGGGGTGGAGGAGGAAAAATGGGTTGAGAAGGTGGTAAAGAATTAGAAACCACCGAATTAGGTTGCAGGTTATTCCTTGTACGATAAGTGTGAGCTATCGAATCTTGATCATTGAAAGACTCCATAGGTTTACCTTTGATAGTAGTGCAAGGAAAACCTTTGACAGTCAACAAGGGTTTCAGAAAAACCATATTAGTTGTCTCAAAACTACAAATAGATTCACAAGAAGGAAGAAAATAAGACATCCTAGGAGGAGATGAGGTAGGATCTTGATTCTCCATAAGATCATCACTAAGAGGGAAAGCATTAAGAGAATTCATATCATTCTCTGCTAATGCCTCATCACTAGAAGGAATCCCAAATGGAGGTAAAGCATCTATAATGTCATCTTCTTTCACTAAAATGTCTACATAAGGGGAGTGTGTTTTGGAAAAAGATTCATCATCATGTATAAATATGTCATCCATTAATAAATCACCCTCTTGTATCAAATCTTCTTCATGAGGAGGGGATAAATCAATGTTTTTATCCAAGGGATCATTCACAATGGTTTCATGAGGAAGAGAGTAATCAACATCCAAATCCAAAGATTCATCCCAAATAGGAGGATTATCATCCCCATCAATAAAACACATTGTAGGAGCGCCATAAATCACTAAATCTTGATCCCTAGAGGGGAAAGGAGGTAAATTATATTCGAAAGTAAGCTCATTAATAGAAGAATTAACATCAATCCTCAAGTCATCTCCATAAAGAGAAATATGATGGAGAGATAGATTAAATTCATCTTCTTGCTCTAATATATCCTTACAAGCTAATTCAAAAGAGGACAAAGCAACATCACACGCACTAGATAAAGACTTTCTAGGTGTAACACCATGCAATGGTAAGGTAAGAGGGGGATGTTGTGTAATCCCAAAAATTATAGAAGAATGTTTGGAAAACACTTGAAACAACTTGTGCAACATGATAACAAATAAAGAAATGCATAGAAAATAGATCTAGGTATATCCAAATGCATTCAAATGATAATTATAAGCATGAAAAGGAAATTGAACACCACAAACACAATAGGGCATCTAATTCCACAAAAGAAAGAGTTGTTGTAACATGGGTTCACCAAAATGTAATTAAGATGAAGGTGAACACACAAGATAATATGAAGGGAAATCTAACACAATAGGACATCTAATTCAACAAAAGAAAGGGTAAGTGTGTCGGGTTAACCAAAATGTAAGATATAAAATATGTGGTGGGGTCCTAGGACAATGGTTTGCACATAAAACTAATATTTTACACATACATGAAATTATAATGATATGGGATATAAATGTAGATGATTAATATTGAAATGAAGAAATAAAGGTACTTACCTCTGAAAAAGAATTGGTTGAAAACCCTGTCAAATGGTCTCATAAAATGTTGATTTCAGCGATATTGAACCGAAACTGCAAGATCTACAAAATCTAGAAATCTTTTTCAATTTTGATGGAGGTCAACCTTGACCTAGTTAGCGGGGCACAATCTTACCCCTCACTAAAGGTCATCCTTGACCCAATTGCTCTGATGGAAATTTTGTTCGCGGATCCTGGAAGTTCAGCAAAAAGGGTATCCAGATCTGTACTTTAATTCATCGTCCCACACCTGTATCTGCAAGAAAAATGGTTTTAATTGTTGGGGGAGGGGTTTGCCTCAGTCAAAACCCAATTTAGGAATTAACCTTGAAATTGAATTGAAATTGATGGAATAAACAAAGTAAATGGAACAATTCATCTTGCTTATGTTGAAACCCTTGTGTAGGATTCGAATCCTTGAATCCACAAGTATGGATACTCCAAATTAATGTAGAATAGGATGTCTCAAATCAATTGTCTTTAGATCTTCAACACTAATCTTGAATGGATCTTTGATTAGGAAGAGGCTTGAATCACTAATACATTTGGGGTGAAACTGTGACGGCAATTTGCGACGACAGGCAAATGTCATGCGGTTTTGGCTTTTTTTTTTCAAATATAGCCTGACACCGTCGCAATTTACGACGAAAATACATTTGGCAACGTCGCCATTGTAATGTTGTCGGGATATAAGGACAAAAAAAAAAAGGAACGTTGTCATTTGTGTTTTCAACAGCACCGTAACCCTCTGTGAAATCACATCAGGATATAAGGGCAAAAAAAACAAGAACGTTGTCATTTGTGTTTTCAACAGCGTCGTAACCCTCCGTGAAATCACATCGGGATATAAGGGCAAAAAAAACAAGAACGTTGTCATTTGTGTTTTCAACAGCGCCGTAACCCTCCGCGAAATCACAGCTACAATTTTTGAGTACGTTGGGTTTATTTTTCTTTTGTCATTATTATGTAATCTGGTATTCAGCTGTTAGAGAGCTAAAATACCCAAAAATGAGGACATATCTATGTTGAATTTATTGTTAGCGGCTTTGGTTATTTAGAAGTTTAATTTTATTTGTTCATCTTTCAAGCACAAACATTTTGTGGACCGTAACGTCTTCATTGTTTCGGGTATGCAGTGAAACAGCCCTAACTTGCAATTGCGATGTTGTTGGGATATAAGGGCAAAAAAAAAAAGGAACGTTGTCATTTGTGTTTTCAACAGCACCGTAACCCTCCGTGAAATCACATCGGGATATAAGGGCAAAAAAAACAAGAACGTTGTCATTTGTGTTTTCAACAGCGCCGAGAGAGATTCCCTCCGTGAAATCACAGCTACAATTTTTGAGTACGTTGGGTTTATTTTTCTTTTGTCATTATTATGTAATCTGGTATTCAGTTGTTAGAGAGCTAAAATACCCAGAAATGAGGACATATCTGTGTTGAATTTATTGTTAGCGGCTTTGGTTATTTAGAAGTTTAATTTTATTTGTTCATCTTTCAAGCACAAACGTTTTGTGGACTGTAATGTCTTCATTGTTTCAGGTATGCAATGAAACAGCCCTAACTTGCGACTACCTTCACGGTACTTGTGTACATTATCATGTTGTCTTTACAGTGACTGTCCTCATTCAAGTGGCAATTACACAAAGGACAGTCACTGTGAGATGTCCTCATTTGTGACAAGGACAGTCACACTTAGGACATCTCATAGTGATATTCCCTTGTGTAATTTCCACTTGAATGTATTGCTATTGAACCACATTAATGCTTTTCTTCTTCAACAAATGAGGACAGTCACTGTAAAGACAACATGATAATGTACACAATTACCAAAAAATGATCTTGTTAATTGATGTAACACTTTGTCTTGCTCACTCCCTATCCTTCACTAGGGTCTCTTTAGGCCAATGTTTTGACTTGATAGGGTACTTAACTATCCCTACACTCTTTAGGTATCTCTACCCAAGATCCCACTCCTTCAACTAGTGCACACCAACAAGAAATACAACAAACTCTGCTCAATACCAATCTAGCTACTAGGACACTCCTAGTCTTGTCTTCACAAATTGAAACACATTCAACTAGAACTTTACTCCATGGAGAGGCTGGCCACTAGGACCTCTATTGGTTTCAATATTACTCCTTCACCTATACTTTTCATCAGTACTTCAATCCGGTTCATCAAACCATGCCAATTGCACCCAAAAATAGGCTGCTAGCAATTAGGCCTTTGTCAAGCCTTTTTGTTTATATTAAGCCACCTAAAGGGCTTAGGATTCAGATGCCCTTTATTGAGAACTCCAAGATATCTAAGGTCTTCTCCTCCTAGATTTTTTGTACACCAACTGCTACAGCCATGCCTGAAAACAAGTATTTTGACACAACTTGGACAGTCTGACTAAGAGTTTGTTTTCTTAGCAGCCAAAGAAACTCACCCAATCTTCTAATTTGACTTGGGGCTTCTTTAGATGTGTGTCTACCTCTCCATGAAATTTTAGTTGAAGCAACCAATGCATTCAACTTGTTGTAATCTTCTTGTAATGATTTGTCATCCCTAACTGTGCTCAACTAACTCACCTAGGACATCATTGCAAACATAGAAAATGAGCTTCCCAGGGCCCCTCCTTCCAAACATATAGTACATGGAGTCTCCTCACCCATTCCAAGAGCCCGTACAAAATTGACAATGGAATGATGAGCTAAGACTCCATTTGTTCAACCTGCCTGGTTCAAACCAATGATAGGGTACTTAACAAAAGAATTAACAAACTAGTTGGAATGCTTCAAAACTCAAAAAAAACACAACACAGAATAAAAAAACAACTTGTACTAACTTTTCCAATAGACACTATGAGCTATCTAATCCATTAATCAACTGAAAACAAAGAAACAAAAAAACTCAAGAATTCACTAAAACTTTGTTACTCTACAAATCTTCTTAATTCCAAATGTTTTTCCCCCCAACCTTTTGCACAGATCGATGGAGGCCTCTTATAGTTGATCTGATGCCTAATTCAATGGTTTCATATACTTACATAACCATCTTACTCGAAAATGCTCCCTTGCACAAATGTTGTCAATGTTGTGAATGACAATATTGACAACTTGTTACAACCTTTGGGATTTTGGTTCAAAACTTATTGTTCAAACACCATAAGACCCTAACCATGACTTAGTTAGGCTATTTAGACCTCAAATAGGCCACTTCTACACTTCTTTGCCCAATTTGACCCCTAAATGCTTCATTCCCACTTTTGCCACAATATTGGTAACTTGGGTACAAATTGGCACTTGCCTTCACAAAGGTCACACATGAGGACATCTCACAATGATCGATTGTCCCTTGTGTAATTTCCACTTGAATGTATTGCTATTGAACCACATTAATGTTTTTCTTCTTCAACAAATGAGGACAGTCACTCTAAAGACAACATGATAATGTACACTCACTGTAAGGACAGTCACAAATGAGGACATCTCACAGTGACTGTCCCTTGTGTAATTGCCACTTGAATGTATTGCTATTGAACCACATTAATGCTTTTCTTCTTCAACAAATGAGGACAGTCACTCTAAAGACAACATGATAATGTACACTCACTGTAAGGATAGTCACAAATGAGGACATCTCACAGTAACTGTCCCTTGTGTAATTGCTGCTTGAATTACACAAGGGACAGTCATTGTGAGATGTCCTCATTTGTGACAAGGACAGTCACACATGAGGACATCTCATAGTGATTGTCCCTTGTGTAATTGCCACTTGAATGTATTGCTATTGAACCACATTAATGCTTTTCTTCTTCAACAAATGAGGACAGTCACTCTAAAGACAACATGATAATGTACACTCACTGTAAGGACAGTCACAAATGAGGACATCTCACAGTGACTGTCCCTTGTGTAATCTTCACTTGAATTACATAAGGGACAGTCATTGTGAGATGTCCTCATTTGTGACAAGGATAGTCACACATGAGGACATCTCACAGTGATTGTCCCTTGTGTAATTGTCACTTGAATGTATTGCTATTGAACCACATTAATGCTTTTCTTCTTCAACAAATGAGGACAGTCACTCTAAAGACAACATGATAATGTACACTCACTGTAAGGACAGTCACAAATGAGGACATCTCACAGTGACTGTCCCTTGTGTAATTGCCACTTGAATTACACAAGGGACAGTCATTGTGAGATGTCCTCATTTGTGACAAGGACAGTCACACATGAGGACATCTCAAAGTGATTGTCTGTAATGTCCCCTTTTTGGCTAACTTGGAAAACAGGAACAATTACTCCACTTCTCAGACTTACTCTATCAGATACTTACAATTAAACTAAGTAATGGAGGTTACTTAAGATATCAACCGCTATTTCAAATTCAATCACAATATGTGTGCAAGATGATATTGATACCAATATGTTTAATAGCACTGTCGGATATAATGATATGAAATATGCTATGAATATGATGTTTCCTATCACTTATAGTGATAGTATAATGATGGTATGTCTGATATAAACAATATCGATATACAATCAATAAGTATTGCTTACAGCAATGTATTTGTTGTGTCTGATATGATGATGTAATTATGCAAATGTGTAATATCGCTATGAGTGATATGTTTCTATTTCAGATTCTAAATTATATGCTTGCAACTTCAAATATTGATGTTGTTTCTGACTATCCTTTCTATCTGTGCAATCATGGTGTTGTCTCTGATCTGCAATGATAAACTTGAAACCAAACTGCCAAAGGCAGATGCTCTATTGAGTATATCCAAATATGGATAAGTAAATAAAGTTCTAATGATGCCTTGAGTGACTGACGAGAATGCATTCTTATATTGTCTTTAACAAATGAAGAGATGCTATGAATGAGATGTGTCTTGTTTCTTCCTCCATGTCCCTTTGTTAATCACACCTTTCCATAATCCGACAGTTCACATAATATTATTTCATTATTTTCTGATCATAGATAACTCCCAGATTGACTCAATATCAAATCTTTTTATGAAGGTAATCTTCCCTAATTGGTGGTGCAACCAGTAGTTAACATCCATTGTGTTTGTATTAGTTTGGTCTAACTATCATTAGTATTTAGTCAATCGATATTAACTCTTGCCTTATCCCATATTGTTATGATTATATCCAATCTTTCTACTCTGATATAAGTCGATATCATTTTCTGATAATTGTCCATTTATTGGTTGATTGCTGGTAATGGAGTTTGATCTTCAAATTGACTTCCATTCCTGTTAATACTTAAGGATACATTGTACTTATTATCCATGACTGATGCCTCATTCATCAATAGCTTGTGATATAATCACTGATGCTTTTGTGTTTCTACAAGATGTGGTTTATCTCAGACAATCGATAATCTTTCAATCCTTTAGTCGATATCCTCCTATGTGGTGTCTATTGATATAGATAGTAGAATTCAATCTAGTTTATGTTATTGTCATGATAACATAGGAAGTGATGGTGCATATTTGCTAGCGGGTCTTCATGTTTGATATTGCTTTATCAGATATGTCATTGTCTAAACTTGTGCAATTAATGATTATTTATAATATATGAATGGTTATCCTTCTTGCTTATCAATACATCTTCTGAAACACATAGCGACCTATCCCTTATTCATATCATGTTGATCTTGACTTCATAGTATTTGGTTCATTAATCATCCTCTCATGGTATCGATGTGTAATGACTAGTGATTGTTGTATCACTTCTTCATTCCTCATCGTGATAGATAATGCAGATGTTTAATGTAGATGTATATCGATTACAGATATTCGATATTGCTTTAAACGTTATTATTATTATTATTATTATTAATGTTATTGTTATTATTAAATATTATAATTAATGATGTTAGTAATATTAATAATATTATAATAAATATTATTATAGTGATAACATATTGTTTTATATTGAGAGGTTTATTAATATTATTTATATATTAAAATTATTATATCAATAATTGATTTAATATTATTACTTAATATATTATTATAATATAATATATATAATTTATTATTAATTATTTATTATTAATTTATATTATAATTATAATCATAATTATATTATTTATTAATATTTTAATATTATTTAATTAACATATTACTTATTATGCTAACTATATATTATTATTATCTTTTGATAATAATTATATATTATTGTTATATACCGTTAATAATATATTATTATATATCATCTAATCATTTTATTATTATACTAAGTTCAATATGTCACGGCTCATGACATTGTCCCTTGTGTAATTGCCACTTGAATGTATTGCTATTGAACCACATTAATGCTTTTCTTCTTCAACAAATGAGGACAGTCACTCTAAAGACAACATGATAATGTACACTCATTGTAAGGACAGTCACAAATGAGGACATCTCACAGTGACTGTCCCTTGTGTAATTGCCACTTGAATTACACAAGGGACAGTCATTGTGAGATGTCCTCATTTGTGACAAGGACAGTCACACATGAGGACATCTCACAGTGATTGTCCCTTGTGTAATTGCCACTTGAATGTATTGCTATTGAACCACATTAATGCTTTTCTTCTTCAACAAATGAGGACAGTCACTCTAAAGACACCATGATAATGTACACTCACTGTAAGGACAGTCACAAATGAGGACATCTCATAGTGACTGTCCCTTGTGTAATTGCCACTTGAATGTATTGCTATTCAGCCACATTAATGTTTTTCTTCTTCAACAAATGAGGATAGTCACTCTAAGGACAACATGATAATGTACACTCATTGTAAGTGTACATTATCATGTTGTATTACAAATGGACCTTATGTTGGTCGGGATATAAGTGCAAAAAAAAAAGGAACGTTGTCATTTGTGTTTTCAACAGCGCCGAGAGAGATTCCCTCCACGAAATCAAGCGGGTTATCATTTGTGTTTTGAACAAAGCGGGTTGTCATTTGTGTTTTGAACAGCACCGAGAGAGATTCCCTCTGTGAAATCAAGCGGGTTGTCATTTGTGTTTTCAACAGCGCCGAGAGAGATTCCCTCCACAAAATCACAGCTACAATTTCTGAGTACGTTGGGTTTATTTTTCTTTTGTCATTATTATTTAATCTGGTATTCAGCTGTTAGAGAGCTAAAATACCCAGAAATGAGGACATATCTGTGTCCAACACATTTTAAAATGATCACCCCCCTATTATTGTATCACTTCCTCCTTGTTCCTCATTCAAGTGGCAATTACATAAGGGACAGTCACTGTGAGATGTCCTCATTTGTGACAAGGACAGTCACACATGAGGACATCTCACAGTGATTGTCCCTTGTGTAATTGCCACTTGAATGTATTTCTATTCAACCACATTTATGGGCCCGTTTGGACCATGACACACAGTAGCATCTACAAAGAAGAATATCCCAGGTGTAACAAGTTGTAAGAATATACCAACAGTTCTAAGAAGTTCCCTAGCACGTAGTAGCATCTACAGAGAAGAATATACAACATGAGGGCAGCCACTCTAAAGACAACATGATAATGTACACTCATTGTATGTGTACATTATCATGTTGTCTTTACAGTGACTGGCCTCATTCAAGTGGCAATTACACAAGGGACAGTCACTGTGAGATGTCCTCATTTGTGACAAGGACAGTCACACATGAGGATATCTCACAGTGACTGTCCCTTGTGTAATTGCCACTTGAATGTATTGCTATTAAACCACATTTATGGGCTCATTTGGACCACGGCACATAGTAGCATCTACAGAGAAGAATATCCTAGGTGTAACAAGTTGTAAGAATATACCAACAGTTCTAAGAAGTTCCCTACCACATAGTAGCATCTTCTAATTGTCTATACCACTTCACAAGGTATTGTTTGCACACATTGTTTTTGGTTCTTTTGATGACCCTTGTTTTGAAATTGCTATTAGGCCTTGTAGCTTATATGTTTTGATTGCTGGAGAGCTTCTAAAGCTAAGCAAGAAGACCATTGCACGAGTTATAGCCGCGCGCTCAGGTTTGAAAATTGTATATTTTTTAATCTAATGAATATTTTAACTAGACTTTTAGCTTATTTTTGCTGTATATTTTAATCTAAAGGGAATCATGGATGTGAACTTGAAAGAATTTTGTACTTAGTTCTTATGGAGAGAATAGTAGTAGTTTACGGTCTAATATCAAATAGAGTTTTCCAATTATAGAAAGTTAATGAATTCTAATAGCTTATATGTTTTGATTGCTGGAGAGCTTCTAGAGCTAAGCAAGAAGACCATTGCACAAGTTATAGCCGCACGCTCAGGTTTGAAAATTGTATATATTTTAATCTAATGTATATTTTAATCCTTTTGCCATGTCATGTAATATGTCTTGCCTTGTAGCTTATATGTTTTGAAATTGCTGTTAGGTCTTGTAGCTTATATGTTTTGATTACTAGAGAGCTTCTAGAGCTAAGCAAGAAGACCATTGCACTAGTCGTAGCCACGCGCTCAGGCATGAAAATTGTATATTTTTTAATCTAATGTATATTTTAACTAGACTTTTAAAATATTAAAGGATTTAACTAGGTCTAAGAAGATTTGTGTACTTTTGACAATTTTGCTTAGTCACTGAAAGTTGTAGACCGAAGTTTTCATAGCCCAATTTTTGCTTCCTGTGAAGAACGATCATGTCAGATAATATAAGTGAAGAACAAAATAGGGAGACAATCGCTAGATTGTGGTCTAACTTGAAAAGAAAAGGTGATGGAAAATGTTATTGTCCCTGCAAAATTTGTAAGGGCTTAAATCGTAGAAGACTGCTAATCAAAACAGTTAAGAGACATTGTAGGGAGAATGGTCACATTGAAGGGGGGCATGACTATCGTCCACTGGTAAGTTGTTCATTATATCATTTTAACAATTTATATACATATGAAATCACTTGATGATGAGTTGAAGATCATGGTTTATTTATGTTAATCAATTTTATATAGGTTGATCTCCCCAGGGAAGTACATGATATGGAGGAACATGGGGGTGCGAATATCCAAGGTGAAGATAATGATCCCATGGAAGATGACGATCATGCGCCAGAAAACACAATTGAAGATGATGGTATAAATACATTGATCCATGACACATTTAGTCCAAGCGGACCTGATCATGATGATGATGATAGTCTCGATGTACCTCTACTTGAGAAGGCATACGAGCCCCTATACAAAGACTCCCAAACAACTCTTCTCTCTGCTGTATTATTGTTGTTGAACTTGAAGGTTATGAATGGTTTATCCAACATAACAATGGCACGTATGTTAAGGTATGTCATATATGTCTTTATAGTTAACAAAGGGTGAATAATGTACCACTAATATTGTTTATATTAACAACTTATATTTTTTGCTGTAGATTGATAGGCGAGTTTTTGTTACCACCATCAAATATTCTACCTCGCTCATATCGAGAATTATCTGCTATTATGAAAGATATTAGAATGGAGTATCAAGCAATACATGCTTGTCCCAATGATCATATTATATATTATAAAGAACATGAATTTGCAACACAATGCCCTGTATGTCATACGAGTAGATATCGAACAGATCGAATAACAAAAAAGGTGCCTCACAAGGTTCTTTGTTACATCCCCATTATTCCACGGATGCGACAATTATTCAGGTGTACTAGCTTAGCACAATTTATGTATTACCATGCACGCAATAGAAGTCGAGATGACATTATTCAAATCCCTGCGGATGGTTCGGCATTTATGCACATAGAGGAAAAGTGGCAACACTTCAAAGAAGAACCTCGTAATCTCAGGCTTTCATTGGCAGCGGATGGTGTCAATCCATTTGGAGAGATGAGATCTGTTTGCTTGGTGTGGCCTGTTTTTGTTATCAACAATAACATTCCTCCGTGGATGTCAATAAAGAGGGAGCACATTATGTTGGCAATGATTGTTCTAGGTATTTTATCATTTGATAGTTATTAATTTACATGTACTTACAAATCTTACAGTAAAATGGTCACAATAATTATGTAATGTTACTATTCATTCAAGTAGGTAAATATCAAGTTAAAGATATGAATGTATATATTGAGCCTCTTATTGACGAGTTGGTGGAGTTATGGAACGGTGTCACTATGTATGACGTGTCTAGACCAATAGGACAAAGACAATTTCAATTCCATGCAATACTTGTATGGACAATACATGATGCCCCAGGGCTAACACATTTTTGTGGTATGTTATAGTGAATTCAAGTTGCGCATGATAATTCTAATTATAAAAATCAACATATTTAATAATCCAATTATATCATTATCTTGTAGGTCTTCAAACAAAGGAAAAATTTGCATGTCCAGTTTGTGGTCCAAAGATGAAATCTCGTCATTCAAAAAGTTTAGGAAAGCATGTGTTTGATGAGTACAGACACTTCCTCCACAGGAATCATAAGTATCGAAGTATGGAAAAACATCTTTTCAATGGGAAAGAAGAGACTACATCAAAGCCACGAAGAATGACACCTCACCTATGGAAGTTGGAATATAATAGAATTAATCGTCGAGGTAATGTCATTCCACTTAATGGTTTATGTTTTTAATTTATATATTTCTATTGTGATTTTTGTTTACTAATTATGTAATTGATGATCGTGAAGGTCGTCAAGGCACTACTGATAACCTTCCAAAGGGACTAAAAAGCTATCCCAGACAATTTAGTAGGTTGCCCTACTACGAGGACCTACAAATTGTGCATTTGTTTGATCTTATGCATGTTGGAAAGAATATAACAGAGACATTGTGGAAAATACTGGATGGAAGGCGTGACAAAGAAAAAATTGTCAAAATTTGTAATGACATTCATGAATCCAATCATGCACTGAAGAATTTCATTCACTCAAATAGCAATAGAGATCAGATTAATATAAGTGCCCTTCCTTGGATATTAACGGAGCAGCAAAGTGATGCCATAAAAGAAGTCATACGAAAAATTCGATTTCCCACAGGATTTGCTGGGAACATAAGCAATCTCATATCAAAGAAAAGTGAATTTGGGCCAGGGCTCAAAACACATGATTGGCATACTTTCATCAAGGTAAGTTATGTTCTTCTGTATTTACAATATATTCATAAACTACGTGTACTATTCATTATGTTATGTTAGAAAATAATGAAATGATTGGTTTATAATTACTGCAGTACGTGCTACCTCTATCTCTCCCAGAGCACTTCAACAATAACATCAAACAAGTGATATATGATCTTGGAAAATACATGAGGTAAGCAGTAATATCTGTTCAATTTGTTGTATATATTTATTATATTCGCGATTTGTTTTTCTTGCTATGTAATCTATTGTATATTATTTTGTAAAGTCTCGTATTTATATATTTTTTGTGACTTGAATCTCTTAATGTAGGTGGTTGTCATCTAAAGAAATCCATAAAGAAGATATAAACTATTGGAAGAGAAGAATTCCTTATTTACTGTGTGAAATGCAAAAGTGTCTACCTACAACTTTTTTCAATGCACAAGAACACTACCTCATACACCAAGTTGAGGAGATTGAATTGTGTGGACCTGCACACACTAGGTCAATGTGGATGGTTGAGAGACACTTGAAATCTTTGAAGGCTTTGGTTCGACAAAGAGCACATCCTGAGGGTTCTATGGTAGAGGGATACATGGTATACCAGACTATGGTGTACATTACTGAATATCTTCCTAAGTTTGCTTCAAATATCCATGTAGATCGCATTTGGGATCTCGACCCTTTTAAAAAATTCAAAGGGGAGTACTTGATGGGGAAAGGTAGATTGAGGAAAGTGACAGGTAATAAATTATAAGATGTTATTGTAATAAATTATTTCTTAATCTTCAAAATAAATCGGTTGTAAGTCATCTTTTTTTTTTGTACAGTTGCTCGAGAGTGGGATGCACTACATTTGTATATTGCAAACAATCTTGATTGGATGACGGTATGGATTGAATGATGTCAACATTCTGGTCACACATTAACATGGGAAGGTGTATCTTCATTGGTTAAAGAAGCTCATCGTAATGGAGATTTTAATGTTACGCAAAGGGAAATAGATTTAGCATATGGTTTAAGAGATTTCCAGGTACGTACAAAATTATTAATCACCCGTATGTTTATCAACTCACGATATAATAATTTTGACATGTTTCACATATTATTGCAGGTTAAACACCACAAGGGTATGTTCTGTAATGGTCAAAAATTTCACGTCAAAGTGTTGGATGACACGAAGAAAACTTGTGATTCTGGAATAACTGCAGTCTTTCAAGTGACTAATATTTCATCTAGAAATGACTTAGATCCTCAAGAGTCTAAAAATCAATACTATGGCATTTTGGATGATATACTTGAGTGCGACTTTAGTTCCTTCAAATTAGTACTCTTCGTTGTCAAATGGTACAGGCTATGACTTAATCCAAATGATCCTAATAGAACTGTTATTGAACATGATAATGGATTTACAATGGTTAATACAAGGTCATTTGAGCCAGTTGGGGATGAGCCCTATGTTCTTCCAAGCCAATGTGAGCAGGTATTTTACTCAGAGGTTTCACATAAACCGGGTTGGTCATTTGTTGTTAGACATGAACCGAGAGGAAGGCCGATAAAGTATAATGCGATGGAAGAAGAAGATACCGAAGAAGTAGAAGATGATGTAGATGATGATCATGATCGACAATTATTGGATGATGTTCCTGAGACAAATTTTCATGAAGAAGAAGAAGAAGATGATGACGATGATGCTGCTACTGATGATGATGATGAAGATGATGTTGATGTTGATGATGATGACAACGACGACAATGATGACGACGACGACGATGATGATGACGACGATGATGAGGATGATGATGATGATGATGATGATGATGATGATGAGGATGATGATGATGAAATTTAAAGGTATGCCATCAATCCTTAATGTATTTAATATTCATTTCTTGATAGAAATATATTTGTCTTAAATGGTTACATAGTTTATTCATTATCTATTTAAAAGCTACAAGTTTCAACTACAAATAGAATACTGCTAATCTAAATTAACTATTAATCTAAATTAATTAAATAAAACTATTTAAAACACATATTAATGTGAGCCTGATTTAAGTGTTATAATGTGTACATTTTAATATTTTTAATTTTTATGTGATGCTTATGATGGATGTGATTATGATTATGATGTGATTATGCTCACGATAATTGAATTACATTTGCAGGAAATTGAACCCCTTTCAAGAGCATCCCGCACAGTCTCATGGATCGACAGGTATAAGTCAATACACCTTATAGAAAGTCTATTTAATACACTTATCAATAGTAAGATTGATGTCTTCTAAGATCTCTCCCATTTGCAGGTACCAGCAAATAGGTATTTGTCAGAAGTGTCTTCCTCGAGTGAGGGAAATATAGGAATAGAAGAGGAAAGTGAGACATGCAGTTTATCTAGAATAGGGAGATTAACTAGAGGTCAAAGGACTAGAAGGAAATTCAATAAACACATGAAATTTTTCCTTTCTCAAGGGGGGTCATGTTCTTATGATGATGAGACGAAAGGCGACATCGAGGTGCCCTTGAGGTACCAACATCTACAGAAACATTGGGTACCCAAGGAACTTCCTCCAATAAACACTGATTTTTGTGTTAATGAGAGGATATATCGCATAGCACCATCATCATTACATGGTTTGGGCCTATTTTCTATGGATGGCATAAAGGTGTCTTACAACAAAGTTTCTGAATTGATGGAGTATGTTGGACCATGTTACGATTACAAAAGTTGGATGCATATTGTTCAATATAAAAAAAGTATGCATAGGTATGCACTCTCGGCAAATTATATACAACAGCAAGACAATAATCAAAGTAAAAGTGTGGCTATATACATTGATGGACGGCCAAAAGCAACAGGGAATATTGTGGGTTTTATAAATAGTACACGACCTGGGTCAACTATAAAGCAACCCAATTGCATATTTGAGGCGCGCGAGGGAAATAGTGTATTCATCTGTGCGATAAAATCAATACGTGCAGGGGAAGAGCTGCTTATTGATTACAATTTGAATCGCATAAATACAAACGAGGCTACTATCATGGGGGTGGTACATACTATTAAACCAACTTCTAATCAATGACTCCAACATACCATTTAGTTATTAAATTTTTGGCTAACATTTTTATACTTAATCTTTGACACAGGGGCACAATATGGAGCAACCGCCCGAAGGTAATGGTGACGATATTCCTAGCTCATCTACACATGAGCAGGTAAAACTCATTGTAATTGTGCAAACTAGATAGAAGCAAAATGTTATTTTTTTTAATGTTATTTTCTTCATTGTTTTGGAGTAATTTTGATAATACTAATACTATTGTTGTCAAAGAGGGCCAGTGGTCGGAGAGAGGGAAAGCAACCTGCAGTCCCTCAAGAGTCCCCCCTTGTGGACCTTTTTTTATTGATTTAGCAGAGACCGATGACCCGATCGGTTCCATTAAAAAGCTGCTAAAGAAAATTGGGAAAGAACTTCTACGTTTGGTATCCATACATCCTCAGACTCGGGAAATAAAAGATAGGGCAGCTGAGTTGTTGCACACTTCTGAAAACTTTAAAGTAAGTATTAATGAAATTTTTAATTATTACAAGAGTTCAATAATGGTTTTTATGTTATGCTCTTTTATGACATTAATTAAAATATGGATGCATTGTCTTTACAGAGTTATTTGCGTAATTTTGAACCCCATTCCCATGATGAGGCCAGTATTGCAAGTGGTTCAGGTAGATCACATGTTCCATTCCCCACTTGTGTTTTCCACTGAATATATATAGGAATGATCATAATCATTGACAATACATGCTCGAACAATCTTTTTTTCAATGCTCTAACAATCTTGTCCATGCTAGTCCACGCGTTCTATATTTATGCATGCTCTAACAATTTTATTCTTCAGCTCCTTTCCATGATGATATGACAACGCCGCCTCCATCCAGGACAGCCACAAATGTCTTGCCGACTGCCATGTCAACAACACACAGCCTAAATGCACCAACTGTTGCACCATCTACTGGTACACAAATCCCTCTTTTTCTCTCTTTTGTTATGTGTTTAAGTGTTATGTGTTTACGATGTAGATCCCTTGATTGTGTTTGTGCCATGGGTGCTCTGCACCAATTTATTTCCCTTGAAGTATTATTTCTTGGAGGCATTTGATAATGGTTTTCATTTTTTGCAATAGGAGATGCAACAAGTCCCGATGCAACATCATTTCCTGGATGTTCCCGTGTTCCTAGTACGGGAACGGTGAAGGATTGCGTATTGATCATCAGCGACGATGAAGGCATTCCCTTAAAAGTAGCCAAAGTTCCAGGTACTTTAAAGTTATTATTATTCTATAGTGCAATAATAGTAATTTAGTTTTTGATCACTCTTCATCGACTAATGATCCCATGATTATTTTGTAGGGAATGATATTTTTTGGTGAAAACTTGGTGACGAGTGTTTGCGGATATTCGGGCCCACCATACGTACATGGTGGAACATCATATCCTAACTAAAACCCCAAACCACTATTTTGATTTCATATCATTGCTAGAATAGTTTTCCTTTTCATCAATTTCTTGAACTATATTAAAGGTAGCTTCTCTTCATTTATGAGTCTAACATGTTTTTTTTACTTTAAAGGTGGAATAACCAAGATAAAAAGTTGAAGGATGATCTTGTACATAGTATGACCCAGCTTTTTGGACCTCGTGCATTCGAGAGAAACAAGCTCCTTGAAAGAGCTGGTTTATGTTTGAAGTATATTAGGGACCAGTACAGGAAATATTTAGAGGTTAACCCAAGGCACGAGCGTCCGCCCTATGTTCTTGAGGCTGAGTGGCAGACTTTGATTTTGGATGGAAAGTATAAAGCCGACATGAAAAAAGGAATTACGCCAGTAGAGAGTAGAGCAAGGTATGTGATACTTTTGAGAATGTAATTATGTACTAATTAACCTCTAAATTTTTCCTATACTGGTCTCTAACATATTTCAAACTTTTCATAGATTGCCTAACACATCAAAGGCAACAAAGGCAAGATTAGAAAAGCACGGGACACACAAGCTCGGCTCTGGTGGTTTTTCCAAACTTCAAGCACGAGTTGTAAGTATTAGTAAATGAAAACTTGTATCAATTTTTTTATATATTGCAAGGAAATTTTTTTTGATCAAACAATGCAAGTAAAATTCACCATACCAAGCAAAAATGTAGGGGTCAGAGTTCAATAGATGCCTCATAGAAGAGGACAAGAGAATTGGCTTCCAACAAGGCTATAGAGTCGTGGCTGAACGGCTACGAGCTGAAATCAGTGTGCAAGGTTCAAATAATGATGCATCTGAGCCACAGGTAAATAAGCTAAATGAAATTTATTTCAAATTGAATACTTTACCAATTAGTCTATTTGATGTTAAGTTCTAATATAAAGTGAGTATATCTGTTTTAAGAAAGCAATGATAACAATGTGTAGGATATTGGAATGCAGCCTGACAATCCTTCTACACAATCTATGCATAATGAAGGTTCGCATGATGTGCATCCTAGTGGTGGAGGTATACATTTTCTATTAAAAATTTTATATGTAATTACAATTGGTGTTTGGATTAATGTAACATTTTGTATAGCATGTTGAGGTTTAGTCTAGACAAAATGATGTGGCCAGATCAGGTAATTAAAGAATGCCACAGTTATGTTCTTTAAAATAATTAAATACTTGTAACAATTATAATTAAATATTTTAAATTTAACTCTTTTATTTGTTATTGTAGAGGACCCCCCTTTGCAGCAGCATAGGAATTTGAGATCATCAAGAACAGAGAACAAAACAACTGATGAGGGGGGTATTGATGATAACACTGATGCTCCTCTTAGAGCTTACATAGAAAAAAAAATTAGAAAGAGGAAAAAGAAATGATTGTCATCTAAATACCTTAATTGATAATGACTGAATTTTATGTCTCAATGAATTTAATTATGTGCTAATGAATGTTCATGAATTATGTGTTTATTTTCATATTGATGAATGTTGCGTGTTAACGAATCTAATGTGTTAATGAATGTTATCATGTGATATTGATTGAATGTTACATTTTATTAATAATTGAAAGAATGAATGAATGTTAGATGTTAACGGGGAATGTAGAGTGATGTTAGGGGGAGGGGGGTGGGGCCAAATGAGCTTCCACCTTCACGTGGTTGGCCCTATTTAGTAGAGAATATTAAACTATAT
The DNA here is from genome assembly GCA_027943335.1 of Chamaecyparis obtusa. Taxonomy (NCBI): domain Eukaryota; kingdom Viridiplantae; phylum Streptophyta; class Pinopsida; order Cupressales; family Cupressaceae; genus Chamaecyparis; species Chamaecyparis obtusa. Next base: position 312,027 of record BSBK01006080.1, read on the forward strand.
TCTTGAAACAAAGTGAAGCTCAATAAGATACTAAATGAGTCAAAATGGTTATCAAGGTCCTCTATCCATAAGATACTTGTAGTCAAAATGGTTATTAATAAGATACTTGTAGTCAAAATGGTTATCTAGGTCCTCTATCCATTCCATAAGTTCTTCACCATTCAAACTTCCTCCATAACAAGGAATGTGCTCTAGGTTAGTCATGAAGCCTAGCATGGACTCTCTGTCAGATAGAGCCACTATTTCAGAGCCTTTTCTGTGCATTTCCTTCAAGCACTGTACAGTGTACGGATGTGAAAGGGAGGGCAGACTAGTGTGGAAGTTAGAGTATTTATATCTTATGCTTTGAGAGTTTATTTGGTAGATTCAAGACACCTTATATCAAAGTTATTCCTTTTTCTTATCTGTTGTTCTGTCAAACCCTCATTTTTTGGGTTATTGCATTCAAATGGCCTTAACTTGCAAATAAACCATAGGATATCCTCAGTTCTTTGTAAAATGCAAGTTAAGGGGGTTTATTTTCATATTTTAAAAGCTTTGGAACAGGATACTAAGCCAGAGAATTTCGAGAGCAAGCCCTAGGTCAAGAATCTCAATGTTCTTGACTAGGAGTTGATGGATTATGCAAGATCAAAGGATAGCGGCAAGTAAAGGACCTCAAACCTTGTTGAATCTAGATCTTTAGAGCATGGTGGACATATTCAAACTCTGATCTTGGTTTCATGCACCCATTTTCAATGCCTTGTTTTGGAACCCACACCCAAAGGCATGCATTAGGTCTGCGGACTTAATAAGGACATTGATATGCTGGAGTGGAGTCAGGGTCTGGGAGTTGGAGGATTGTTAGAACATCAAAAAGGGTACTCAAAAAACATATAAGTTCATAAGGTCCTTTGTCAAATTGAAGAGTTATTGCTGTAGAACAGGTTTTGGAGACCTACTAGAGTCACTAGGTCTATTTGTGATTTTGATGTCTTGGGTTGTTTGGAACACAACCAATGCATGATTCTGCATGTTTTAGGGAATCTTAAGAGTTTTCAAATGTTTGATTGGGTTGGAAAAGCCTAGGATCAATAAAGTCTCTTTTGGTAGAAAATCAGGGAACTTGTCCCTAAAAGGAAATTTGGTCTTGGTTGGGATTGAGTCAATAAGGTGTTAGAAGTATCTTGAAACCTTTGAAGTCCCTCTAGTACAGAGATTTTAAACTGGTCTGATAGAATCAGAGGCTAAATTGCTTAGGTGTAACATTTTGGTGTCTTGAAGTGGGTTGGGGCTTAAGACCAAGTTTCTTGCTGACCACTCTGCATCACATTGTCTTGCATGAAATTAGTCATTCTGTATACACTGGTCTAGTGTTGTCAATAGACCCAAATAGTTCAAAGATACTCGAACCAATCAGATGTTTTATGGGGTGCATTTTTGTGTTAGGTAGAAAGGATTCTTCATACAGGTGAAAGTCTCAAACCTTTCCCCACTCCCAAAAAAATATCACTTGTACTGTTATGAGCAGTCATGAGGACTAGACAGATACATTATAATATATGTAATTACCACTTGAATGTATTGCTATTCAACCACATTTATGGGCCCATTTGGACCACGGCACACAGTAGCATCTACAGAGAAGAATATCCTAGGTGTAACAAGCTCTAAGAATATACCAATAGTTCTAAGAAGTTCCCTAGCACACAGTAGCATCTACAGAGAAGAATATACAACATGAGGGCAGTCACTATAAAGACAACATTATAATGTACACTCATTGTATGTGTACATTATCATGTTGTCTTTACAGTGACTGTCCTCATTCAAGTGGCAATTACACAAGGGACAGTCACTGTGAGATGTCCTCATTTGTGACAAGGACAGTCACACATGAGGACATCTCACAGTCACTGTCCCTTGTGTAATTTCCACTTGAATGTATTGTTATTCAACCACATTTATGGGCCCGTTTGGACCATGACACACAGTAGCATCTACAGAGAAGAAGTTTGGTATGCAATGGTCTTGAAACCTCCTGAGAAATTCTTGGTATGCATTTGTGTGGTGCAAAAGCTTCGTTGAAAGAGAAAAAGAAGAAAAGAATAGAAATGATTTTTTTTCTTTTTATGTCATATACTATAACCAGCTACTTATAACTTGCAAAAATTATTATAACCATTTGAAATTGAAACTTAGTTTAATGTGAAACTGAGAACTGCTTTATTAGAGCTTTCTGTGATTTAGATTCAGACATCAAGAACATTGTTTGCCTAATATTGTGATTAATGTTTATTTATTAATATCTCATACTGACAAACAATTGATAATTGTAGGGAAAACGTCATTGGGGGTCTTTGAGGATCCACCAGAAGCCAAGGAGAAAATGTATTCAAATGCTAAAGATGGTGTAATAGTCCTTACAGCTGTTGAACCTTGCTGTGTAGATCATCTCCGATTCTCCAAGTTCAACAGTACTGTGGTATTCCTTTGGATACTTCTAATGGTAAATTTCAGACATCAAGTTCTTTTCGTATGAAACTACTACATTTGTAATCTGTAGTTTTAAACTTTTAGTTTATAAATGTTCATCAGCTTTAGTTTGTATGCTGCCATTTCAAGTATGATTAATGAAGTTACCTTTATCACAGGATGAAAGTGAGCAGTCAGCATACTGGTACGGAGCTGGCAGCATTGATACGGTGACTAGGGCATCGTTTAATGGTGGTATTGTGTTTTCCCATGTTTAGGGCATCGGCCTTTTGAAGCATTGCCTTCATCTTTCTTAAGTCTGAGTTTTAAGTTTGTTTATCTCTCTCGGTGCTGTTGAAAATACAAATGACAATGTTCTTGTTTGTTTTTCCCTTATATCCCGATGTGATTTCGCGGAGGGTTACGGTGCTATTGAAAACACAAATGAAAACACAAATCCATTGTGTAATTGCCACTTGAAGGAGGAAAGTCACTGTAAAGACAACATGATAATGTACACTTACAGTGAGTGTACATTATCATGTTGTCTTTAGAGTGACTATCCTCATTTGTTGAAGAAGAAAAGCATTAATGTGGCTGAATAGCAATACATTCAAGTGGCAATCACACAAGGGACAATCACTGTGAGATGTCCTCATTTGTGACTGTCCTTACAGTGAGTGTACATTATCATGTTGTCTTTAGAGTGACTGTCCTCATTTGTTGAAGAAGAAAAGCATTAATGTGGTTCAATAGCAATACATTCAAGTGGCAATTACACAAGGGATAATCGATCACTATGAGATGTCCTCATGTGTGACTATCCTTGTCACAAATGAGGACATCTCACAATGACTCTCCCTTCTGTAATTGCCACTTGAATGAGGACAGTCACTGTAAAGACAACATGATAATGTACACATACAATGAGTGAACATTATCATGTTGTCTTTACAGTGGCTGCCCTCATGTTGTATATTCTTCTCTGTAGATGCTACTATGTGCTAGGGAACTTCTTAGAACTGTTGGTATATTCTTACAACTTGTTACACCTGGGATATTCTTCTCTGTAGATTCTATTGTGTGTCGTGGTCCAAACAGGCCCATAAATGTGGTTGAATAGCAATACATTCAAGTGGCAATTACACAAGGGACAGTCACTGTGAGATGTCCTCATGTGTGACTGTCCTTGTCACAAATGAGGACATCTCACAGTGACTGTCCCTTGTGTAACTGCCACTTGAAGGAAAAAAGCATTAATGTGGTTCAATAGCAATGTATTCAAGCAACAATTACACAAGGGATAATCACTCTGAGATTTCCTCATTTGTGACTATCCTTACAGTGAGTGTACATTATCATGTTGTCTTTACAGTGACTGTCCTCATTTGTTGAAGGAAAAAAGCATTAATGTGGTTCAATAGTGATGCAGAGTAGTCAGCAAGAAACTTGGATCTATGTCCCAACCCACTTCAAGACACCAAAATGACTCAACCAATCAATTAGGCTCTGATTTCTATAGGTTAATGTTTAAACTCTGCAAAGTAATGAATTTGAAGGTTTCAAGGATCACACAACAACTTATGGACTCAATCCCATTCAATAACAAATTTCCTTTTTGGGACAAGTTCCCTGATTTTCTATCAAAAGAGACTTTTAAGGTTCTAGATCTTACTTCCTACAGAAAAACTTAGAAACCCCTTAGATATCATCTAAATAACAAGAATCATGCATTGGTTGTGATCTAAACAACCCAAGACATCAAAATAACAAACTGACCTAGTGACCCTAGTAGGTCTCCCAAACCTGCTCTGCAGCCATAACTCTGCAACTTGCCAAAGGACTCTAAGAAGTTATATGTTTTCTGAGTACCCTTTTTGGATTTCTAACAGACCACCAACTCATCCCAGACCCTGACTCCACTCCAGCATATCAATGTCTTCATTGAGTCCGTAGACCTAATGCATGCTTTTAGGTGTGGGTTCCAAAACAAAGCATTGAAAATGGGTGTATGAAACCAAGATCAGAGTTTTGGAGTGTTCTCCTGATCCAGATAAACAATAATGCACAAGTTTTCAAGTCCTCAATATGATGCAAGCTTCTGATTTTATTCTGATTACCATCTTCCCAGCCAAAAACATGGTAGTTTTTGATCTAGGGCTCGCTCTCAACAAATGCAGATGCAACCCCCTGCCTCAGGGCTTTTAGAATATACAAATATACATCCTTAACTCTCATTCCACCAAGGAAGAAGGAATTCCAATGGTTGAAACGTGAGTTAAGGTCTTTACATCAGTCAAACCCTGAAAATGAGGGATTGTAAACAATGCACAGAAAATTTGAAATAACTTAGATATAAAACAAAGAGAATTAATCAAACTAACTTCCAAAGCATCAGATGTCACTATTACAACTTCCAGGCAAATTTTATCATCCAACCACCATCCGTACAGCCGTACAGAGTTCATTTTTCACCAGAAATGCACTAAAACAAGGTTATTTTTATTTTTTATGAAAGCAAAATGATTACAATACTGGTTCTCTATCTGTCTTCGACCATTTGAAGCCTAAAATAGGCTCTCCAAATGTTGGTTCAACCATCTAGGTGGTTAGAACAGTTTATCCAACAAATGTCAACTTTGTTAAGCAACTTTTAAAGTTGCATTACAACTTTGCAAACAACTTTGTCGAGAAGGTTAAAAATGTGTTGTGAAACTTTAGGAACCTTATTAAAGTTATTTTGGACCTTCAAAATTCTTAACAACATCTAAAAGACACCTAATAAACACTTACTATGCTCATTTCATCCAAGGACTCAAAAGATGCCCAAGGTTTATAAGTCACCAAGGGGTCTTGTGTCCAACAAGTGGATGTTTATAAGGAGATAAAATCAATCCTTAATATTTATTACAAACCAAGAAAACATCTAAAACTCCTATTCTAATTTATTGTCATTCAAAAAGACTCTGATTTGTCATTCAAAAAGACTCTGATTTGTCAATCAAAAGGACCTTTCACCAGTCAATCCTTCAAAGCTCCAAGGTGAAAATCTTATGTTCCAATTGATAGGATTTGACTCCTTGGCTTCATGGCAACTTCCTTCAATCATGGTGTCTTTGGCTTGCATTAGGGATGCCCCTGCATCAAATAGCAATGCATTCAAGTGGCAATTACACAAGGGACAGTACATGCCCATTAAAGTTGGTGTTTTGTTATCCAGCATGACAATGGAGACAACATACTCTGTGTCAATTTTACTGATCAAATTTCCCTCCGCCAGGCAAAGCAACAATCTGGGTATGATAAGGTGAAATTTTTTAGTCCTTTTGGGTATGATAACAGTTCCAGTTTCCAATAAGATGGTTCATTTTTATAATCTAGCTTCAATTTCTCTTGTGAAAATCTTTTTTTCATTTTATGGGTGGTAAAATATAATTATTATGCTAGAGGTGTGTACTTATGGATGATAATGAAACAAAATGATAAGATTTAAGACTCTCATTTTTTTTTTAAATAGCAATTTAAGTTTCCTTCTATTATAAATTACTGTTTTTCTATTTTTTAATGTATCTTTCCAGATCTTTTATATCAATTTTATTTATGAAATATAAATATATTAATAATGTTTTAGTGTTTTTAGGATTAGTTTATATCAATTCTATGTATCATCATTCGTCATTCAATTGTCAGTATTATTAATTTAGACTGTGCAATTGTAGAACTACTCAAATATGGGTTGGATGGATACTCAAGTAGGGGAACCCTCCTCAAATATCTCAAGCAGTGAACTTGGAAAAATGTGTCCTGAAGGAACCCTTTCCATCAGAGAGATAAAATTACAAACAAGTAAAAGAAGCAGGCTCTGCAAATATGTTTTTGAGAAGAAAAATGATAGATTATTCGAGTATGGTTCATGAGGTATATCTAAAAAGACATTTTTTTTCTTATTATAATAAAAGAGGAAGTTGTGAATGTCAAAGTTGAGTGAAACAAAAATTATTTTCATCAAATTTTGTTAGGCTTGCTTTTGGGAATAGTTTCTTACAATATTGCTATTAAGATTTTTATTGTGTAGTTTTTAGATTAGGTTTATAAAATTATATTTCATGAGTAGTGATTCATATTAATCAATTAACGATACTTTTGGAAGGTATTTTCAATGTGTCAAATTTTGATATTTTTACAAGAATTAGATTGTGTAATTTTTTTAATTAAAGTCATTGACTCATATTTCATAAATAATAGTTCTCATGAATCCATCTCTTATAAGATTGAATAGTCTATTTAGGAAGTATTTCTGATAGTATGTCAAATTATGATATTACTATTACCATTAGATTGCATGGCTTTGAAGTCAACCTCGTTGACCCATATTCTTCTCTGTAGATGCTACTATGTGCTAGGGAACTTCTTAGAACTGTTGGTATATTCTTACAACTTGTTACACCTGGGATATTCTTCTCTGTAGATGCTACTATGTGCCGCGGTCCAAACGGGCCCATAAATGTGGTTGAATAGCAATACATTCAAGTGGCAATTACACAAGGGACAGTCACTGTGAGATGTCCTCATGTGTGACTGTCCTTGTCACAAATGAGGACATCTCACAGTGACTGTCCCTTGTGTAATTTCCACTTGAATGAGGACAGTCACTGTAAAGACAACATGATAATGTACACATACAATGAGTGTACATTATCATGTTGTCTTTACAGTGGCTGCCCTCATGTTCTATATTCTTCTCTGTAGATGCTACTATGTGCTAGGGAACTTCTTAGAACTGTTGGTATATTCTTACAACTTGTTACACCTGGGATATTCTTCTCTGTAGATGCTACTGTGTGCTGTGGTCCAAACGGGCCCATAAATGTGGTTGAATAGCAATACATTCAAGTGGCAATTACACAAGGGACAGTCACTGTGAGATGTCCTCATGTGTGACTGTCCTTGTCACAAATGAGGACATCTCACAGTGACTGTCCCTTGTGTAATTGCCACTTGAATGAGGACAGTCACTGTAAAGACAACATGATAATGTACACAAGTACCGTGAAGGTAGTTGCAAGTTAGGGCTGTTTCATTGCATACCCGAAACAATGAAGATGTTACGGTCCACAAAATGTTTGTGCTTGAAAGATGAACAAATAAAATTAAACTTCTAAATAACCAAAGCCGCTAACAATAAATTCAACACAAATATGTCCTCATTTCTGGGTATTTTAGCTCTGTAACAGCTGAATACCAGATTACATAATAATGACAAAAGAAAAATAAACCCAACATACTCAGAAATTGTAGCTGTGATTTCGCGGAGGGAATCTCTCTCGGCACTGTTGAAAATATAAATGACAACGTTTCTCTACATTATCATGTTGCCTTTACAGTGACTGTCCCTTGTGTAATTGCCACTTGAAGGAGGGCAGTCACTGTAAAGACAACATGATAATGTACACTTACAGCCCATGTACATTATCATGTTGTCTTTAGAGTGACTATCCTCATTTGTTAAAGAAGAAAAGCATTAATGTGGCTGAATAGCAATACATTCAAGTGGCAATTACATAAGGGATAGTCACTGTGAGATGTCCTCATTTGTGACTATCCTTACAGTGAGTGTACATTATCATGTTGTCTTTATAGTGACTGTCCTCATTTGTTGAAGGAAAAAAGCATTAATGTGGTTCATTAGCAATGTATTCAAGCGGCAATTACACAAGGGATAGTCACTCTGAGATTTCCTCATTTGTGACTATCCTTACAGTGAGTGTACATTATCATGTTGTCTTTATAGTGACTGTCCTCATTTGTTGAAGGAAAAAAGCATTAATGTGGTTCAATAGCAATGTATTCAAGTGGCAATTACACAAGGGATAATCACTCTGAGATTTCCTCATTTGTGACTATCCTTACAGTGAGTGTACATTATCATGTTGTCTTTACAGTGACTGTCCTCATTTGTTGAAGGAAAAAAGCATTAATGTGGTTCAATAGCAATGCATTCAAGTGGAAATTACACAAGGGACAGTACATTCCCATTAAAGTTGGTGTTTTGTTATCCAGCATGACAATGGAGACAGCATACTCTGTGTCAATTTTACTGATCAAATTTCCCTCTGCCAGGCAAAGCAACAATCTGGGTATGATAAGGTAAAGTTTTTGCAACAATTTCTTGCTACTGCTAAGGTTACCATTGTTTATGGTTTCTATTATATAGTTCTATCTATATTGCTATATGGCCTTTTGTTTAGGATTAAGTAGACGAGGGAAAATATTTCTTTTATGGATTGTAAACAAAACATTGAATTATTTCAGAGAACAGATCTAAATCTATAAGATGCTATGATGGAGCACATGACCATGTACTTGTGAATATTAGGATCCATGTTAATCAAATGACTGCTTTATGTAAATTACTTTTGAGAAAGTAAAAGGCAATACAATTTTTCGAAGTGTGCAAGGATTTTTATGATATACAGGTGTACGAAGAAATGAATCTATGTTGTTTTGTATCAATATCAATCATCTCTGATATATTTTCATGTTTTTATAATCTATTTTGCAGATGAAAACTATCCAACAAATAAAGATTGGGAACTTCTCCCAGCATCTGTACCTGCATCTCTCTTATATACTACAAGTTGCTTGCCATCAAAAATTGCAGTTCCCTCACGTGACATTGATGGTGAAGTGTTCTTTTCAGAACCATCATCTGTGGTTACCAATGCTCCTGTTTTAGGCAATAAGTTTTTTGTCCATGAGCCATTGGTCAAGTTTCTTCTACGAGCTTCTGATGCCTCAAAATCTAAGCAGCGCCTACGCATGCCTCGTTGTGGTTGATTATCATTCTGTACATGAATTATAATGAGTAATCAGTTTTGGGCCTTGGAATCTTGTATGTAACATGCATAGGCATTTCATGGCTAAATGAATCTATTTTAAAAGCATCAACTTTTCTTACATGATGCTGGATACATAAGTAGAACAAGCGTATATCAAATTGGAAGCAATCAGAACTCCACAATGACATATTATTTAGAGTACTCTTCAGTTTAAGTAATAATGCATATATTGACACTGTAAAGACAACATGATAATGTACACTCACTGTAAAGACAACATGATAATGTACACTCACTGTAAGGACAGTCACAAATGAGGACATCTCACAGTGACTGTCCCTTGTGTAATTGCCACTTGAATGTATTTCTATTCAGCCACATTAATGCTTTTCTTCTTCAACAAATGAGGATAGTCACTGTAAAGACAACATGATAATGTACACTCACTGGACATCTCACAGTGACTGTCCCTTGTGTAATTGCCACTTGAATGTATTGCTATTCAGCCACATTAATGCTTTTCTTCTTCAACAAATGAGGATAGTCACTGTAAAGACAACATGATAATGTACACTCACTGTGAGTGTACATTATCATGTTGTCTTTACAGTGACTATCCTCATTTGTTGAAGAAGAAAAGCATTAATGTGGCTGAATAGCAATACATTCAAGTGGCAATTACACAAGGGACAGTCACTGTGAGATGTCCTCATTTGTGACTATCCTTACAGTGAGTGTACATTATCATGTTGTCTTTACAGTGGCTGTCCTCATTTGTTGAAAGAAAAAAGCATTAATGTGGTTCATTAGCAATGTATTAAATAATTTTTTTTTTTAATCCACCCACGGGCGTCGCCATTGCGACGGGAGCCCGTTGTAATGCGATGCAGGCGCCCATCGCAATTGCTTGGGAGGACCGTCGCAATTGCAATGACCCTCTAAAGCCATGCGACGGGGGGGCGACGCCCATGCCACTAACAAATCTTAGCGACATTGCGACGAGAGGGCACCGCAATTGCGACGGCTACCCATAGACGTCGCAATTTGTGACTAAAAAATAGCGACATCTATGGGTATTGCTATTGCGACACATAGCCGTCGCAAAATGCCCCCAAATGTATCAGTGAATGGATGAATCTTCAACAAGAGGGCTCCATAGAGCTTGAATCCTTCAACAACTACCAATGGATCTCCTTGATGAATTGAATGCTTGAATGCTTGAAGATGGATGCTTGATTCAAAAAATTTATGGAGAGATCTTTCTCTTGATAATGGATGGAGAAAATGAGAGGAACGCTCCCTTTTATACTTATCTAGAGCAAAAACTTCTAGAGAGGCTACACTAAAAACAATAATTAAGGGCCCATGGCACAAAAATCTAGAGAGGTGCACATGGAGAGGAAATTAAATTAAAGTCTTGACAAAAAATTCTAGAAGGGGACCAGGATATGTGCAAGATCATGAGGGTCCAAAAAGTGGCAATGTAAAAAAATCCACTTTTAAGTCGTCCAAAAGCGCATAAAAATGTATGTTGACTTTTTAGTAGGCCTAGGTGTCGGTACACCTGGGCAAACCTGACACCAAAGCACAAGCCTAATTGAGTACCCAATATTTCCGAGTTGCAAAAACGACGGGAGTAAATGAAAAAATTGAACTTTTATATATAATGTTTAAATATGTATTATATATATAATTATATATTAATTTATATATTTTATATTATAATATCTTAGGGGTTTTAAATTGTATGTCATATATATTTTATATTATAATATTTTATAAATTAATATATTTTTTTATATATTAATATGTATTGTATATAATTATATTTAACATTTATATTATATAAATATATGTACAAATTATATATATATATATATATATATACACACATATACATATACATATACATATACATATATATATACACACACACACACACATATATATATATATACATATACATATATATATATATATATATGTATATGCATATATATATATATATATATATATATATATATATATATATTTGTACATATATATATATATATTTGTGTATATATATATATATATATATTTGTACATACATATATATATATTTTTACATACATATATATATATTTTTACATACATACATATATATATATATATAACATTTAAGGGGTATTATGTAAATAGTTTATATATATTTTAATATGTATTATAGATATAATCATATATTAATATATATTTTATATAATAATATCATATATATGTAAATATTTTATATATTTTTAATATGTATTATAGATATAATTATATATTCATATATATTTTATATAATAATATCATATATATATATATATATAAATTTTATAGATCATAATATTTAAATTGTATGTTGAAAGGGGTTACCAAGACTTCCTAGGGGTCCTAGAACCCCTTATCACGCATTAGGACCCCTAGGAAGTCCTAACCCCTTTTGAAACATTGGAATGCTTGAGTGTGTCCGAAGGGGTCCTATGACCCCTTCAGACACACTCGAGCATTCCAATGTGTCAAAAAGGGTCATGGGAACTTCCTAGGGGCCCTAATACTTTATAAGGCGTACTAGGACCACTAGAAAGTCCCCATAACCCCTTTTGACACATTGGAACCCTCAAGTGTGTCTGAAGGGGTCATAGGACCCCTTCTGACACACTTGAGGGTTTAAATGTGTCAAAAGAGGTCATGGGGACTTTATAGGGGTCCTAGTACGCCTTATCATGCGTTAAGACCCCTAGGAAGTCCCCATGACTCCTTTTGACACATTAGAACCCTCAAGTGTGTCCTAAGTAGTCGTAGGACCCCTTTGGACACACTTGAGGGTTCACATATGTCAAAATAGTTCATGGGGACTTCCTAGGGGTCCTAGTATGCCTTATCACGCGTTAGGACCCCCAGGAAGTCCCCATGACCCCTTTTGACACATTGGAATGCTCAAGTGTGTCCAAAGGGGTGGTAGCACTCGAGCATTTCAATGTGTCAAAAGGGGTCATGGGGACTTCGTATGGGTCCTAATGCCTGATAAGGCATACTATGACCCCTATGAAGTCCTCATGACCCCTTTTGACACATTTGAACCCTCAAGTGTGTCCAAAAGGGTCCTACGACCCCTTAGGACACACTTGAGAGTTCTATTGTGTCAAAAGGGGTCATGGGGACTTTCTAGGGGTACTAACATGTGATAAGGCATACTAGGACCCCTAGAAAATCCATGACCCCTTTTGACACATTAGAACCCTCAAGTGTGTCCTAAGTGGTGGACCCCTAGAAAGTCCCCATGACCCTTTTTGACACATTTGAACCCTCAAGTGTGTCTGAAGGGGTCCTACGACCCCTTGGAACATACTTGAGGGTTCTAATGTGTCAAAAGAAGTCGTGGGGACTTCCTAGGGGTCCTAACACATGATAAGGCATACTAGGACCCCTAGGAAGTCCCCATGACCCCTTTTAACACATTAGAACCCTCAAGTGTGTCCTAAGGGGTGGACCCCTAGGAAGTCCCCATGACTCCTTTTGACACATTTGAACCCTCAAGTGTGTCTGAAGGGGTCATAAGACCCCTTAGGACACACTTGAGAGTTCTAATGTGTCAACAGGGGTCATGGGGACTTCCTACGAGTCTTAGCGCATGATAAGGCATACTAGGACCCCTAGGAAGTCCTCATGAACCCTTTTGAAACATTTGAATGTACAACTATGTCCAAATGGGTCGTAGGACCCCTTAGGACACACTTGAGCATTTCAATGTGTTAATAGGGGTCATGGGGATTGTTTAGGGGTCCTAACACATGATAAGGCATACTAGTACCCCTAGAAAGTCCCCATGACCCCTTTTGACATATTAGAACTCTCAAGTGTGTCATAAGGAGTCATACGACCCCTTGGGACACACTTGAGTGTTGGAATGTGTCAAAAGGGGTCATGAAGACTTCCTATGGATCCTAACATGTGATAAGGCATACTAGGACCCCTAGGAAGTCCCCATGACCCCTTTGGCCACATTAGAACTCTTAAGTGTGTCCTAAGGGGTTGTACGACCCCTTAGGACACACTTGAGAGTTCTAATGTGGCCAAAGGGGTCATGGGGACTTCCTAGGGGTCCTAGTATGCCTTATCACATGTTAGGATCCATAGGAAGTCTTCATGACCCCTTTTGACACATTCCAACACTCAAGTGTGTCCCAAGGGGTCGTATGACTCCTTATCATGCGTTAGGACCCCTAGGAAGTCTTCATGACCCATTTTGACATATTTCAATACTCAAATTTTTCCCAAGGGGTCGTATGACCCCTTATACCACACTTGATAGTTATAATATGTCAAAAGGGATTATGGGGACTTCCTAGGGGTCCTAACATGTGATAAGGTTTACCAGGACCCCTAGGAAGTCCCCATGACCCCTTTTGACACATTTTAACACTCAAGTGTGTCTGAAGGGGTCATATGACCCCTTAGGACACACTTGAGTGTTCTAATGTGTCAAAAGGGGTCATGGGCACTTCCTAGGGGTCCAAATACGCCTTATCACATGTTAGGACCCCTAGGAAGTCCCCATGACCCCTTTTGACACATTTCAATAGTCAAGTGTGTCCCAAGGGGTTGTATGACCACTTAAGACACACTTGAGAGTTCTAATGTGTCAAAAGGGGTCATGGGGACTTCCTAGGGGTCCTAACACATGATAAGGCATACTATGACCCCTAGGAAGTTCCCATGACCTCTTTTGACACATTTCAACACTCAAGTGTGTCCCAAGGGGTCGTATAATCTCTTAGGACACACTTGAGTGTTCTCATATGTCAAAAGGGGTCATGGGGACTTCCTAGGGGTCCTAGTACACCTTATCATATGTTAAGACCCCTAGGAAGTACTGATGACCCCTTTTGACACATTTCAAAACTCAAGTGTGTCCTAAGGGGTCATATGACACCTTAGGACACACGAGTGTTGAAATGTGTCAAATGGGGTCATGGGGACTTCGTAGGGGTCCTAGTACACCTTATCATGTGTTAGGACCCCTAAGATGTCCCCATGACACCTTTTGATACATTAGAACTCTCAAGTGTGTCCTAAGGTGTCATACAACCCCTTGGGACACGCTTGAGTGTTGAAATATTTCAAAAGGGGTCATCAGTACTTCCTAGGAGCCCTAAAAACATGATCAGGCATACTAGGACCCCTAGGAAGTCCCCATGACCTCTTTTGACACATGAGAACACTCAAGTGTGTCCTAAGGTATTATACGACCCCTTGACACACACTTGAGTATTGAAATATGTCAAAAGAGGTCATGGGGACTACCTGGGGGTCCTAGTATGCCTTATCACACGTTAGGACCCCTAAGAAGTCCCCATGACCCCTTTCGACACATTAGAAATCTCAAGTGTGTCCTAAAGGGTCATACGACCCCTTGGGACACACTTGAGTGTTGAAATGTGTCAAAAGGGGTCATCGGGACTTCCTAGGGGTCCTAACACGTGATAAGGCATACTAGGGCCCCTACGAAGTGCCCATGACCCCTTTTGACACATTAGAACACTTAAGTATGTCCCAAGAGGTCATACAACCCCTTGGGACACACTTGAATGTTGAAATGTGTCAAAAGGCATCATGGGCACTTCCTAGGGGCCCTAGTATGCCTTATCACGTGTTAGGACCCCTAGGGAGTCCCGATGACCCCTTTTGACACATTTCAACACTCAAGTGTGTCCCAAGGGGTCGTATGACCCCTTGGGACACACTTGAATGTTGAAATGTGTCAAAAGGGGTCATGGAGACTTCCTAGGGGTCCTAGTATGCCTTATCACGTGTTAGGACCCCTAGGAAGTCCCCATGACCCTTTTTAACATATTAGAACTCTCAAGTGTGTCATAAGGGGTCATACAACCCCTTGGGACACACTTGAGTGTTGAAATGTGTCAAAAGGGTTCATGAAGACTTCCTAGGGGCCCTAACACGTGATAAGGCATACTAGGACCCCTAGAAAGTCCCCATGACCCATTTCAAAATATTAGAACTCTCAAGTGTGTCCTAAGGGGTCATATGACTCCTTTAGACATACTTGAGTGTTGAAATATGTCAAAAAGGATCATCAGTACTTCCTAGGGGTCCTAACACATGATAAGGCATACTAGGACCCCTAGGAAGTCCACATGACCCCTTTTGACACATGAAAACACTCAAGTGTATCCTAAGGGGTCATATGACCCCTTGGGACACACTTGAGTGTTAAAATGTGTCGAAAGAGGTCATGGAGACTTCGTAGGGATCCTAACGCATGATAAGGCATACTAGGACCCTAGGAAGTCCCCATGACCCCTTTTGACACATAAGAACACTCAAGTGT
Source organism: Chamaecyparis obtusa (assembly GCA_027943335.1). Lineage (NCBI taxonomy): Eukaryota > Viridiplantae > Streptophyta > Pinopsida > Cupressales > Cupressaceae > Chamaecyparis > Chamaecyparis obtusa. The sequence continues at coordinate 327,693 of BSBK01006080.1, forward strand.
ATCCTATGGGGTCATACGACCCCTTGGGACACACTTGAGTGTTAAAATGTGTCAAAAGGGGTCATGGAGACTTTCGAGGGGTCCTAGTATGCCTTATCATGTGTTAGGATCCCTAGGAAGTCCCCATGACCATTTTCGACATAATAGAACTCTCAAGTGTGTCCTAAAGATTTGTCGACCCCTTGGGACACAGTTGAGTGTTGAAATATGTCAAAAGGGGTCATCGATAATTCTTAGGGGTCCTAACATGTATTAAGGCATACTAGGACCCCTAGGAAGTGCCCATGACCCCTTTCGACACATTATAACACTCAAGTGTGTCCTAAGGCGTCATACGATCCCTTGGGACACACTTGAGTGTTGAAATGTGTCAAAAGGGGTTATGGGGACTTCCTAGGGGTTCTAGTATGCCTTATCACGTATTAGTACCCCTAGGAAGTCCCCATGACCCCTTTTGACACATTAGAACTCTCAAGTGTGTCATAAGGGGTCATACAACCCCTTGGGACACACTTGAGTGTTTAAATATGTCAAAAGGAGTCATCAGGACTTTCTAGAGGTCCTAATGCATGATATGGCGTACTAGGACCTGTAGGAAGTCCTACTGACCCCTTTCGACACATGAGAACACTCTAGTGTGTCCTAAGGGGTCATACAGCCCCTTGAGACAAACTTAAGTGTTGAAATGTGTCAAAAGAGGTCATGGGGACTTCCTAGGGGTCCTAACATGTGATAAGGCATACTAGGACCCCTATGAAGTCCCCATGACCCCTTTTGACACATTTCAACACTAAAGTGTGTTCCAAGGGGTGGTACGACTCCTTGGGATACAATTGAGTGGTCTAATGTGTTATCGGGGGTTACACATGGACCTAAGGGGTCCTAGTACACTTTCTCAAGCCTTAGGACCCTTAGGAACCCTCTATAACCCCTTTGGAAACCTTTTGGATGCCTTATATTGGTGTAATTAACCTATGTATTAATATGTCCTATATAATATATATATTATGTATACAATTTAAATATGAAGATATCATGTGATATATTGTAAAATACATATTAATATATAATACATATAAAATAATATATAATATATGATGTATAATGTAACATTTAATATTAATATATATATTATATAATATTTAATGTAAAATGTATATTATATAATATTTAATATATAATAGATATAATGTAATATTTAATATATATCATATATAATCTAATATATAATTTTTGATATATAATATATTGAAGTATGGAGAAATTGGAGGGAGAAAGGGGTTGGAAATAAATTAAGAGAGAGAAAGGGGAGGGTGGTAAAAGCACAATCATGTGTCACCTTTTAGGCTAACTTATCAGCATGGCTGAATTTTAGTATTTCTAACTAAAAATTAATTTTGGTCAAACATATGGTCTAGCTAGATTCATTCTATCTAAGTTAGATATGTTCTTTAACTTTTCCAATTGGAAATATCTATTAAATGCATGTTTTATACCACTTTGGGTGCAATTACCATAAAAATAAAATTATTTTAGAAAAGTGGCATTTCAATAACTCCTAATCTTTTTAATGATATTTTTTTAAAAATAAAAAAAATATCCTTTTGTAGAGATCAGAGTCAAGAATATCCTCATATATATTTTATAGTGTTTTAATTAGACATAGTTTATTGTACTTAAAAATATTGCAAGTAGGCATTTTAACAGTCAAGGAGATGTTGATTCAGAGAAAGAAAAAAATAGTAAATCATATTAAATAAATTTGAAAAACATATCATGCACTAGAGGAGAGAGTCATGTTTAAGAATATATATTTCTTTTGTTGATTGGGATAGATTTGTTATGAAAAATATGTTGCGAGAGGAAAACTATTGATTTTAGTGAGTTGGAATTTGAATTGTTATAAAAGAGAAAATATAAGTCAAAAACTAATTTTTATTTCTTCATGCACTAGCTATATATGTCATCTATGACATATTTTGAAATTAGGGGAAAACATGTTTATTTACATATAATTTTCTAGTGGGAACTAGACCCCTAATTTTTAGCATTTTTCAGCAACTGAAAAATCATCTTTAAAAATTAAAAAAACATATCAATTATTATTCAAAAAAATTATTAAAAATATTAATCATAAACTTCATCCATTTTATCACATTTAATTAGTTTACATCATCTTCAAATTCCAAACATAAATGTCAATTTTATACTATTGAAGTTGAACAACTTTGATTTTGTTAGCCTTTTCCTTTGTAAAAGGGTGACAGCTTATTGTGCCTGCTCCTGCTCCTGGAAAATTCAAAATTCAAAATTCTATCGAGATTTTTGGGTACCTGAAAATATCGGGTACCCGATTAGGCTCGGTATTGCTTTGTGCACCAAACATACCTTGTCAACTCTTCAAATGTCACAAAAAAGTGGTTTTCCCCTATTTCTCTGAGTTCCAGACTTCGACTATGTAGCTGACAATTTTTTTTCACCCAAATTTGATGAAATGAAAATGGTATCTTAAGGAGATTATCAGCTTTCTATCGATATAATTGCTGTCAAATTTTGAATTCGGTAAGTAATTATTAGTTATTTTCTAATTGAGTTACCTCTAAAGTGTTGATTTATATACTGATTGAAAAATGACTATAACTTTTAGACGGTATAACATTTTGAAATCTGAAAAATGCGTCACATTCTATGCTTCGCCTACTATAAGGAAAAAAAACAAAATTTGAATTTTGTAAAGTTTGAATGAGTTAAGGTGGTCAGACACAGGAGTTTTTTTATTCTAAAAATGTTGTAACAGAAAATTCATAATTAATTATTTTTTTGGAATAAAATTACAAAAAAATATGTGTCGCATCTGGCATGAGTCTAGTACTTATATATAAAATCTTATAAAAAAATATTATCATTTGATCATGATTAAGGTGGTCAGACATACACCTACTTATTTTTTTCTTAAAATTTTTGTACTACTGTATTGAAATCTATACTTTTCACCAATTATATTAATTTTTCTATAGAAAAGGCCTAGTAGTTTAGAAACTACATTTAATTTCCTACCTTTTCTATTCTTACAACTTTTTGGTATTAGGTTGATAGCTAGTTCAAATTTTCACGTCAACTTGACTAACCCTGATTTGCTAATTTTTTATTGCCACTTAAGGGCATAGTTTGGCCCCTCATGATCTTGCACATACCCACCACCCTTGATATAGAAATAAAAATAATTATTTAAGAGCCTTGTCACAAAATTCGAGGTAAGGCCAACCCCAAAGTTAATTTGAGCATTAGGCACAAAACTTGAGAAAGGCTAATCTCCAATAATAAATTAGGAATCCTATACAAATCTCGAGAAAGGTCCACCTCAAATATTAATTTGAGAATTTGACACTTAACCCAAGAAATAGTTGCCCCGAAGAGGGAAAAGATATAATTTTGATGAAACCTCAAAACTGGAATCTAACCCCGAGGATCCCAGACCCTAGGGTCAAGGTCGAGGTTGACCTTGACCTAGGTCAAGGTCATGGCCGACCTTAACCCTAAGGTCAAGAATCTTAGGTTTGCAATTCAGGATGGTAGGATTATGTCAGGAAGAAGTGGAAAATAGGGCATAATAGGGGAAAAATCTAGATCCAAGTCGAGTACCCATTCAAGGCATTCAACATGACCCCAAACCACTTACTCGGAGTGCTAAATGTTCTTAACATGGAAGTGCTTCCATTTTAAGATGATACATTCTTATGTTCTAAGATAGGATCTTCATTTCATTTTATCTTTTAGCCCATGACACATTATTAATGGCTCATTGTTTTACTATTGCTATATCCTTTGCTTCTTTTCTTTGGAAAATTTCTTTGTGAGTAGGTGTTCCCTATTTTATAATTGTTCCTACATTGACATTCTTTCCTCTTGTTTGCTTTCTATTTTTGTTTCCTTCCAAAGTCCAAGTAAGCTCTTCATTGGTGAGGATTTTGGAGGGATATTTATGTCGAGCCAAATTTCAATTGATTTTTTTTGCCTCATTTGGGGTTTGAGTGTCTTCCAGGTTGTTGTTAAGGTCTTTAACTAAGGACTCCACATCCAACTTTCTATATAGACTATGTGGTTTACTACAATGTATAACCCTTCTTGTATATTATTATCTTTATTATTCAATTCTTTGGGGTAGCGTTGAAGAAACTATCTCCATTGAATATGTCCCTCTTTTGCTTAGTCTATGCTTCATGTTTTGTGTTCTTGGGAGTTCACTTATTTGAATTATTCAGGTTATCAGTTAGGTTTGTCTCCTTATTCTTCTTCTATTTCATATTATATTTTATGATTTCACCTTCTTTCATAGTAGTAGAGACTAAGGTAAAAATTTCTTGAGGTGTATTAAAAAAAAAATGAGGAAAATTATATTATTTAGAAGGAAGTTACTTCGAACTTAGTTCTAATTCTAAAAAGGGATTGACATGATGATCTTAAGCTCGCACCAAAAAAAATTCACTTGAGGTACCTCTTGTAGCTTTCTTATCCTTCAATTGAGGATTTTGAAGGAAGGTATGTAATACCAAATTTATCTACAAGGTGACCAAATCTATTATATTTTTGGTGAAAGAAGCCATAATTCTAGCAGGCAATGGGTTGGGACCATTTACAAAATTTTGGGTTTAAGGTTACGATCTAGAGTAGGGGCTTATTAACATCAAAATTAACAAATTATTGAGAAAAGATATGGCAAGATTTCTAAAGGGTGAATTTTTCAATGGTGATTAACAACCCAAAGGAATTTGAAATACTCTTAAGTATAGTAGGACCCAAGTATTTCAAGGGAATGATTGAGAGTGCGACCTAATTAGGAGAAACATTGCCCAAATCAAAATTATGGTCAAAACCAAGATTCTATTTACAAAGGGAAATACCAAATATGACACTCTTTATTAATGAAAGAAAGACCCTCCAAAGGGGTTTTAATAATATCTTTTGTAATAGAAAATCTGAAAATGAATAACCCATCTACCATTGCACTAACATACACACTATCATTCAACTTCCAACTAGCAAAAGTTGATTGGTGAAATAGACTAACATTAGCTATGAAAGAGTAGAACTTATCGATAAGGGCAATTAACAAGTCTAGGGCTGATTCATCCATGAAAACATCATGAAGGGATACCTCAATACCACCTCTAGAAACTTTAATGGCAAAGGAAGTAGAGATTTTTTAAGAGCTAGTGTTTCTTCCAATAAGTTTAACTACCCATGAAGTGGGGACCACTCCATCCAAAAGTAGTTCAACATTTGAAAGGTCTCTATTAACTTCCGAGAAAGCTTCCAACTATGTTATTTTCTACACTATATAACAGTTCTCAACCAAAATTTAATTTTATTAAAATAATGTTGTCTTTGTTAACTAAAATTATAATCGAATAATAATTAAATTTATAATTGAACGAATAAAAAATAGCACATATATTCATCAAAATAACCAATATTATAAATGTTGGACACACAATCAATTTTAAAAATCAGTATAAATACTTTTTATGTAATTTCAACTACATAATTTTTTAATCAAACTACACAATTATATCATGATAATATCATAATTTCTTACTAATATCACTATTTATTCATTCTATTATATAAAATCTTTATAATTTCTTTATACAAATCTCAACATCAATAACCATCTCAACTTCTTCAAGAAAGTAAAATAAGGAATTAACAATCTCACCTAAATTATAGTTGAAATATATAACATCTTGTACCATCTTAACTCCTCCTTCAAGAAACAAAATAAAAGGATACCCAATATAACATGCAAACTTTATGTGCTCCTCAATTTTGATTAGATAAGCATACAAAGGACCAAGATCCATTACATACTTGCTCCTCAGCCAATGCCAAACTTTTTAAATCAAAATGAAACATCAGATATGTTGACATTGATTTGTGTTTCTCTATTTTACACTATACATTTGAGGGTTTTCTTAAAAGTCAAATAGTAAGATATTTTCTGTAATAATTCCTCTATTTCCCGAAAATGGTTCTCTTTCTCCTTGAAATTTCATTGAATTTCCATTACCCTGTCACTTTCTCTTTCTCCTACAAGAGGAGATCTGCAGAGAGGACATCTCTTCTGTTCAAGATCAATCCACTTTTCCAAACAATTTCTATGAAATGCATGACAACAATTACCGAGCTCTCTAATTTCATCATCTGTCTCAAGCGAGCACAAGCAAACGGCACAAATAACATCCTCCTCAATCACACCAAACTTCTCTGCAAAATCTCTGAATGCAATCACGGGCAAGATCTCTCTTATCTGCGCACCAGAGACACCAGAAATATAAGAAGAATATGTTTGAGAGAATGGCTGTGGATGATTGGACTCCGTAACCCCAAACCAAGAAAACATACAACACATTGCCTGTTCTACGTAAGCTAAACCAGAAGCAAACCTAAGAAAAGCTAGCGAAACACCACAGAAGTTTATTGGAAAGCCCATGATAAAGTTCAAATGCAACTGAGAAATTTTAGGGCAGATGTAGAAAACAAGCTAAGTATCATGTGTGGATGAATATATGTAGAATTTAAGGCATTGTTGTACTGATTGGGTTTGTTGGGTGTTGAAATTCACGAATGGGAAGCCAACAAGAAGATGGGCAGATGGACGGCATTGCAACTGCTTTCAAAAAGATGAATGATCTAAGAATGATTTAAAATGAGGAGTCTCTGCTCTGATGTATTAAAACAATTGGATATATTGTCACCTTTCGTACGTCAATTATGAAGATATTTTCAATTAGAAATAAATAAAAGATATTATGAAGACTTGAAACATGTTCGAAGCATATTGAAGGCTTCGTAGATTGCCAAGATAGACATTGAAGTTGTTTACCAAATTCCATTCGTTGGTTTGGTGGTGTAGGCCATCTGAATTAGTTCTGATGGAGGCATTTCATAGGTTATTTCAGTCTATTGGAAATAAAAATTGTATCGTAGGATTTAAAAATTGAATATTGAGAATGGATTTTGATGGTCAATAGATAATTATATATATTTTTATTTTATTTATTTCTTTCCTTAATAAAAATTGTATCGTAGGATTTAAAAATTGAATATTGAAAATGGATGGACTTAGTTGATTTTGATGGTCAATAGATAATTATATATTTTTTTATTTTATTTATTTCTTTCTTTTTATTAAAGAGGAAATTGGTAGGGTAGCTCAGTGATCTAGAGTTTTGTATAAGACAAGGCAACTTCAGTTAGGCTTAACCAATACATTTTAAACATTGATTGGTTAGGTGGCTGGTTTGGGACCAGTTTTTTTCCGAGTGTTTGTTTCTCTCACTATCTATTTTTGTTAGCATTCGAATTCAAACATTACTCCTGCATAGTAAGTAGGGTTTTAGTACGTGTTTGATCACAACCCAAAGAAGTTTATTTTTCTTAACATTCTCCTAGCTTGTGCTAAAATGGGAGCTCTAGAATAGGGTATGGACATCTATCAAAGCATCAATGAAAGGTGATTTTTTTCAGCTATCACAATTGCAAATTCTCTATAAACATATGCAAAAGATAGAAGAATAGACAAGGCACATGAACTTTTTAATCATATGCCTCAAAGAATTGTGGCCTCATCGAAAGCTAGGATTATTAGATATGCACAAATGCATTTGGTAAAAGGGATCTACAAACATTCAACCAAATGTAATTAGCATATTTTAAGCTAGACTCAACAACATTTTCTAGCATCCTCATAGCTTGTGCATAATTGGGGGATTTGGAATAGTGTATGGACATCCAACATAGGATATAAATGTTTCAAGAATTTTTTCATATCTTGTCACTGCAACTTCCCTAGTAGACATGTATGTAAAATATGTAAGCATAGACCTTGGGCATGTGACTTATTTGATATAATGCCTCCAAGAATTGTTTGACAAAAGGATATGCAAATGTTGAAGTGTAGACAATGCATCTAAACTATTTGACTTAATGCTCTGAAGGGCTTCATCTTCTACTCAATTCTAAGATTAATTTCCTCAAATTATCCTAAAAGCTAACAAATTTTTAACATTTTCATGAGAAACCTCCAATTTTTCAATCATATGATTTTTCGATATCAGTCTTGATTATCTTAACTGTGTGATTGCTTTCATTTCTGATGCTAATACCTTCAATTATGAACTTCCAAGATTAAGAAATTTTGTTCTTGGGAGAGTAGAAAAGGTATTGCCTATTTTTATATGGCTCTTCATTGACTTTTATAGGAATTTATTGTGTTACATAGGGAGATTCTCCAAAAATATATGAAAGACTCAAGGGAAGCATTCTCATGGATTAGTGTATTAATAGACAAAATTTTAAATCATTATATCATCTACAATCAACAATTTGTCATAGTACACTAATGCAAGTATAGAGCATGTAGATTCTAAATTATGGAGACCTACCCTTTTATGATTTTTTGTGATACCTTAAAAAAAACTCTCATGTTATAATGCACTTACATTATAAAATGCATGATGGATTCCGCGAGAGAGAGAGAGAGAGAGAGAGAGAGAGAGCGCATGCATTATTAATAGTAAATCCTAAAATTTAAGCCTTAAACACCAAACACTATACAACAAACCTCAAAACCTACCATTAATAATTTGACGTTGAAACTAAAAATAAAATCTAAACCCTCACCACCAAATTCTCCATCATAAACCATTGATCACAAACCCTAAAATATATAGGTCCTAAACAAAAACCATCAATAATTTAGAGAGAACTAGAGAGGGGGGCTAGGAGTGGTAGGTATACCCTCAATCCTATATTATCAATTATAGAACCTACACCCGAAACCTTAAACACTATATGATAAAACTTAAAACATGACATTAATAATTTAACACTAAAATCTAAAAATTAAATTTAGTTTCTAATCCTCAAGGACATGCCATTCATAATAAATATGCAATGTCTACTTTTGTGTGTGTGTGACAGAGAGAGAGAGAAAGAGAGAGTGAGAGCCTCAACCCTCTATCATCAACTATAGACAATGAGAGAGATAGTGAAGGAGGTTGAGAGGGAGAGATAAAGATGAAAGAGAGATGCATATATGCGAATGTGATAGAGATAAGAAGTGGAGAGAGAGCAAGAGAGAGTGAGAGAGGGGGCTAAGGAAGGAGAGGTAGTTAGGGAGGGATGGAGAGACAGTTAGAGAGGGGAGAGATGTAGGTAGCCCCTTAACCTTCCATCATCAATAATTGTAAACTATAAACCTTAGGGGCCTACTTTCTTTTTTTTCTTTTTTTTAGGCTTGTCTATGGAAAAGGACCGTTGAAAGTCCTGACCAATAGCACATCTCCACATCCGTTAAGAATTAGTGGCACAAACAGCAAATGCCTCCTGGTCCGTATACCTCATGTTGTGGGGTGCGAAGCTGCCACGTGGAATGCTGCAGGGAGAGTATTTTATGTGCCAAGTTGACATGTGGCCTCTCCGAAGTGATGTCTGATCTGACTGTTAAAGTCAACCTCCTCGTCCGATTGCGAATTGAGAATCGATTTAAATTTGCTAGAAAGGAAGGAAAATCATGATGTTTCAGATCCCGCCCAATCCGTAAATGTCCTCAATGGGTGGAAGATGCCCCATAGGTTTGTGATAGTTCCGTGGATGCCACAAATTATTTTGAAATTTCATCTTTCTCTCAAAGCTCCTCCTAAGTAATTGAAACTTGGGACCAAGAACACACCCATTTAATGCAAAATTGGATATGCACATGAATACTTACCGATTAAAATAATTTTATTTTAAATACATTATAAGAAAATGGAGAAGTATTTTTAAATTCTAATTCTTGAATTTCCTATTTGTAGGAGATGATTTAGGAAGCTATAATTTCAGAACTATTAGAGGATCCAAAGTAAGATGTTTGAATGAGAAGTGGAGATCTCACAGTAGCAGTTCACAAGGATCAAATTGTGCAATACCCCTCATCTCGATTGGTTAGAGGAAAACATAAGGAAAATTCAAAATTATGTTGAATGCTTGGAGAAACTATTGTGACAAACCAATGAAACTTTTAGATCAAATGATTGTATTATGTTACCCCATTTAATTAGAGTAATCATGGTGCATGTGCATGAGACAACAAAATTAATTACATAAAGGGTGCTTCAGTATTCAAATATTATAATTTCCCCCAAGCGGTGTGACTATTTCATGGTATAAATGAGCTATTGTAACCATTTTCTATTGTCATCTCCACCTTTAATCATAATCTAGATTTTGTTGCCCTTTCCTTTAAAAGGCGAAAATCCTTTGCTTTTTATGCTACGAGTTGAGATATAATTGAAAGGACATGTATTGAGCCAGCCAATGCAAACTTTACTGAAGTTGCTTTGTGGTTCATTTTGTTTCAATGACTCTCTTTCCAGCTTGGAAAGTAGTTTTTAGACATTGATAATTAGATGTTTTTATATTTTCAATGAATCTTATAATCGGTTTATATTTGTTTCATGGCGTGTGAGACAAATGCAAATTCAATTCTAGTGTATTTAAAATTTAATTGAGACGAGGGATTTAATTTGATGAGATATTTTAGTTTGAAAATCTTATAATTTTCTTCATAGAAGCCTACATCCATTTCTCTTAAAAGATGAGTAGTTTTCAAAATAGTGAAAGTGGGTTTATAGGAAATTGATTAATCTTTGATTATGTTCTTTTATCTAGTTTGGCTGTCCTTTCTCTCTAACCCTCATCTTTTTCTTTTTTTCTACAAAAATATGAGTCAACTAGAATGAAATTGCAAATCAGATTTTATAGAATCATTTATAAAGTTATTATTTATGTTGTTGAAGATATTTTCAGATTCCTCTTGAAAAGTTCAAATGTCCCCATATAACTCTTGTGTGTTACCAGTAAACACACATCAAACTACTAAGTTATCTAAAGAAGACATGAGTTTACCATTAGGAACCTTGGGGTGAACTTATCTTTGTCAATAAGATTTATTTTCCTTTCAAGAGAGACAGGGATACCCAGTGTATTTTTATCTAAGTTGGAAAGTGCTAAACCTAGCTATCAAAATTGCTATTGTAATTCCAACTAGATGGAAATCTTTATTTTTAACTATACCTCCATAGAGAATGTCAAAATAATCAAGGCCTAAGATTATTGAGAGGGGGGGTGAATTGGTAATATACTAATAAACAAAAATCTGATCTAATAAAACTTATTCTTCAAAACTTCACCACATTCATGCAGTAAATAACATTTACTTGTGATAAACATACATCAATAATTAAGCATCTACACAAATTCAACACATAACACCAATTTTTTATCGTGGAAAGCCAAATTAGCAAAAAACATGGTGGGGATGGCACCCACTAAGAAAAAAAAACTCTTTTGGAGCATGCTCGGTTAAGAGCTTAGCCTTGTTAAAAACTTACAATGATGTTTGGTTAAGAATAGACCCTGTTAAGAGCCACCTGGTTAAGGGATTTACCTCTAGCCATGTTAGAATTAGCATTGTTAGAGGACTTCAAACACTAGGTAAAGTGTCACCCTGTTAAAGGATTTTACAAAAAGATCTGTTAGGATCTACCCGATTACTTGGGATTTAATCTATTGCAACTATTAGGGAACAACAAGAATAATGATCTGAGAAAGTAGCACTTCTCATCTGCTAGTACAAATCTAGTTCAAGTTCAATCTCTAGTTCACATGTAGAACATCCAAACATTGCAATCGCACTCATGTATTCATGATCTGACTCTTACGTGACTTCTCCTAATACATCAAAAAGATGTGTGTGTGTGTGTGTGTGTGTGTGTGTGTGTTTGTGTGTGTTTTCATTAACTAGGTTGGCTAAGACCCAATTTACATTTGAATTACGTAATTAGGAGTAATTACTACTCAATCATTTAACCCTAAAATGTTTACCAATAAATAATTATAATCTTAGCTTCATGTCGGCCTCCAGATCCATTACACCATCAATTTGACAAGGAAAATTCAAACATATTTCACTTCCCTAGGTTCATGCACCTTTGCATGAATTATCGATTAAATTGACCAATAAGAATCATACCTAACTTTCCACATCATCTTAGACATGTCATCACATAGTCTAGAATGCTTAACCATCTTCACAAACTAGTCTACCATCACCGGTTAAGGATCTAATTGATTTTTCTTCATTGTTCTTTTCCTTCTTCTCTGTCCCAAACTTCAAAATCTTGTAACTCTGTCCATTGCTCATCAATCTTGTTGCGATTGTAAAAAAAATCCAATAATATCATCAAAATCACACAACTCATATTGCAACACCTGATTCCATTCCTATGAGACACATCAATAAAATCTTTCTTCTCTGCTTCTTCACTACTAAATTGATTTCTTATCTTCATCTCACTGACTGTACCTTGCATAAAATCATCATATACATGTGCAATCATAGATATGGCATTTTACTCACTTCTAAAACATATGTGACAAACCGCACACCATAATTAACAACATAACTCTTAATTCATCTTCTCCATCATAACTTGGTACATCAATAACATAGTCAACCAAGAACACCTAAGTTGGCATCAATGACAAAAACATAACTAACAAAATACATCATCAAGACAATAACATACTTACTTGAATCATTTATGCCAACAATCTCCCCCTTTGGCATTGATGGTGTATGCACCCTAAAATGGTCACCTAGACTTTGGGCCTCATTCTTCAATTTATCAAATCCCTGAATCAATGCTTTGCAAATATTTTCAAAATTAAATCAATTTTCTTGATCAAATCCTAATTCTATCATTTATTCGATTATATTCTATGAGATAACCATTTTATCCTAAGTCTTTATTTAATTAAAAGGAATTCCCTCCCCTTTTATTAAATAAAAAATCCCCCACTTTCCTCTTATCCTAAGTTGCACAAATAAAGCATTATTCTTATTTTATAAAAAGGAGAAAAGGCCTTTTTGTCTCACATGAGGCTCAATAGTCAACACTTCTTTCTCATTGGAGGAGACTTGTGCATATGGATTGCTCTCTTTTTCAAACTCCACCCTTGATCAAATCTTTTGCCTCTTAATCTCCATCGTCCGTTGATTCTCACTTTCTTTAAAAGAAGAGCTTTCTTCTCATTCTAGGATCCCATTCTTTCATACTAATCTTATGCTGCAGGATTTTTTGGTGATTTTGGAGCTTTGGAGATCTTCTTGCATTCTAGCTTTCATTCTTGCATTTAGCTTAGCTTTCGTGGCATTTTAGTTTACTTTCATTTCATGTTTCTATCTTAACTCACCTAGTTTAATTAGCAAGGCTTGTAATACTTTCATTTTCCTTTCATAGCTTAGTTGCATTGCATATCTCATTCAAGATCTTTGAAGATATTGGCATTCTTGCTCTTGTCTCATTGAATCTCCTATTGCATGGTTTACAAGCAAGGTCATATGCTTAACTAGCTCTAGCTGAGAGCCCTATTAACACCCTTGCTACTCTATGTCTAGGGAGCTCTAGGTCGCTTTCTCAAGGTTTCCAATCCATGGATTCCCTTGGAAGTAATGACTTAGAGAAGTGCACATTTTGAGGGTACATTTTTGGCGCCCACTGTGGGGCAGAACACTCTGTTTTGTCCTTTCTTTTCATGCATTTCTGCTAATTTTTCATCATATTTTGGTTGTTGTTCTCGGCTGTTTTCTGCATTTTTCTGACAGAGTATCATACGACAGTCTTCCACTATCATACGATAGTTTATTATATACCCATGCGATACTTTTCTAGTAAAAGTATCGTATGCTTATACAGGATTTTGTCACACTGGTGTTTTATACTCTGTCGCATGCAGGTAATACGAAGTATCGTTCAGAGAGAAAGTATCACACCAGTACACTGTGAAGTATCATGCGATTTATTTTCTGACAGAACTATCGCACAAGCCTGGCAATGAGTATTTTGGTCATTTCTTTTCAAGATTTGGTTTGTTTTCTCATTGGTTTTGATTTGTTGCGTTAAGATAGAGTTTTAGTTGTAGATTATACTTGATTTTATTGTGCTAACCTTTGTGGGCTAACAAGTTGTGCTTGTAGGTGTGTCCTCATTGCTTGAATATTTGCTAAAAAGAATGCATGTCAAAGCTTCAAATGCACAAGGGCTGCTAATCCTTCTTGCAGGGCTACCCAAAGCATAAAAACGATCAAGTGCTTGTTCATTGCTTTCATTTTTAAGTGTGGCATATACTAGTTGATTCTTTTCTTAGGCACTTAATATCTTGTTGTGGGAGTCTTTTGGTGGTAGGAGAGTATGCTCTTCACCCTTGTGGTGAACCATAAATCTTGACCCATCTTTAGATTTTGAAAGCAAGAGGGCTAATTGGACTTTGCTTGGTGTGTTTGGGAAAGATTTTTGAGATAGGAGAGTATGCTCTTCACCCTTGAGGTGAACTAGAAATCTTGACCCTCAAAGATTAATCCACTTTTTGTTTAGTTTAGAATCCTTTAGCGGGCCTGCTCTTAAGCAATCAAGAGGAACGATCCAAGTGGGGACAAGCTAATACTGAGCTATTCCGACCCACTATAAAATCAAGGCTATCAAAGACACAAAACCTTGGTAGACGTAGTACTTGTCTTTGCTTAGTGTGAGTACTTGTGGGATTGTGACCATGAGGAAAATGCTAAGCAAGAATGCTTAAGGTACTCTTGTGGCTGTGAGGTCCGTTACTTGCCGCAAGGTAAGGAGTCCCTTTGTGGAGCAAGAGGGGTATTACGAACGGAAGCCTTTACTATGAACCATAGATAGAAGCTACCCAATTTTGCCGCTTAGCATCTTGGTGCAAGGATTGATCCTAGTGGACTAACCCAGATCACCCCAAGATTACTCACCATCTGTGTTCCTTTGGTTGTGTCATTGGCACTTCCACGACAAAGCCAACATCTATTGTGGGCAACCACTTTGTGTGAGGTGATGGGACATCAAGTGTGGGCCAAGTTGTTAAGTATTGAGCCTTTGTCTTTCTAGGCTAGTAAGTGCTTGATTTGTCTTCATTGTGATCTACCCGTGTAAACATTCTCAAACATCAAACATCATGGTAGCATTCTTAGGATTTTTTCGCTTTGATATCACAAGTGCTTGTCTTGACAAGGTTGCCTTTGCCCTTGATTCAAGTGTTTTATGACATGTTTGATCACGTACTATTTGCAAACCTGTCTACTCTCTACTATTACTATGTTTGGAGTCGAGAAATTGAACCATCAAACTGAGACTTTAGATGAATTGCCTTCAAAAACTAAAATTTTTACACTCACTGGTAAAATATCGTACGATACTGCATGACTGTCGCATAGCTTGCTTGGAAAGTATCGCACCTACTGTTTGGAAACTGTCACATGACCTTAGCACAAAATATCATCTGGACATATTGTATTGTCCCCATACCCTACGAACTGTCACACAGTGTCATCCTGTTGTCTTGATGTCTGCAATCCGAAGCTGATTTGTGTCCTACTTCCAATCTTCCTTGGTCGATCCGAGTCAGATCTTAAGTGCTATGACATGTTGCTCAACATCCAAATGAACTTCAATGGTATCAAGTTGCACACAATGACTCTTGATCTTCTTTCTTCCACATCTCCCATGTCTTCCTAGTCTCCCATTTCCATCCTCGCTCTTCTTCCTTCATGCTTCTTCTTCTTCTTCCTAAACTCTTCACGTCTTCTTGATTCTTTTCCTCTTATTATCTAGTCTACCTTCTTCTATTCATCTCTTCTATCACTTCCATGCTTGATTCCTTCTCTTCCAGAACCATGAATTTCAACTATCTTGTTATGGAACCTCTCTTGAAAATAGATGATCTCGAACTCATTGCTCAATTCAAAGAGTTTTATTCCTCCAATAGTCCTTCTAGATATCACATGGGTGATAAACTTATGACAAAAATAAAAGAAAAATTGATCAAATCATACACCTTTGCTAGGATAATAGACATGATCATGTCATGACCTCCTTCTTCCAAACATTTTTCATCTTCTAAGTTTTCTCATCCTTCCTCATCTTCCAAGTTTTACCATGACTCTTCTAGGCATTATTCGCATTCCTCATTATCCAAGTCTTCTTCCTCCACTAGGTCTTCACTTTCCTTTTCTTCATGATCTCATTCCTCTTCTACTTCTCCCAAGAGTCTTACTTCTCTTCTCAAGACATACCATAATGAGCAACGTGATAATCTTTCTGATACCTCTTTCACAAAGAGTGACACACCCGTCTTTGATGACTATGATGGCTATGATGACTATGATGATGGACAATGTAGTGATACCTATGACACCTCTATTCCTAAGAGTCCTCCTAGCCATGTGCTCGTGCTTACTGGAAATGGGTCATCACATTGTATAGATCATGATGGTGATCCATATGATTCTGATTTTGAAAGAGACTTTGATGATTTTTGTGAACAATACCTAGATGATACATCTACTTCTATTGAGGAAGAGAAAACTTACCGCACTAATTATAAACATAAATACTATTAGAATCTCTCTTCTAAGAACTCTCATTCTAAAAATAAAGATTACACTCTGAAGCAAGATCATGTTAATGATGGACCTTTGTCTTGTGATAGTTCCCTTCCATCCCCTACTTCCTCCAATACCCATACATTTCTAAAGCTTCCAAGTCTTTCAAATCTTTCACAAATCCTTCATCTAACAAAGTTCCTAATACTTTTCATGTAGTTCCATATAGTTATCCTCTAGGGCTACCTCTTAAAGAAACTCAAGCTAACCTTCACTTGGCTGCAAATACTTTCAATAATGCTAAACCTAAAGAGCCTAAGTCTTTATATGCTATAATGCCTACTTTAGCTAGTCCCTCACCATCTTTTCCAAAGTCTTCCATACAATTCCAACATGCTTCCTTGTCCTTAGAAGTGGCTCCATGTCAAGAGGACTCTAAAAATGATAAAGAAAAGAACATAAAAAAAGATCAAGATCAAGAACCCTCCATGTCATCCAATCCTTTTCATGATGTCTCTTATCTGTTTCATGGTTCTTTTGACCCTGCACGCCCTTTCTCATTCATTCCACCATGTCTTAAGTCTTCTCCTAAGCAAGATCAAGCTACTACTTACACCATTGAGCTTATTGACGATCAAAATAACCTTACTACACTTGTGCTTTCCAAAGATGATACTTCCATTAAGGTTATTAAAAATAGTGTTGTTACTTCCCATGTTAAGCCTATTGAAAATCAAGAGAAAAATCATATGCTTATGCTATCCACAGCTCCTTTTCAAGATCAAAGTCTTCAATCTTCTTGTTCTACCACTCCATGCTTGCTTCCACTTTCTACTCTTCCTAAGTATTTCACCTACACAGAAGAACACCGGGCAACCACATGGCTAGTCAAGTGACAAATCCGACAGCGGAAGGGAAGACCCTCATAGTCCAAAGTCTGTATCCAAGAGCCCCGTGAGGAGGCCAAGAAAATCTTCTTAGGGAGGCCCTTAGAAACATCCATCTCAACAAGGATGCGAGCAAAAGTTGAATGTAAAATATCAGAAGTATCCAAGTCCACAATTTGGAAATCCCCAAGAGCATTCCCCACAGATTTTAAGACCGGATCCAACCAAAGATGCATGGGAAGATTTGGAAGCCTAACCCAAACCAGAATCATGTTAAAGGATTCAGAAAGTGGGTTAAAATCCTTATGCCAAGGTTTGGCCATAAGGGGGAACTGGTCATCCCAGGAAAAGCTATAATCACACAAGATAGAGTTCCTATCTTCGGGATTATTAAATTTAGCAATGAAGAAACCCCTTGCAGCTGGGTAAATATGAACACTTTTGGATAATATCGGTTCCCACTGAGTGGTAATCCAAGTATGAAGAGCAGAAAAAGAAGGCCAAAACCCCCTAAATCAAAATATAGCAACATTTGAAGAGAAAATCTCTGCAGTTTCATAAATTTTATCCACAATATCAAAGTCTAACTGAATCTGAATAGGCCTACTTACATTCACAGGGGAAACCACCCTGGGCCTCAGAGTCCCTGAAGAACAAACAGGAGCACACCCATGGAGGCCAGCCGCAAAGGCAGCAACATCAGCAGAGCCAAGGGCACCCGCATAGGAAACTATCATCATCCTGCCAACATCAGCCCTACCACCATTGGCAAAGGCTGACTGAGAACTAGCCACAACAGAGCTAGAGCTAACAGCAAACCCAGCCTGGGACACAGATTCAGGGGCCCCCGCACGGCATTGGGTAGGATCAATGGCAGTTTGAAAAGCGGGAGAGCAAGAGGGGGAGTAGGAGCGCGTCATTGAAATTTTTTTATGTGAACATGGAACTAGGATTTAATGATAATATTCACGTGTGATTATTTAATGTCATGTCATTTTTTATTACAAGATTTGTACTTGTTCTTGGGAATAAGTATGTGAAAATGGAACTAGGATTTAATGATAATATTCATGTGTGATTATTTAATGTCATGTCATTTTTTATTACAAGATTTGTACTTGTTCTTGGGAATAATCACGGATATGCTAATGTTGGTAAATAAATTCATTATGTTAAAAGAGCATACTTTATTAAAGGGAATGCCTTCATATTCATACGCTAGTTAATGTTGGAGTAGAAGAATTGAATATTGACTCTTAGACTATGAATTTCTTCCTCTAATATGTGTGTTAAAAAGTGCAATTTTTAATCTCTAGTGTGATGAACAAGGTGTAGGGTTTACATAGTGGTATAACAATAGAAATTACAACATCACAATTTGACTCTATAGGTACAAAATTCGTTCCTTTCACTATAATCTCTTCAAGGCTTTGGAGAGTAAATTTAATTCCTTTGAACACTATTATTTATTTTTGAAAAAACTTAGTAAGAAGAATTAATTTTGGAATTGATGTGGGTAGGGCACTTTGCATTTTATTGATTTGTAAGCATATTTCTAAGAAGCCTTATGCATGACTCTCAGCCTATGAAATAGCTTTTATTTTAATGAAAAGAGAAGTTGTGGTATTAGGCAAACCTCTTACATACACTTTAAAGACATTAAAATGTAAAATTATTCATATATAAAATATAAAACAATTATAAAAATTCTTATTATTTAATCTTGATAATTATTTTACTCCTAAATTTATTAAAATATTTATAAATTTGAAATGATATTACAAAACAAATTTTAAAAAAAAAACTTCAACACAACTCTAAATAAAATAGAAATTAATTACAAATCACAGATATAAATGAAATAGTTGCTATGATAGACAGACAAAGTTTATTTGAAAATCAGATTATTTCCTAGTCACAAAATAAGTTGCCAATCAACCTAAAAATTGGATGTTTCCAACACAGCCATGTTTCCTCGTCTTGTTTTCCAAGATTCCTCATCTTAGTAGTTAGAATAGAAAAACTTGATTCAACACACCAATTTTAATACCTTATACCTACTGATCCAGTTTTTATTATAATTCTACCAACGACTACAAGTTGCAGTTGATTCGTACAGGTAAGGACCAGTTTATTTGGACTTTCCAAGGGGAGTGGGTGAGCTTCTTGACGATGACAAAACCCACCCTTATCTTTTAAAACATATATATCTGAACTTTAGAATTTGTCTCATAAACACACACTCCAATCCAATCCAATTGTGACGCTTTGAACAACCTCAAAAGCTTTCAAGTTAAGCAACACAAATCATCCAATGTTTTCGCATTAAATTGTGAATAGAAGATGGGCGAGGATAAGTGTCAAATCTCAAGCATTACATTCAATATGAAATCCCAAGTATGACATTAAATAGTGAGATAATAATGAATTTGAATAGTTGAATAAAGAATGTGTACAGTAAATTCTGACATTTAGTGATTGATGATCTTGTTGAAATCCCCAAGATTCAATCTTCTGTTAGATCATCATGATAATCTAATATGCTCGTAGAATTCAATTTCTAAACAATTGGAGTTTCAAAATCTATTCTAAAGAAGAAGATCAGCCCAAGTAATCGTTAGTTTCTTCATCATCATCAAGATCATGATCAGGTTGTGGTATGAGAAGAGATCTGCAGAGAGGGCACGTTTTGTGATGGAGATTTATCCATTTATCCAAACAATCTCTGTGAAACATGTGACAACAATTGCACAGCTCTCGAATTTCATCCTCTTCTTCAAATGAGACCAGGCAAACGGCACAAATAACATCCTCCCCAATTTCAGCAAGCCCACCTGCAAAATGGCCAAAAGTAGAAACAGGCAACTGATCTCTGATATATGTGGATTCCTGGACATGGGAAATCTTAGAGAAAAAATGCCAATCTGGGCTCTGTGCGTTCATGGGCTCCATGAGCCCAAGTTTACAGAGAAGAGAGCATAAAGCTGATTCAAACACAACATTTCTTATTCCTCGGAGGAGGAGGAAAACTAAATCTGAAGGAAAACCCATATTCGTTTTCCAATACTCTTACAGCAGAAATTATATGCAGTGTGAATTTGAGAGAGGGAGAGATTTGCTGAAATATATAAAGCCCTTTGGGAATTCGTGTGAAAGAGTAATGCAGGCCATGGAGCCAACTTTTTACAGCTGTTAAACAGTTTTTAATACATTACCTGCACAAACTGCCGGCGACTAATGTTCTTCCCATTGACAACGTCAAAAACACTCAAATCAAACCGTGTTTTGTTTCCGAAATCCTGTGAAAGGCAGATGGGTTTGTTGATTATTCCACGAAATGTTTGCTACTCGGTCAAAGGATTCTCGATGGAAATCCTAATCCATCGAAGCTATCGTGTCTGTCGTTAATATGATCAATGGTTTAAACTAAAAATTCAATTCTTGCAGGTTTGAATTTATAAGAGGTCTTTGACTAAACTGGCATATTTATATTTTATAAATAGAATTTATGTGGAATACATTAAGAGATGTCAAATTTAGAAAATAATTTAAACAAATTTATTAAAAAATATAAAACAGTGGTTGGTTTGGATCATTGGAAATTGGATGTATCAGATTCAAATTCTGTTATGGGGGTCATGTCTATTTTGTAGACAATTTTCTACGGGGATGATGTAAAGACTTTGGTGAGTATATGTTGTATTGGCTAGATCACAGGTTTTGTTGCTCTTCTCCTGAATTGTTTGGATAGGAGAAGTTTGGTCTTTAATTAGGATTTTATGGATTTGGGCAAGACAGGAGGTTTTCTTTACCTGGTTCTTTCCTATGGTGCCCTTTGAACAAGGAAAAGTGTAAAATTAATATTATAATTAATTAAATGGTTTAGTAAATAATCCAATTTTTCCAAAAAAAAATGAAGAAAGTTGTCATTTTCGATTGAATAATGAAAAAATAAGTCTTATTCTTTTTGTTTTTATGACAACAATAAGAATGGATGGTAGCAGACATTGTATAGTTACACATCTTGGCATGATTACGCCTCTCTCAACATAATAATTCTAATGTTGTGTTTTATTCAATTGTTAGTGTTAATGGTGAATTGGTGGAGGAATATCAATGTCATAGAAAAGGAAAGATTGATACTATGCCGGAGTGCTAGAAGTTTAGCTTGTAATTTTAATTTGGGACAGCTTGCTTTGAATTTAATAAAAAGTTATTTATATTTATTCTTATAAATATGTTTCAAGTTTGGTAATTCGAGAATTTATAGTCTTGTTTATATCAGATGAAATTATAGATGGGGGACTTCATTTATGTCAAGAATATAATGTATTAATGCAAATACAATGGGGGACTTCATCTCTGTCATGAATGTATTGCATTAGTCTAAATATTGGAAATTCATAAGTTTTGTAATACACCACGGACACAAACTCCATGAGTAAATTAATCTATTGAGAGCCTTAGAACATGAAGTCAATACTAATAACTTCAACATTAAGATTTAAATCCACAAATATAATAGATCAACAAGGATATAATGATTGTGATTTAAATATTAAAAATTGCAACAATCATATTATCTTTTGACAAATGCAATATGTTATAAAAGACTATTTATTTATATATTTTTAATATAATAAATTATTTAAAACATATATATAATTCAAAATATGAAAAATGGTTGGTATTATTGTTTTGAAAATTTGATTAAGAATCGATTAATAAATTATAGAATATGTTTCACAATATTAATAAAAAAATTCACATACATTTTTTAATTGAAAGAAACAATTTAAAATATCTTATAATAATATTATCTTTCAAAGAATGAGGTGGGATGATTACAATTGCCACTTGGAAGATCCAAAGGCATCTCACCATATATTTTACAACTTTAAAGACAAGCGAAGTGCTTCACAACAAGAAAATATAATAAAAATATGTATTTGATGAAGATGCATTTTGAATAATTTAGATTTGAATGCAATTTATATGCTTAAAAAATAGAGCACAAATATTGAAAAAAATTAGCAACATCGCCATTAAATGCGATCTAGGGTGGTAGTTAAATATATTATATATAGAAATAGTAATTTTAAACTGGTTTATTGCAAAAAGAATATATATAGATATATATATAATTTTAAATAATAAAAATTTAATAGATAATAAGATATATATTAAGAAAAAAAATTAAAGATTACTATAAGTGAGAATAGTAATTTGTGTTTATTTCAAATCATGATAATTAGGATGAATCTTTAATTAAAATTTAATTAATAATATAAATCATTTTGTTGTTGAGTTAATGCTTATTATTTAATTTTTGTAGGAAGAATAGCTAAAATATATCTTATCATATTTAATACATGGGTCATTATATTATCCCTTCCTTTAACAAAATCAGTCTTAAAGTCATACTCATTCACAAAATCTAACAACTTTTTTTATTGTGTAGTAAGATGAGATTAAATGAACATATACATCAATCTAAGATAATCTATGATGAACTCAAATGACTTTTCTAGGAGAAAGTGCATAATAAATGTGTAATAGTTACTAACCCAACATCTTGTAGAGGATACTCCAACTTACATTTTTTCAACATTCAAGAATCATAATGTAGACACCTCAAATTGTCCAATCGCCTGTGTGCTATGATAACACTAATTTCTCTCTTAATTAATTAAATAATTTTAATTATTTAATTGATTCTTGTCAATCTTCTAATTTAAAATGTAAATTTGTCAATTCCCTCTAAAATTAATAATTGAATGATTTTAATTAATTATTTAAATATAAATAATGTCCACTTCATTAAGCTTTCAATTCTCATCTAATTTTGTCTAAAAATTCTTCTAAAATATTAATTAAATGATTTTATTATTTAATTAATGTCTTTTCCCAATTTTAATTGAATAATTATTATTATTTAATTAAACTAATTTTTCTTGTTCTTGTCATTACAATTGAATAACTAATTTAATTATTTAATTTATGATGTCTTCTAAAATTAAATAAATCACCAATTTATTTAATTTTTCATTTCCCCAAAGCTACAATTAAATAAAATAATTATTGTATTTAATTATTCTACTTCCACCATCTCAAATAAGTATTCTTAAAATAATAAAGTATGCAATTTATTTATTCCTTCAATCATGCACAATTAAATAAATTTTAATTTATTTAGTAATAATTATTCTTCTACTTCCACCTATTTTAACTGTCATTAAATAATAGTTCAATTGTCCAATCAATTCTCTTAACTATTAAATCTAATTAGGCCTCATGTCAATCTAATCAATCATGTGTCCAATCTAATTATCTTCTAATTTATCAACTCTGTCATGCAATGGTTAACTGTCAATTAGTCTTATTATCAATTCACTCAAGTCTAGTCTAAATCAGTCTTAACTAAACATTATCAATCAATCATAATTGTCTATTGAAATCTTAGAAATATATAATGAAGACAATTCCTCATTATTCATAACTACAATTTTCTAATTCTCATGTTATCATAATTGGAGGAAATCTAAAAGATAACAATTGCAAAGAGAAGGACAAGAGACAGGGAAGGATTATTGGTCAAAAATAAAATTGTAAATATTGTGTGTGTGTCTTGTGGTTGGATCTAATTTAGTTGTTACAAGTATAGATGTTATTTGATGTATATAGATATAATATGTACACATACACATAAAAAACACAAAGTGTACCAAATTCCATATTATTCAAATGACTATACAGGTGGGTGTTGGGAGTTGGGTACCAATTTCACGGAAGTCCGCGGGGCAGAAAAATTGTAAAATGAAATGGGCGCCTGATTCTTAAAAATCGGGCGCCCATTTAGGTCTAGGAGCCTAACCCATTTTCAAAAATCGGGTGCTTGTTTACAAAATGGGCACCCGTTTCGGATAGGGCACCCAAACCAAAATGGGCACCCAATTCTTACAAATCGGGCCCCCATTTCTTAAAAATCAGGCACCCATTTTGAAATTCTATTTATTTTTATTTTTTCACCAATTTCTTCTCATTTTCACCTTCAGAAAATGGGATAACGTATAGCAGAGCTCAAGTGCCCGATTTAGCTTCCCCTACCGACCCCATTCGCCATTTTTTTCATGTTCCAGGTACGTACAATTGTTTTTTATTATTTTTTTATGATTTTTGTCATTAAAAATTGTATTTTCAAGTTATTTTTTATTTAAAAACCTAGTTTAATTTGTTGTTTTCAAAATTATTGTATAAATTTAGTTATATTTTATTTTTCAAGTAGTTCTTTTAAATTTTAATTTACTTTGTAAATTAGCATATCAAAGTAGAGAACTATTATTTAATTTTTAATTTAACCCTTAGAGATATTAAATTAAATTATGAAACTCTACGTAAAAACCAAAACCCTAGGTAGTAAAACAAAAACATAAACCTATACAAAATTAAACTAGGAAACCCTAGTCTTAGAAAACAAAAACATAAACCTATAGAAAATTAAATTAGGAAACCCTAAACTTAGAAAATTGGAAAACATAAATCTAGAAACCCTCTCTCTCCTCTCTCTCCTTTCTCCCTCCTCTCTCTCTCTCCCTCTCTCCTCTTTCTCTCTCTCTCCCCCTCTCTCTTTTCTCTCTCTCCTCTCTCTCCTCTTCTCTCATCTTTCCTCTCTTAAAAAATGTAGTTTAATGTTGTTTTCAAAATTATTGTATAATTTTAATTATATTTTATCTTTCAAGTAGTTATTTTTAATTTTAATTTACTTTGTAAATTAGCGTACCAAAGTAGAAAATTGTTATTTAATTTTTAATTTAACCCTAGATACAAAATTAAATTATGAAACTCTACGTAGAAACCAAAACCCTAGGTAGTACAAAATAAAAACACAAACCTATACAAAATTAAATTAGGAAACCCTAAACTTAGAAAACAAAAACATAAACCTATAGAAAATTAAATTAGGAAACCCTAAACTTAGAAAACTGGAAAACATAAATCTAGAAACCCTCTCTGCTCTCTCTCTCTCTCTCTCCTCTTTCTCTCTACTCTTTCTCTCTCTCTCCCCTTTCTCTCTCTCCTAAGGATCTCTACTGTCTCTCTCTCTCTATCCTCTTCCTCCCTCCTATTTCTCTCTCCTCTTTCTCTCTCTCCCCTTTCTCTCTCCTAAGGATCTCTACTCTCTCTCTCTCCCTCCTCTTTCTCTCTCCTCTCTCTCTCTCTCTCCCCTTTCTCTCTCTCCTAAGGATCTCTCTCTCTCTCTCTCTCTCTCTCTCTCTCTCTCTCTCTCTCTCTCTCTCTCTCTCTCTCTATCCTCTTTCTCTCTCCTCTCTCTCTCCTCTTTCTATCTCCCTAGGATCTCTCTCTCTCTCTCTCTCTCTCTCTCTCTCTCTCTCTCTCTCTCTCTCTCTCTCTCTCTCTCTCTCTCTCAAGTTTTAATTAGTTAAGTCATTCTTTGTAAGGTAAAATATAATTTACAGTATGTTAATTGTAAATTATCATGTTTTTATGTGTACGCAAATTGGCAATATGGATGATTTTCATATTGATGAGCTTATAGGTCAGCATGAACCACCTCCACCTAGAGAGTTAAGGGATAATATTAGGAGAAATGTAGAGGTGATCATGAGAGACATAAATATTATTAGAAATGATCCCTATCCATCAGCCTAGCTACTATGCCTTGCAGATAGCATGCAAGGCATAGTAGATTATGTACACACATTAGACTCAGAGATTGATAGTTTCAAGTCATGGAGGGATAGTATGTGTGCATATTATGCTGACGGCCTCTCTTATAAAGAGGTTAATGATTTAAAAATTACAAAATCTAATTTGGAACACTTTTTTTATAACCCTACAACGGGTGAGCAAATACTTGGCAAGAAGCCACATATTTCCATTAGATGGTGTAGACACCCTGATATAGCAAAGCATTTTGGGGAGCAGTGGTGGATGATATTTGACAATCCACCACATGCTAATCATGAGGTCTCGCTTTATTTTTTGAAAAAATTATGGGCTGAATTTGTATTGGGTAGGAAACCCAATTATTTTGACATGAAATCATTCTAGGGGGTTGGTCAGGGCATGCCACAGGATAGGCCAGGGGCCAAATTGAGTGATAGAACTAGAAATCATGTGCGCAATGAGCCTCTTGTTCCTCTTCCTTCTCTTGTAGTTCATGCACCTATCCATCATCAAGCAATGCAGTCATCTCTTGGTTCTTTGAGTACCCTTATGGGCAATTTGTTACAGCACTTGACTGAGGTGAGGGCTGCCCCTAGCATAGCACATGTTTGCACAAGTTGTAGAAGTATATGTACAAGTCCACAGCCTGATCCAGATGTTGCCCATGTTGCCCATGGTGGATATGCTGATGATGATGGTGGTCCACATGGTGGATATGCTGATGATGATGGTGGCGTACATGGTGTTGCTGGAGATGATATCCCTTCATTTATTGATTTACTCAATGCAGATGATGATCATCCCGCATAGGTAAATTTAATTATAATTTATATAGTGCACTATTAAATTTCTTGTGTATAAAATTATGAGCCATAACATGTGGATTTTTTGGTGAACAAAGGAGATTTGACTCTCCAACATTCATTAGCTGTCATCATATGACATCGACACCTCGACATCTCAGTGCTTCATTCATAGTATGCACTTTGATCTTGATACATTTAAACTTTAAACAAAATAAACTTTAATTGATAATGTGTTTGACATATTTTTGTGATTTTGTAGGGTCTCTCATGTACCACTAAGATTGGCAGTCCTTCATTCTATGCCCCACCAGTCACCGAGAGTTAGCCGCATATGCATGTAGTATGTTTTTCATTTATTAATTTTAAGTATTTGTATCTTACTAATTTATGTACAACTTTGATTCACAATTATTTTTTTGTAATTGTAGGCTTTTGGATTGTCTCATGTTGCACAATCACATTTACATCCTGACTCATCGGTGACATTAGCTACGTGTCACACACAGGTAATGTACACATGTTTTTATTCCATAAATATATAATCAAGTTATATATACTTTATAATTTATGTATATATATACTATAAGTTTGATTCATGCTTTATATATGTTGTTCAAGTTGACACCACCATGAGTCTTGGCATGGCTATAGGATTAAGCCAAATGTAGCCATCGACACTATCCTTTGAGGTGATGATTAATTTAAGTAATTTTTCAATTTCTTGTGTGTATCTAGATCTTTTACACCTAATTATTAAAAAAATTTACTATAAATGTTTTTACAGGACTTGGCTACATCCACTCTTCATGTAGTTGAGGATGAGGGTACTCGAGACTAGATAGAGCAGGATGAGGGTACTCAGACCAGACAGAGCATGTTGATGCATCGCAGTCCTCTTCATGTGGAGTGAAGAGGACTATAGATCAACTAGATGAGTAGAGTTAGATTATGATGACTATTTGGACTATCTGGACTTGTTTTATGATGACTATTTGGACTTGTTCATATTATTTTTACTTGTTGTTAGAGTAGGACTTTGTTTTGTGATTGTATGTATATATCATGAGTTGATATGATGGACATTATGATACATGTAAATTATTTTAGGACTTGTTATGTTATTTATCTTAATCATGAGTTGTTATTTATATATATGAGCTTATGGAAAATAAATCATTTTCAATATCAATTATAATTAAATTTATCAATTTATCCTTAAAAAACCATCTATCTAACAATGAGATCTATTAATTCATGTGTAATTGATCTAAGTACAATATCTAGATACGTGTTACAAGTAATATGAACACTTTGATTAACTATAAAAAAAATCATCTAGATCTAACAATGACATCTATTAATACATGTAATTGACAAGAACAATATGGATGTTACAAACTTAATAACTATTAAACAATGAGATCTATTAAGTGAACATAATATGACCAATGTGCATAGTTTAATATGTACAAGAAAATTAGGTGAATACAAAGTTATGAATTTAACTTAAATATTTAAAACAAAATTCAATGTATAAAAGTGAGTTCATGTGAACTTAAATTACAAAGCCAAAATTGTTTGAATACAAGAGTGTGTTGTACTACATAAATAGTTCATGTCTATGTTCTTCCAAACATCCTGCATCATAAAAATAAACATGTTGAAATGTTAGAATTTATAAAAGTTCATTTAAAGTTAATTTTTATTTTTATTTCAAATCTATATCTCTAAATTATAAATTATGACACTTCAAAGAAGACATGTAAAAAACATATACAAATATGACAATTGAACAAAAACTTACATGTATAAATTTGATTCAACCTAATGTACCATCAACATCCTCTCTTTTCTGCAATGCATCTATGTTCTTCCTGACATCCTGCATCATAAAAATAAACATGTTGAAATGTTAGAATTTATGTACTCGAGTTCATTTAAAGTTAATTTTAATTTTAAAGTTAATATGACAATTGAACAAAAACTTACATGTATAAATTTGATTCAACCTAATGTACCATCAACATCCTTTGTTTTCTGCAATGCATCTATGTTCTTCCTAACATCCTGCATCATAAAAATAAACATGTTGAAATGTTAGAATTTATGTACTCGAGTTCATTTAAAGTTAATTTTAATTTTAAAGTTAATATGACAATTGAACAAAAACTCACATGTATAAATTTGATTCAACCTAATGTACCATCAACATCCTCTCTTTTCTGCAATGCATATATGTTCTTCCTGACATCCTGCATCATAAAAATAAACATGTTGAAATGTTAGAATTTATGTACTCGAGTTCATTTAAAGTTAATTTTAATTTTAAAGTTAATATGACAATTGAACAAAAACTTACATGTATATAAATTTGATTCAACCTAATGTACCATCAGCATCCTCTCTTTTCTGCAATGCATCTATGTTCTTCCTGATATCCTGCATCATAAAAATAAACATGTTGAAATGTTAGAATTTATGTACTCGAGTTCATTTAAAGTTAATTTTAATTTTAAAGTTAAATATGACAATTGAACAAAAACTTACATGTATAAATTTGATTCAACCTAATGTACCATCAACATCCTCTCTTTTCTACAATGCATCTATGTTCTTCCTGACATCCTACATCATAAAAATAAACATGTTGAAATGTTAGAATTTATGTACTCGAGTTCATTTAAAGTTAATTTTAATTTTAAAGTTAATATGATAATTGAACAAAAACTTACATGTATAAATTTGATTCAACCTAATGTACCATCAGCATCCTCTCTTTTCAGTAATGTGTCTATGATTTCCTCATGCTCTTCCATTGAAAGTGTCCATAATATTTTATTAGCAGGTCTCCCTTTGTATCTTTCCAATTTGATATTTTTTGCCACTACCAAATGGGAATAGTGTATAATCTTCTTTTCTGATTGGTAGTCTTCAAAAGCTGGTAAACCATTCCTTCTTGTTAGGTATTTATGTAGCCATGTACCAACTACCACAATAGACCCAATTGGATACTGAAAATTATCATCATCTACTTGATGACATATCAACTTTTTCTTAGGTTCTACAAATCGAGCTAACCAATACTCTATCTATTCTTCATTATCCTCAGGTGCAACAACAACATACACATGTCCTGCAAAACAAAATTAAGTATATGTGCACTGTAAATAAAACTTGTTTAAAGGTTTATAATTCAAATATATATAATCATAAATTATATGACATACACATGTAACTAATATATAATTTAAAATTTTACAATAAATTATATTAAATTACCAGGTTCCATGAGATCTTAAACACGATCATAATCTTCTGATGCAAAGGCATGATCCAGGTCTTCATTTATTATATCATCTTCATCTTGTCTCTCACTAGGTGTTAAGGATTTTTGTTGCCATTCTTCAACCCATTATATATTCTCGCATTCTTCCCATTCACCTACAACACAAAATTGACAAAAACATGCAAGCTCCCTAGTCCATATAGTCCAAGTGTTAGAATTAGAACTCCTAAATGAATGCCATTTAGCTGATCTAGTGATTGTATTACAATAATATCTTGAAAGGATATTCTTCTCTTCAACTAGCCAGAAAAAACATCTGATTATAGAGTTCTAACTTGATCCTGTAGACAAACTTGTTTTACACCATTCAACAATTGCATGTGCATCTTTAAATTTTGATTTTTCCTCAAATTTGAGTTGCTCTCTACAAAGGGCCCTCTTAACACATGCACCAGCACCATCATGTTATCCCTTCCTGTGTCTAGCCTCAAAAAAACTCCAGATATGTTGGATATTTATTTTCTTGTGCATCCTACTCAACCAATAAAACATTCTACCATTCTTGAATTGCCCTATGCAATTATCTGACCATATTAGATGTTGTGTTATATGAATTTCTCTCTCCCTTAAATTTTCATAAAAGGTATTAAAGCAATACTTGACAAACTCTGATGAATGTAACTTATTATCACTCATATAGAAATGGTACTCTCTCAATATTTTTTGATCCTCTTTTGTACTATCAGGTGCATGTCTATAGAAAATATGAACAAAAATTGTTACTAGCACTTAATTATAATATTGTGGTTGGATCTCATCTTGTGGTGCAAGCATGTAGTTCTTTGCAAAGTAAAAAACTGATAGTATACTACCAATTGGAAATGTATTCTTGCATATGTGAAATTGTCCATCAAGCCATCTAGAATTGTGAGAGTGTTTCACATATTTAGGTATGACCTTACTCTTGAATTCATTCATAAAAGCATTAACACTAAGTTTTTAGTTATTAGGTCGCACCATTTTCCAACTTTTCCATCCTTCAATGGATACTCAACAGTTTTAAATCTTTGTACATCAACTAATTGTTGTCCAAAATCAAATGAAATATTTTCATGCAAACATTCATCTAATAATGTAAGATTGCCACATACATCACATACACCAGAAACACATGCATTCAAAAGATAAAATTGCTCATTAGGTGGGTTACAAATAAATTTGATATAAACTCCTTTACCATTTGAGGTGGTATATTTATACCACATTCCTGCAACATTTCATTAGTATGCATAGTAGAACGTATAGATCAAAAAATATCATAATGATAATGAAATTGAACATGAGTTTTACAACAACAAGTGATTCTTTCTTTGTTAATCAATACATACCATGGTCTACATTTTTCAAAAGACCTTTGACTAATACTAATAGTTAACACCTTATCATCCACAAATTTTTTATACAATTATGTTTGAGTCATATCTAAAAGGTGTTTTGGATGTGGATCATGAACTTTAGAATCGACGCTTAATTTAAGAACATCTCTGGCATAAGGGATACTCTTGTATTATCATGCCAAAAATTTTCAATCAAAGTTTTGACTTCACCATTAAGTTTCATGTCAGACCTCAGGAGTCTGCCACTGAAGGTCCATAAATGGTTTGCCAGATCACTTTCAAAGTTAACTCTTCTCTTTATAGCTCTTGTTAAAGTTTTACAATTAATATTAAGATATCCACTTATGTTTGAAATCATTCTTTTATTAGTAGTAGTTTTCTTTACTAAAGCTGTTGTTATTGCTCATCGTGCCGCATTACTATCTTTAGAACAACTTTTCTTTCCAATTGTGTCAAAGGCACTAGCAATAGTTGATACAACTTGTTTTAGAGACTCATCCTTCTTCTTAGTTTTCACATAAATGTTTAACCTCTTCATCACTTTTCATATTTTAGACATTTTAATTAATTGTAACATTAATTGACATTGAAACCCAAATTTTTTATTATAAAAAAATTATCTAAACAATCTGCTCGTGTGTGTCCTAATCTATCTCGATGAAACCAAACCATGCAGATTGTCTAGCACATCAATTTTTATTTGAAATTGTTCATTTATTTCATTATCATCAAATGAGTTTCTTTCTCAATCTGTGTTTCTATGTATACATTTACATTGTTGATTTCAATTTGAATTGGTGGTTGATTTTCAGTTTCAATTCGGGTTTGACTTTCAGTTCCTTTATCATTGTGATTAACATTACTAATTTTTGAAATTTCACATGCAATTAAATTTGTTAATCTATTTTCTAAAATTTAAATCATTTCTATTGTAACCTACTTCTAGCAAATCATGAACATCTTTATCAAAATAATTTGTAACAATTGGATGTGAAGACATACCTGTATCCAATACTGGATTTGAAGATGCACCTGATTTTGCTTCTTCAACCTCTGCATCCATTATGGTGTCTTCATTGTCCTCCTCTTCTGAAACAATTGTTGAACTCGATGCTCCAACATTATTTCAGTTTCAAAGTCTTTCTCTTCTTTCTCGTTGTCATTTTGCCTCCTCTCTATTTTCTGAAATCTCCTTAGGTGTCAGAACCTTTGTTGACCTCTTTCTACATTAGTTTGATCCCATTTTGCACCAAAATTCAAGTTCAAACAATATTTTTTGAATGTCAGATCCAAAATAAGATAAAAAAAAGAATGTTGGTAGAAATATTCTCTTTATCTGTTGCAAATCGATACAAAATAGATTGAAAAGTCATCAATCATTAGATCAGGCCCATAGTCTGGTTTTTTTTGGTTGCAACGTCTCTTTAAGAAATGGGCACCCATTTTTAGTTTCACAAAACGGGCTCCCGTTTTGTGAATTTAAAAAAAGGGCACCTGTTTTGTGAATCTATGAGCGGGAACCTTACCTCCTGGCTTGGGTTTTGGTTTGGGATAGGCTTGGTGGGACCAAGCCTGTGCTTGACCCTGCAAAAAAATGGCTAAGCCATTACAGAGTAAAATTTCTACCTTGCCATAATTTTTAGGACAACTTCCTGAATGAATTTTTTGATAAAATGAAAACCCATTTTAGCTCTTATTGTGAAAATTATAAAAATATAAATATTGTAGTGATATGATGAATTTTAATATTTATACGATATTTATTAAGCCAACGTGGTACCTAAACTTGAAATACCAAGGTTAACTAAAACTTTAATAACTTTTTTAATTTTTCATTTTTTGAAAAATGAGTTATATGTGACCAAACTAAATAGAATTCTTTTCAAATTAAAAAAAAAATTGAAAAAAAGTGAAGTTATCATCAAATTATGGTGACTGTACACCAAAGGTTTCAAAAATGTACTTTATAGTAAATTAAAAATCAATTAAAAAAAATATTCAATAAAAAAATAAGATAAAATATTCTGACCAATCTTCAGTGTTTTAGGTACCTTTTCCCAAAAGGATTCCCAAAAATACAATCATTTACTTCAAAAAAGGGTGTGCGTACACACGTGAGGTGTGGTCTTGAAATAGGCATTTTGAAAAAGTGGTTTTTAGACATGCATACTAAAATTCAATTTATAACATGTGGGTATTGAAATAAAGTACATATTTGAAAACTGCATTCCGAGCACTAAATTTTATATTACTGAAGTTTTTCAATATTCAATCTTTAAGTGCTTCAAATTTGGACATCAATTGACAAAAAGTTTGAAAAACAGAGAAAACACTTCCACTTTTTGGCCAAATGTGGGACTCAACTTCTTGCAGCCACCCATACTTTTTATGTGTGTTTTATGTGTTTGCAACAATCAAAATTTGTCAAATTTTTTACATAGAAAATTATGCACAAGTCATTAATAATATGAAACTAAAACATTAAGAGTTGCATCTGTGGTTTAAATGATGCAAAATTGTCAAAGTGGAAGTCTCAATTGCAAATCATTCAATGTAGTAGTTAGATGCAAAGTCACAATCAACCATATTGTGAGACATAATTGCCTGTCATTTTACTAGACCAGAACATTCTATATCAAATCACATTTTACCAATCAATTACCAGTAACATACAAAAGGATGCATGTACAAATCATTTGATGCAATTGCCTACTATAATTAGGGTTTCATATCCAAAAAAAATTAGAATAAAATCAAGGTCAATTCACAGACTTACATACTATCCCAAAATACACTTTTTGTATTTGGCATCAAAGAACCTATCTTTCATTTAGGGTTACCTTGCATATCATCATTATAGGGTTACCTTGCATATCAACATTTTAGGGTTACCTTGCATATCAGCATTTTAGGGTTACCTTGCATATCATCATTTTAGGTTTTGCATATCTTAGACTTGGGTATCTTTATCTTTTAGAGTTACCTCTTCAAAACTAAAGAATATAACTTCTTTGGATCTTTCCATAAGTGGTTGGTATATTATTTTTTACCTCTCCTATCAAAATTGTCCTTTTATCAAAATTGTCTTGTCATTGTCAATAGTAAATGGAGGTCAACATGTTTCTCCCCCTTATTTAGGGTTGCTCCTAGAACTCACAATCTCAAAATTCTCAAAGACTTCCCTTAAAGATTTATTTTTCCATCTTTAGTTGTCATATAACTAAGTCTTGCGTTATTATTAGTCATTTACCAAAATTAGAAAATCTCAAAAATATAATTTGTTTCCCAAAGTCATTACTATAGTCAAATCATATAGTTAAGTCTTGCATTGTTATTAGTCATTTCCCAAAATCAAAAAATCACAAAAACACAGTTACCTTCTTAGTTTTCACTATAGTCAAATCATTCTAGTCCACCTTTGTCATAGTCTCCTTGCAATTCTCAATGTCATTTACTAGGTCAAATAAAACAAAAGGACACATGAACCCAAGTCAAGACCCTACACTCAATCCTACAAGTTACTAGAATATGAATTTCAACCATCCCATGGGCTCAAAAAAAAACCTATAAGTGGGGCTGCTAGTTACTGGAATATTACAAATTAAGAAAAGTAATAAATGATCCAACAATGAAAACCATTGGACATTATTGGCCAATTAGTACTTGAAAACTGATTTGGTGCATACTAATTGCAGAATAATTCTAGAATTGAAAATTGGTTTCCTAGTGGCCTAATATCATTACAAAAAATTTTGGAAACAAAAAAAGGAAAAAGGAAAAATAAATTTAAATTTGAAAAGGGACAAGGATCCCACATCTTCTTAGATGAGAATAATTTTTTTGAATTCCTATCACTACTTATTTTGTAGTTTTAGGTTCCTACTATTGCATTTACATGCTACATACCCTGGTCAAAAATACCACTTGTTCATCTGGCACTCTCTGCCTACTTCCTTTGATGATCGTGTTCCCTTCATCTTGTCCTCACCATGGCATGCATGGATATTAAATGTAGTTTTATTTCCAAGGTTCTCTTTTATTTTCTACAAGAATTCTTATATCTTGTCAATCAGGTTGTGATCTTCCATAGGGCCTAGCTTTTCTAGTTGGTTTTATTGTGAGTTTCTCTGAATCACTATGTGGTTACTTTCAGTTTGCCTATTCATGCATACCTTGGTGTGACTGTTGGAGATCACTTGCTAAGATAATATGTTCTCATTTTCTTGGGTCATAATCTTTCCTGATGGTTTCTTTTGTGACTTTAGATTTCTCTGGCCACTTTCTATTCTTTCATGCCACCTACTTACTATTGTGCATGTAGAGGACTTCCCTTTGATTTCACAAGACCTTTTCAACTTGTGTGAATTCA
Source organism: Chamaecyparis obtusa (assembly GCA_027943335.1). Classification (NCBI taxonomy): domain Eukaryota; kingdom Viridiplantae; phylum Streptophyta; class Pinopsida; order Cupressales; family Cupressaceae; genus Chamaecyparis; species Chamaecyparis obtusa. The sequence goes on from BSBK01006080.1 coordinate 363,630, forward strand.
TGCTTCTCCTACCTAGCCAGCTACATCAGCACTCTTTGCACTACTTGGTGATGATAACACCTTCCAATATCCTAGGCATGTTCATTGTCATCGTGCATACAACCTACTCATTTTAGGAGTGCTCAAATTTTCTTTCTATCTATATCTAAATTCCCTTTGGGTTTAATGGTAATATCAAGTTATTTTATTCCTTTTTCATACATATTGTAGTCTTTTCATTTTATTTGATTTAATTTGGCAAAGTCTAGATAAAATTTACCTTTTTAGATAGGGGTAAGGATTATCTTGTCAAGATTATTTGGATGTTTCATAAAACCATTGAGTAATCTTCAATATCCTGATATCATTTTTGCAGTCATTATTACACCATTTGATGATCATCTAATGACTATTCTCATCTACTATTATTATAAGTTTTATTGCCTTAATTATCATTTCTTACTAATCATGTTTCCATTACAATTACCACTAACTAATTTCTTATGTTAATTTGTGAGTTCTCATTTCACCTCTTAATTACCACACCCTATTACTTCACCTTCCCACATCATTGTTCTACTCTTCTAATGGGCCCCATACCAAGTGTGAATCCACCAGCATGGCTAATCTTAAGGTAGATGAAGAGGGTTATAAATATTTTCATCAGCATTGTTGGCATGTCTTCTATTAAATATTGAAGGGGTATATGATGTTAAAGTGGCACTAGAATTTTCTATGGGCTTCAAGAATGACAAGGTTGTGTTGTGAGGGGTTACATTTCACATTTCTAGTATCTGCTCAAATAGTTTCTCATGTTTCTAGTTTTCCCCAAATAGGGGAAGCATATTATCCCTCATGAGAGAGTCAAATTAAAGACCTCAAACCTATTTGATAGTAGTTAATACAAAGAGGTGAAGATATTATAGTTTTTCATGGTCAAGTTATGAAAATGGCTTCTTTTCCTCCACCCTACAAAGATGTTTCTAAATTTGTGATTCAGCATAAAACTTGTGAACGCTAGTATAATAATGTATTTTTGCACCATTTTTTCCTTTCGTGTCATCTTCAATATTCTTCTATGTTTAATGTTCTATATTACTTGTTTTTTTTCTTTGAGTAATGAGCAACAAAAAGGTGAGGTGAATTTGTTGGCTTACCATGGCCTTATCAATTCACTCATTATTGATGGATTTAAAACTATGGACTCATCATTGACATGGGAAACCCCCATGCACACTTTTGATAATGAAAGTGAACATGAAAGGGTGAACCCACAAAAGTGAGTCCCACTTTTGGGGATGGAGGATTTTTTATGGAGTGTAAAAAATAATTTTTTAGGGTCTTCGCACGAAGTCAAGGTCTTCGTGTGAAGAGGTACGACCCCTTCGCCTGAAGACCCTGACGTGGGGTACTTCAAGTGAAGGGATGACAATGTCTTATTGTGAAGACCCCCTTCGCATGAAGGTCTAGGCCAAATTCCCTACAAATTTTTGACGGAGGGGTCATTTTCACAATTACTATTCATGGAGAGCTTGTAGACCCCAAAGTTGGAGACAACCCCCTGATGACCTCATTGACTTCATCCTCCTTGCCTTGTTTTCTACCTCCTTCGACCTTCGTATATTCTAGGTACACACATTTTTCCTTTTTCTAATTATTTTTTATTGTAAATTATATGTTTATAAATTATTTTAGTTTGTTTTTTATTTTCAAATAGTTATTTCATTTTTGATAATTTTTAATTTTAAAAAATTAGATTTAAGTTACAAAATTATGTTAGTAAATGTTAGAAATTACTAGAAAATTTTAGTTTTTTAGTAATCGTATAGCTTTTTTTAAATTATTTTTAATCAGTAATGTTAAAATGTTAGTTTTAAATTATTTTTATTAGAAAATTTTAGAACATTAAGAAAACTTAGAAAAAATTAAAACATTAGGAAAATTTACAAAAACTTAAAACATTAGGAAAATTTAGAAAAATTTGAAACCTTTGAAAAAATTAAAAAATTATTAGAAAATGTTAGAAAATTTGTCTCTCCCCATGTACATTATGACTCTCTCACCAAACTCCTTAATACTCTGTCCACACCATCTTAACACACACTCTCTCTCTCCCTTCCCATTAAGACTCTAATTCTTTCTCATGCTACAGTTTGACACTAATTAGGACTCTCTCACCAAACCCCTTAAGACACCCCCACCCCCTTAAAAATCTCTCTTCACTTTTTAACACTACTTGTCTCCTCTCTCTCTCTCTAACATAGTTTAATTTCGAATTATATTTGTATAATTTTAGAATTTAATCTTATTTTACCTGCACACATGTAATGTACTTAAATTTTAACATTTAATAATGTATGTTACCCTTAGATGGACACACACAATCATGCATAGGGTGACCTGGCATAGGGTGCCACACCCCAGGATGACCCAACACATGGTGCCCCACCCCATGATGCCTTGACATAGGCTGCCCCCCCCCCAAATGACCCAACACGGGGTGCCCCACATCAGGTGCCTGGTGTTCCTGATATGGGGGTGCTATTTAATTTTCTACCTAGGAGATGGGGCACTTACAGGATTCTATCGCTTCCTCTGAGGACAATGTTTATAGGAATATTTATACCAACATTTTGTGGAGTCTAGAGGATATTTCTACACGCATGAGTAGACAGACTGCATATACCCCATAGATTGTTGATTCTATTTTTTAAGAGTTGAGATCTACAATCTACGATGATATATCATTAGCTAATGTCGAGGAACAGGTCTCAAAGGGTAGTATCAAAGGAGAGGTTTTCCCTTTCTATCAAGAGAAGAGCAAGGTTTGAGAATATCAGGTTACACAATGTGTGATTCTAGAGATTGCATGCATAATATACCCATGATTCCTTGTTGCACATGGTCATTATCCCAATAACAACCAGATTCCACTCTACTTTTCATAATAGGTTTATACTGAGGTCTGTTTGGGTCTCAACATGAACTACCTAGATCTTCTGGACTACTTTGGACAAGGGTGTGATAGAGTTGCAAACTGCGATCAGTATCGTAGGCCTGATCGTGTTGTGTTGAGACACAAACACTTGGTTGGGTAGAGGGAACCCTCGGTGACACTATCTATGACCGATGATATTGACAGAGTTGTCATTTCTTCCTAGAGGGAAGCAATTGATAGGATTGGACACATTGTAGCTTTGACCGCTAGCATTAAATCTGATACACTCACTCGATATATTATGACTAGACTGAGTCAACCCCGGGCATCTTTAGAGGAATCATCTAGTAGTGCACCTCCTACTGACAAGACATATAGAGATGTTGGTCTCCCTAGACCATGTGATATACGAGCTCTTACCAAACATCAGAGTTACCTTGAGATGACACTGTATTTATTGGAAGACCTGTTACAGTCATAAACCTATATTGCTTAGTCGAGGAGGGTCCCTATACATTCTGTCAGAGACACCATTAGACTCTCTCAGGGCCCTCCATCTCCACCACCCCAGACCACACCATCAACTCATGCATCTCATAGTTCACAACACTCTGCACCCATTGATCACTCTACAGCTACATAGTGAGGGATAAGACTTGGTGATGTTTGCATCATAGCGGAGGGCCTCGATGGTTCTGAGGAGTAGTTACAAGGATTGAGACAGACCACCACTGACACTAAAGTAGCTTCATATATGGATCTTCTACTTCATCCTGACTCTAACTCTACACCACTCCCTTCTCAACTACACTCCCCATTATGCTCCTCATTAGAGAGGATTGGTAACAGAGATGATGTGCATGATGGTATTTCTTTAAATGATGTGATGGTGCATGTTGATGATCTTGTTTCTCCTGAGACCCAGATATAAATTTAATTTTTAATTTATTTTTAGTCAATAAATTGATTACATAGTTGTGCATACTAATGCTCATATATATGTATTATATATATATATATATATATATATATATATATATATATATATATATATATATATATATATAATATTTGTAGGCACATTTGCATTAGCATACTACCTATAGCATGGGATCAAAGCGTGTATGCATGAGAGATTCAGTAGAGGTGACACCTACTAGTGCTCAGGTAGGTTTTAAATATACAAGTTTAAATTCAAATACTTTGTATATAATTATATAATAGATGAATGTACATATATATTTGACAATTTGGTGTACTAAATTTGCATGGGTTTGTTATTGCTTCACGTGTAGAGGATTCTCATGACACTCAGTCAAAGGGTCACTCTGTTCATATGCGACTTGGTCAATCTAGGATACCTTAGGAAATTTGTTGTGAAACTCAATTTATTATTTATTGACCAATCCTGAAATGTGATCGTAATCAGTAGAAATCAAAGGAATACCATTAAAGTTTTCATCTTCATCTCTATCAAATGTATCAGTAATAACTAGTGGAACCAGATCTAGGCACCTACATATCCACGTTCCTAATTAATGTATTCCTCATAGTTGTCAAAAATGCAGTGACAACAAAAGTATGAATAGTCCCTAGTGTTTAGTGTCCAATTGCAATAATTTGTACTCATAACTGAATGCAAAGATCGCGTCTTTTCTATCCTCTTTCAACCATTCATATATAATATGAATTTCATTTTATAAATTTGAATAAAGAATGTAAAATTTAAACAAGAATAAATATATATATCACACATACATAATTTAGAAACACGTGCATACCTTTTATCTCCCAAAATTCTCCATGTGGTATCGCTTGAGTCATTCATGATGATGTGTCATCCTTGTTTGATGTGAAATGTGTCATGCACCATTCAACAACAACATGTGCATTTTTTATATTAACTCCCTTATAATTCATTTGATACTTTCGTAGAGCACGTTTGATGCATTCTCCAACACCATCATGTTCACCTTTTGCATGTCCACTCTCAAAGAAACTCCAGACATGTGGTATGTTTCCACTACGATGATATCTACATAGTGCATAAAATGGTCTGGATGATTTGAATTGTGCAGCACATCCATAAAATGGTCTATATGATTTAAATTGTGTAGCACAACCATATGACTGAATATTATGTTTATCAAGTTTTATGCATCTTTCTTTCAAATTTGCAAAAAAAATCTTGAAGCAGTGTTCTACATAATGAATGTCATTCTTTTTATCATCACTTATATAAAAATGATATTCCTTCTTGATAACTTTTTCTTTAAATGTGCTCTGAATACCATCCAAATCTAAATGTGCATGTCGATAACACACATGTACCATAATAGTAATCTTCTCTAAAAAATAGTATTCTGATTAAACCACCTTTTGATGAACAAAGGAATGGTTTTAGGTGAAATCAACAACTGATAGAATAGTTCCAGGTGGGAAATTCTCTCTCAGTGTTTGGAATTGTTGTGCTTGCCACTTTGAAAAAATAAAGCATGATGAATGTAGGGTTGAATTAATTTTTTAAATTTATCCACAAATGCTCCAACAATTAGTTCATCTTCAACATATTCTAATATTTTGGATTCTTTCCCAAATTTTGTTTCATTTTTTACATATTTGTAACTCTTCCAATTTACCATCTTTGTTACATTAATGTTTTCATTTTTCAAAGGAAAAAGAGCTAAATCAACACATGTTTCACATATTCCTTTTATGCAATTTATTTGACCAAATGCATCATCTTTTTTTTCACATAAAATGGATGAGATGAACTCACTTCATCTAGTAGGGGGGCATATTCAAAACCATAAGTGTCTTCTACAAACTTTCAAAAAACCTAATAGTGGAGATCAAATTTAATATGATAACGACAACAACAAGTTTCAAACACTTTGTTTGTCCTGACATAATATGGCTTCAATCTTTCAAACAATGTTTGCCCAGACTTTATATTAGGAGTTGAACTACAAAATGACACATACATTTCATGTTATGCTATGTCCAACCATTGTTTTGTATGATGTTCATATTGATTAGCTACAATTCTATGTCTGATAACATCTCTACTATTTGATGAAGGACGAGTATTATCATTCCAAAATAATGTGACCAAATTCTTGACTCCCTCATCAATCCTATCAGAACAAGGAGCTCTACACATGATTCCCCAATTTCCTTCCAAGGTGCTATCATCTAAAATCATTCTCCTCGTAACATATCATGATATGGTTTTCCTACTAAAACCAATCTGAGATGAAACTAAAGATATTTGTTTGTTTTAGGGCATAGTGTTACCTACAATGGATGTCAACATAACTCTTCTTGTAATGGTCTTATCTTTAGTTCGAGATCACTTCCCTACCTAGTTCAAACCTTTCCTAAGATTTTCAATCATATTAGTTTTCATGTCAACAACTTTTCTCTTCTTTGATGTTGTGTCTATACCCAATAATTTTAATGCCTCTTCTAACTTTTTGTTTATAAGTAAAATTGAAAGCAATTGGGCTTATTCAAGTGTTTCAAAATTATCAAATTTAGCCAATATTTCTCTTGCTATCTTATTCATTGACCTCTTCTTAGAAAGACTTAAATGTTGAAAATTAGCAAATGATCTCAATTTCTCCACATCCATTGTAAGTAAATGATCTAAGTTTCTATAATTAATATGTCTCTTTACAGTATGAGCTAGATCTATAAGCTTATCCATACTAGTAGGAGCACATGATCCTGACCCTTCTCCAACATTAATTTATTGATCTTCTGTAGGGACTGATCCTAACCCTTCTTCAACATGCATTTCTTCAACTTATCTTGACTCTCCTACTTGAGCTTCTCCTTCACCTTGACCATGTTGATTGTGAGCTACATGAACAAAAAAGAATCAAATTAGAGAAAAATAGAACATAGGTCCATAAAATTTAAGAATGTAAAATTAGAGGTCTAGGTCCATACCTTCTTTGGTTTTATAATAATATGTCAATGCAGCTTCACGATTTCTTTGTTCAGTACTAAGTGACCTTTTTATTATAGATTTACTTTGTCTTCCCTTCTTGTTCCCCATTTTTCATCTCCAAAAATATGTCTTCTAAAAATTTGGCAATAGTAATTTTCCTCTTCAAAAAAATGTCTTAGAAAAAATCACCTTACTAGTAATTCTCCTCTCCAAAAAATCATCTTTGATAAAAACACCAATAGCAATTCTCCTCCAAAAAAATGTCTTTCAAAAAATCAGAGCAATAGTAAAAAAAGTGAATTAATTTGATTGCAATTGTTTGAACAATGAAAAAAAAAAAACATTTTACTTTATACCATACCAAAAAAATTACCCTAATTAGCCGACCTACTTCGCGCCAACTAGGTTGGGTAAAAGTCTAGCGGGGCTTGTTCCCACCAGACTTTTCCCAAGGGGTCTTCATGTGAAGACCTGATGCAAAACCCTCCGCAAGTCACAAACTAATGCAGAAACTTTTGGAGGTCATAACTTTTGACTCAAGTCTAGGTTTTTGCTGAAATTTTTCGGGTGCATGCTTCATGAGGTGCCATTTGTTTTTCCAATGATCTCAAATTGATTGGGGTCCATTTTGGCACATTTTCAGGAGCTAAAAGTTTCATTTAGGGCTCTGAAATAAGCTTTTAGTATTTTTTCTCTAGTTTTAGAAAGTTTTGTTTTGTAATAAATCCGAATTTATGTTTCTAATCTCGGATATTAGTTGGCAATTCATTCTAACTTAGTAGAGGGAATGTTTGAGAAAAAACTCAACTTTTTAGGTTTTGTTTTGAAAATTACCAAAAATGGCAAAAAACAACAATGGGAAAAAATTGCCAAAAAGGGTAATTTTTGGAATTCTTGATTTTCTAGGTTTTTTTGGTTATTTAGTTTGTAGCGAATTGTAGAAGCAGTCAGTGATGAATGGAAAATATTGAAGGTTTCAAATCTGTGTTTATTTGTCTCGTAATTGAGTTTTATTGTTAACGGAGAGTTGTGTGCTACATTAAGACCCCTTTGTATGAAGCCCCTGGTATGGCTTCGTTTGAAGGGGGTCTTCGCACAAAGACCCCAAACTTGAAATTTTTATCGGGAGAAAAAATACAAAAAAAAGACTTTCAAGGCCTCAAACAAAGAGCAAATAAGATGATATTTTGAAACAAAAAATGTTAGACGATGCTACTTCAAGGAATCTTTCTAAAGTCTACTATAATTTTAATACATATTGAGTTCATTGTCACTTCCAAAATTAACTTTAATTAAACATAGGTTTTTTGGCCATTCGACAACCTATCTCTTCGACACTTCGGAAAAATTGTAACTTACAAAAAAAATTATGAAAAAATATGTATAAAAAGAGTATTTTTGTTACCTTTCTATCAAAAAAAGAAAAACTGAATTTCAATATATACAGATAAAGTTAGAGCAATCCAAAAGAAGCTATGTCTAAATTAGAGTTACTCTCACTTTAGAACTTAATAAAGTATGAAATATTGAGCCAAAATGAATGAAAACAATTCCATCCATTAGATATTGAAGTTAAAAATATAACCTCAAAAGAATTACATCTTTATCACTTTTGCAACAAAAAAATTATGCTAATCCAAGTGATAGTCACTCCTTAAAAATGTTGATTTTTCACACAAACCACTTTTTAAAGGAGAAAGAAAAATGGATTCAAATCAATTTTATTTTATTTTTTAAATATATATTTAGAAACTAGAAATAAAATTCTAAAAGGCTCTAGTTTATATTCAAATTCCTAATAGTTGTCCGACAGTAGGTGTTCAAAAGTGAAGTTTTTTTTAGAATGTCGATCTCGGTGTCAAAGTTGGCCAAAAAGTGGGACACACTAATGTGGGACCGAGCCAAATTGACAAGGAGGAAAATGTAGAATCTAGTAAAGAAATGTTGGAAACAATTCAAGGGACAAAATGACAAGGATAAAGATGTTTTCAAAGAAAATGAAAACCTTGACAATCCTAACTTTAAACTAGATATTAATCAATTTTTTGGATACTAAGCTTAGTAATGTTGCTTGAACAAAGGGGAGTTTTGAGGGGATTTAAACCCCTCAAAACTTGGTGTAGATAGAAAAAATGGAAGATAAATAATATAGAGTATAAGTCACACAATTTGGTAGAGGTAGATGGCAATATGGATAATAAAGGTGTACAAACCCCAACTAAATAAAATGAAATACATGATATGCAGGTTCTTGCCCATGTATGTCACAAAACCAAAAGATAAAATGATGTGCTGAGAGAATGTCAGTAACATGAAAATAGAAGATGGAACAACAAATGAGGTCACAAATCAAGAAATCCTTGTCTATGAAAAAGAGATAAACCCTAATCTAGAGAAAGATGTTACTAGTCCTATTACGACCCATGGACTTGAGAAAATAGAATCTCTACAAGAAAAAAAAATTATAGTCATAATGAGACTCGTAGGCTTGGGGAAGAAATACCTTTGGAAGAACAACCAATTTAGAGTTCAAAAATCCTCATGGGACTATAGAGAGGGACCACTATGAGGAAAATTGGTGAGCAACCCAATTAAAACTTTTACACTTGGAATGAAAGAAGATGATTCCTTCCCAAAAAAAATTGTGGGAAATTCATTTGACTTTGATATGAAAAATGAATAAATTGATCGTGTCATAGCAAATGTCTTCTATGAACAACCATTTATCTTACAATATCCCAAGCTAGAGGAGATAATCAGTCAAAAAAAAGAAGAGATACAAAATCTCAACAAAAAATCTTCTAAATGGAGGGTGAAATCAAAAGCTTAAAAGAATAATTGCAAGAAATTTTAAGAACCATAGGACAACAGAAAAGGGAAATGCAAAGGAAACGCACAAGGGAATCTCACATTACCAAGGTAGAGCATAAACATATATTAGAGGCATTGAAGGGTAATTGGAAAAAATAAATTATGGCTACCATGTAAAAACTAACAATGCAACCTATCCCAAATTAGATCTCTTGAGTTGTAAGTAACCTATGTTGCATGAGGACATGCAAAACCTTTAGTTGGGGAAAATTGTGAGTTAAATGGGTCTATGATTTCTTTCCTAAAACCCCCTTTTACACCCTAAATTTTTCTCCTATGTTAACCTTAGTTATTAATTTTCCATATTTTAATCATTTAAAATTTAAAGATGTCAATGTGTTGAAAGAGGGTAAAATAAGATTTTTTTATTACAATTAAAACTAGTTTTGAAGGGACCCAAAACTCTTTAATAGAAAAATAGGAAAGGATAAAACAAAACACACCAACTAGAGAAAAAAAGCCTAACAAGCCCAAAACAAAAAGATACCCATGAGATAAATAGTGAAAAAGGTAGCCAAGGATCAACAGAAACACAACAAAAAACTAAATAGAGAATACAAAGGAAATAGAGGATAAAATAGGAAAGATCTTTAAGAGCGTCACATACATCAAACTCCAAGTGGTTCATTTCCATCACCACCTTATTCAAGTCAAATATATGATCAATAGGCACAGTCGTATCCTTCCTCTTTAAATTATCCCTTATCCTCTTTTTGGGACCATATATTTTTGGACCCTTTTCTTTCTCTAGCATTAAAACCTATTTCTCCTGATGATTCTTGTCCAAATTACCCACCAAGTGGTTCATGGAATCATCATCCAGCTTGATGATTGTGTGACTTTGAGACATCACAATGTGAAGAAAATCTTTTACACTTTTTACTACACTCTCAATCTAATTGAGTTTATTCTCATTATCCTTCCTCAGTTTCTCTAGGTCTCTAGTAGTCTTCTTGATGCCCTCGATGATGGATAGATTATCCTGTAGAGTTCACAAATTATGGCCAAGATCCCCACATTTTCAACATAAGCCTACATAGTTCCATAAAATGTAATCCCATTGATCACATTCTACATATCCTCAAGTTTATTGGTCATTCCCCTCTGCTTGATTTTAATATATTTGATCTCATACCAAAACCACTTGAAAAGAGAAAAAGAGTCAATAGCATTCTCCCTATCCATGTGAAGAACATCCACATAATCTTCACAGTCTATCTTAAAATGCTTGGAGCTGGGTCTTAATTCCAGCAGGGATTCAACTCTTTCCTCTCTAGGTGTGTCATCCATAGGAGACTAGATTTTTATAGCACTAGGAGAAGGAAAAATAGGTCCATGTCAAATTTTAGATTCTTTTCATAATATTCCTCAACCTCATTCCTCTTATATTTTTCCTTCTCACTCCTATCCACCGATCCAACCACAACAGGGGAAATAGGGTAATTGTTACCATGGGGTTTGGAGGCCTTGTGCTTCCTCTTCTCCTCAATAGTAGTACCAAATTTAGAGATAGACTTGGTGGTTGTTTTAATCTTTGTGGAAGGGATATACTCCTCATCCTTAGAGTTTTTGTCCCCACCTTTCTCCTTCTTTCTAGATTTCACCTTTCTCTGTGGGGTCTTTTTAATTTATGGCAGACGTTCATCCTCATACTCTTTATACTTCATTTCCTCTACCTCTTCAAACTCAATATACATTTCACTCAAAAGGAATAATAGGGTTTTAAGGGGTTGGTAGGGCTTTGTAATGGTTAAAAATAAGGACAAGCAAACCCTCATGCAAAATAGGATTTTTGACAATATTCTTTCTATGTCTTTTGAAGCTATCTTCCAGAGAAGATAAAAGATAAAATGGAAAATAAATTTTATTTCCATGGAAGAAATGGTTTAATAAAACAAGGTGGTGATCATAAGCTCTTGTAAAACAACCATCAAGAATATAATATTCCATGATAACATTTAGTACCTAGATCCATATGGTTTTTATCTTTGTCAGGTCATAGTAGATGGTGCTCTTCTCCTTGCTTCCCACCAGCGACTCATACTCTTCCTCCATCTTGGGGATCCTCTAGATGGCCAAATTAGGGAATTTTGTTCTTGGTATAACTTCATACCCTCCATCTTGAGGCCAGTGACTTCAACAATGATGCTCTTTTCAATTAACACCTTTCTCCCAAATAGAATAATATCATCATCCTTCCATCCCCTATCAAATAATTGAGTGATTTTGGGATCAAATCCATAAAGTGTTCCAAGTAAGGATTTAAGCCCTCATCCTTCAAAATATTCCAAACCTTATGTGTGGACTTGATATTATTGTATTCAACAGTCTCAACAAGCTTGTGGTCCCCTCCCATGTTAATTCCAGGGCTCTAAACCATAAGAAACACAATGCCAAAGAAATAAAATTCCAGTTAAAAACAAAGAGAAAAAAACACCTAGAATCCATGTGAAATCTTGGTGAAATAATGAAGCAATGTGTTGTATGCACAATCCTCAAATTTGGAAATGACACCCTATGTTTTCATAATACCATATTTCATTTCAAAATAAATCATCATCATTAAAGAAGGTGGCACTTCCTATGCATGTCATCATGTCCTGATGTAAGAACATGCTTACTTCAACATTCAGCATGTCTTGATTTCTCCACATGACATGTCCCATGCTTCTCACACCTACATTAGAAAACCAATCAGCAACATAATTTGCCTCACAAAAATTATGGGAGATTTTGCAATCTTCAAATGGGGAAATGAAATATTTTTATTTATTGATCCAATTTTTGATGGTCCAAGAAGGTGTATGCTTACCAATAAGGAAATTTATAATATTTTTAGAATCACCTTTGACCCATATATTTATGTAATTCAACTGGTAAGCCAACTTAATACCATGAAAGGACCCAATGACTTCATAAATGTTGTTGGTTTGAATGCCCAAGGGGAGAGCCACAACTGCTAATAAAATGTCATTTTCATCTCTCAATACTCCCTTGTACCCTGCTAGCCCAAGATTACCCTTAGCCACCCCATCAAAATTAAGCTTTACCCAAACAAATGGTGGAGAAATCAAAACATAGTCATCCCTTGGATTTTTTGTAATTATAGGGCACATATCAACTTGAATTTTCCAATTACTAACCACCCAATGATCATATGCACTAAATGAAAAATTCCTCTTAGAAGAGCTCGACCAAGTAACAATGTTGAAATTCTAAAAAATAGCTCTAAAAATCCTCCCAAAGATAATATCCAGAGGTAGGTAGCTCTCTCTGAAGATTATGTTGTTTCTTTCCTTCCAAATGCCTCAAGTCACATGTGGAAGGACAAATGACTAAAGCCTCTTAAGGAAAAAATTAGAGGATGGAGGAAACCAATGAGAAAAGAGATCCAACATCGACTGGGAGAGGACCTACTTGAGATTCCACAACTGAAGAATTTTTCCCCAAATAACAACAACATAAGGACAATGGAGAATCATATGAGAGACATACTCAGTATCTAACTGATAGAGATATCACCTAATTGGGATACAAAAGTCTCTCCTGCAGAGATTTTCAATAGTAATAATTCTATTATGAATAAGAATCCAAAAAAAATATTCACATTGGACCATTGAGGTGGAGGGTTAGAGGGATGGGAAAGTAAAGTGGCAGCCGAAGAGATAGTAAAACTCTTGGACTAGTCCTTCTCCATATCAGAATATCCTCACATCTATGTTGATCCATAAGGTAAGAGTTGAGAGAACATTGAAGAGGAAAAAGAAGAGGGCTAATTTGTAATAGATCCACCCAACCATCATTAGACCAATCGTATCCCACAAATATGCCAAACTAGGTTTTACAAGTAGTATTGAACTACTCAAAAGTAGCAATGTTATAGCAAAGAGGTTCATTCCCCAACCAGCAATCCTCCTAGAAGAGAGTTCTTCTCCTTGATCCAATCCTCCAATGCAAACCTTTTAGGATAATGGTTTTGGCTTTAATAGTGTTTTTCTATAGAGTAGAACCATTAGGTAAATTATTAGACTAGAGAAACTGACTAAAAGAGCCATAATTAGCAAGATATTTATGGTGGAAAATTGATTCCCATTCAAATGCTTCCCCATACATCATCCACACTTGTTTGGAAAGGATAACATTATTGAGCATTCATATGCTTCTCAGGCCCAATCCCCCGACCACTTAGGCTTATATTCACTTTCCCAAGCAATCAAAGGCATTATTTTCTTATCTTCCACTCGTGTCCAAAGAAACCTTTTTTGAATAATTTCAATAATATCAACATATTTAGATGGAATCTTGGATAGACTCATCACATAGATAGGTAAATTTTGAAGACTATCCTTGAGAAGATGAAGTTTTCCAGTCTAGCTAAGTAGGGTGCCCTTCCATCCTACCACCTTTCTATTGAATCTTTCCACAAGAAAAATCCAGAAGGAATTTGGAGATTTTTTGCAAAGAGACACACCCAAGTAAGTGAATGGAAGAGATCCCATAGAGAATTCCAAAATATCTATGATATTTTTTCTTCTAGCTTTAGGAGTGTTAACGAAATAGAGACATTTTGTTTTCTTGTTCATGAATATCTTAGCACCTTTCTCATACAAATTTAGGACATGATTAATAGTTTTCTCTTCAGAAATGGTAAAGCTTCCCATAAAGAAAGTGTCATCAACAAACATTTGATGGGAATAGGTTTGAATAGAAGAAGAGGATCTTAAGCCTTTGATGGTGCCATTACATACTTTATTTAGCATGAATTTTCCTTAGATCTCTACCATGACGATGAAGATAGTAGGAGATATAGGGTCTCCCTATCTGAGACCCCTGGAAGTTTTAAAAAAATTGAGAAGGGAGCTTGTTGACAATAACATCTATACTATAGGAAGAAATAAGCTACCAAATAAGCTCCAGAAATCTCATAGAGAAACCAAAGGCCTTTAAAGCCTTCATAAGGAAACTTCAATCAACATGATCATATGTTTTAGAGAGGTAAATCTTTAGAAGAGAACCTTATTTTTTAGTAGCTTCAAGAGAATAGATATTTTCTCTTGGACTCTTATAATGCAGTCAAGAATCTGCCTACCAAGAATGAACCCATTTTGCTAAGGAGAGATAAGAAATGGAAGAAGAATCAGCAATATTAAGGTGAGAACCATAGCAATAATTTTATAAAAGTAATTTCACTTAAACTGATGGGGCAGAAATCATCCACAGAGTTTTCCTTAAAATTCTAGGGGATGAGCACCAGAAAAGTGGAGTTGAGCTCCTTAAGAACCCTTCTAGAGCCAAAGAATTCCTTAACAACACCATAGACATCCTTCTAAATAATTTCCTAGAAAGCATGAAAGAAGAATAGGGGAAACCATAAGGACCAGGAGCTTTGTTTCCCTCAAAAGAGAACACCATCTATTTGAATTTCCTCCCTAGAGGGAATGGCTTCAAGCATTTTATTATATCTTCATTTAGAATACTTGAGATCGCCTCTAGGAGGGACTTTTGAGATTCACCATCAAGGTTAGGATCCACCAAGAGGAGAGAGGATAAAAAGCTAACCACTTCATTGTATATATCATATTCCTTCTCAATATTGTTCTCATTCTTCACCAAGAAGTCAATCCTATTAGTAGCCTTATGCTTGAGAGTGGTCAAGTGGAAAATTTTGGTATTTCTATCCTCGGTAGACAACCAAAGAGATGTATATATTTGTTTCTGGAAAAATTATTCTTTTGATATTATGTTATGATACCGAACTAAGATTTCATTTTCCTTGGCAAGGTAATCATCCTTGTATCCTTCTCACTAGATTTTAACTATCCTTTAGGTCATCTTGAAGGGAAGATTTAGTAGTAAATATATCCCCAAAATCTTCCTTATTCCATTTCCTAACATTTGTCTTGACCTCCCTAATTTTTTAGCCACCCTAAACATTGCAGTGTCATCAAATTTTTTGCTCCACCAGTCCTTGATACTATCATAGAGCTTTAGGTAGGATAACCACATCTTCTCAAATATGAAAGGGGGATTTATCTTCCTAAGCATTGGGTCAATGACCAGACTAATAGGCTAATGACCACAACCAATTCAAGAAAGATAACTCAAAGAGAAATAGTATTCCATAAGGCATTCATTATAAATAAGAGCTCTATCCAATATAACCTATATAAGGTCAATTCCTTGTTTTGATTGGTCCATGTAAAAGTGGCACCTTTAAGATCCAGATCATGTAATCTATGATCATTAATAAACACTAGCATATCTAGCTTGTTGTCCATTGAATCTAAGAGCCACTAAATTTTTCCTTATCTTGAAGGGGTGTGTTAAAGTTGCCCATAATGATCCAAGGAGAATTTAGGTGATTTTGCCTAAAAGAGGCAAGCCTTGCTAGAAAATTTCCTCCTACTAGTCTTATTATTGGGAGCATAAATATTGGAAAAAATCCAAGAAAATCCATCACTCTTAAATGCTTAAACTTAGTTGCAACTTGATTTCCATCTTCCCAGATAGGGGTACCAGGCACATACTTAGAGTTCCAAAAAGTTGCAATGCCCCCAAATTCCCCCTCAGACTTATCACAATGCACATTACTATCCTTAAAAGCTTTGATCTTTTCAACTCTATCTTTCTGTATCTTAGTTTCTTGAATCATCATAATATAAGGTTTATGATCTCTAGCTACATTATGCAAAATATCTTGTTTATGGGACCTATTAAGCTCCCTAATATTCCACGATAAAAATTTCATTTCTTACCTAGAGATCCTATAAAAAAATATCCGAGATTATTTTATGCACACTATAGTTCACATTCTATTGGCTTTCCTACTTCTCCACCTTTAGGATTTTTGGCCAGCACTCTTGGATACTCCATAATCGGCTCTACATTTATTTATGTTAGACTTTCTTAAAGGTGTCACATTCAGACCCTTCCCCTTCTTCCTTTTTCTCACCATCTATAAGGACGAGGATTATTTTTCCAAATAGATATCTTCAAAGCTCAAGCTCTCCTTCCCCAAGGTATCAGTACCACTCTCATACTTTTGAAATCACCAAGTCTTTGGAAGAACATTTTGGTCAATTATGCCAAGATGCTATTGGAGGTTGTCCATTTCCCATCAATCTTTGGGAAGGTATATTTGACCATATCCACATCAACTAAGGGGAAAGTGATGACCTTATTCATCTCTAAAGATGGGGTCTCCCGATGAGTTCCTTAAGCTAGTGGAGAGACCTCAACCTCCAAAAAGGTAGGGAGAAGACCAAGAGAATAATATCCTATCACCACATGTGTCTACTTTGGAAGATGAGGAATAACATGTTCTTCACCATGAGTGTCACCCTTATTGCCCATGTCATTTTCCTTGGCATCATTGACAGTAGTATGTGGAGTACTCTAGATAGGATCATTTAGTGTTGGCATTAAGTATGATTGTCATTAGTGACAACACTTATTCAGACTCTGTGTGTTTACCGAGCAGAATAGTGCTTACCGAGCAGAATAGTGTTTACTGAGTAGAACAGTGTTTACCGAGCATAACAGTGTTTACCAAGTAGAACAGTGTTTACCGAGTGATGAGATGAGTAGCATTTACTGAGCGCTAGCATGGTAAACAAGGAATTCAGTCTCTACTGAGTGACACTATATCTACCGAGTCTCTAGTATATACCATGTTTGAAAGTACAACCGAGTGGTTAGTATGGACCGTGCCTCCACTTCTACCAAGTGCATGATGATGCCAAGTAACACAGTGGATGCCGAGTATCAAAAAGTCATCGAGTTAGTTTATAGTAACCGAGTCACTATATTTGGGCCGACTTAGTAATATTTGTGTTAGCTTGTTTAAGAGCCGACTTTGTAATTAATTTTTATTGTTTTGGATTGATATATAAATAATGTTTTATATCATATCCAAGGTGTGAAATAGCGAAGTATAAGAGGAGAGAAAGGCAGAGATAAGAGAATTACAAAGGGCTACAGCAATATAAGAAGCAGCAAAGATCTATCCATCATAGAAGGTGATCAGTACATTAGAGAATCTTAATCAGCAAGTACAGTTGCAAGTAAGAGATCTACTATTTCATCCTAACAAGTGAATCAGCTTAAAATCCTTTAACCGAGTAGACTTAACAGTCTTTGTAAAATCTCTTAACCGAGTGCATACTTTATTGTATGTTTGTAAATCCTCTAACAAGGTGGACCTAGTAGTCCTTATTGCTCCTAACAGGGTAGATCATCAGAAGTGATCATTGTAAGCCTTAACCAGCAAACTTTATACTGTAGTATTGAAGTTTTGTGGGTATCATCCCCACCCCAGTTTTACTTTCTACTTGGAAGGTTTCTGGGTCACCAAATCTCTGTGTTCAAAGTGTTATGAATGTTTTATTCTTTTTGTTACTCATGCATGCAGTCAGATTATCAATCTAATGTTATTAAGATCTGAATTAGTTAAAAGTTTTGAAGTTACTGATTCACCCCTCCCCTCTCAGTAACCTAGATAGTCTTGAATATTTCCAACAATTGGTATCAAAGCTCCATGGTTCTCAGAATAAAGTTTGACAGCCTGAGAAAAGATTCAGGACAATGGAAATATTCAGACTTAACAAAGTAATTGAGAATGAAAAGCTAGATCTGGAAATGGCCATAACTCAACTCAAAGAAGTAAGAGAGCATCTTTCCCTTTCCCTAAAAAGAAGGAAGGAACTTGCAAATCAGATTAATGACCACCAGTATGTTGAAGAAAAGATTGAAGACTTTTTCCCTTCAAGTAGCTCAGATGAAGCAAACAATGCAATCAAAGAACTTCTAGAAAAGAGTGGATCTTTGCAAGAAGAAGTAAGAAAATTGAAAAGAGAACAAGAAATTCAGTCAACAAGATTCTGTGAAATCTTGGAACAAAGAAACAAGATGAAAGATGAAATAGATGGAAAGAACAATGAAATCCAGAATCAAACCCTTCAGCTAGAAAACCTTATTGATCAAATCTCCAATGCAAATGAAGAAATCTTGACTCTAAGATCAGAAAATGAAAATATAAGAGAGGAGCTAAGATCTGAAAAGCAAATCAATTTAAGATTGATGAGTGACCTAGATGCTGAAAGAAAAATCAATGAGAGAATGTTGAAATCTCAAGAAGATATGAATCAGGTGTATGAATGAAACCTTCATAGGCAAAAAGGAAAAGTAGGACTTGGATACAAAGAGGAAGGTGAATCCTCCAAATAAGGTACTCAAAAGAATCAGAAACCTACTTGTAATCACTGTGGCAAAATTGGTCATACTTCAAACAAATGTTGGAGCAATGGAAAAGCAAAATTCAATGGAAAATGCTACAATTGCAATCAACATGGTCATAAAGCAAATGAATGCAAGGAGAAACCAAGATTTAAAGGCAAATGTCACAAATGTAGCAAACAAGGTCATAAGGCATCAGAATGTAGAACTAAAACACCCAATCTAGCAGAACAAATTATTAAAGCAATGTTTGGTTGGGATTACAATACTTGGTGTAGATGTCATTACTGTGGAGAATATGGACACATTGGCATGAATTGTGTAAGGCATCACTTGAGAAAAAGGATTCTACCATAAGATGTTATAATTGCACTAATCTTGGTCACATAAGTAAAAACTGCATGAATTCAGGCAAAGTTGAAGATGAAAAGCAAGCAAAAGAAAATAGCATTAGGAAGCAGATGAGACAACAGTGGATTCCAAAACCTACCGAGCAAACCAGTCCAAGTAATGTAGTCACTCATGAAGGGAGTGGCTCTATGAACTCTAACTAAGTCTCCAAGAAAGCACTGGAACTGTATCTTCATAGACATATTCCAAAATAGTTCCTGAACTGAAAGGAAGAAAGATCCAAATCAGTATGCAAGATACAACAGGATCACAAGAAGGTCGATATTAGTTACCACCGAGCAAGGTTGGGAGTAACCTAATTTCATTTGGTTACCAAGAAAGGTCGGAGAAGTATGAATTCGTATGTTCTCTGAGTTGCGGAATCTTCACCGAGTATTTAATGCATAGTGGATGATAGTCTATCGAATTCAATACCCTAATTCCTATGGAGAATTAATGACAAAGTTTTAACAAAAGCATGAAATTGAGTTCATTCTTCACCGCGAATATCAGCATGTTGAGCAGAAAAATTTCTAGTGCGATCAAGCGATTCAAAGCAGAATTTTTGTACCGAGCTACCATGGCTTCATCTAGCACCAAAGTAAAGAAAGGTTTGGAAATGTTAGTTCATGGAGAATGGAAAGCACCGGATTTCAAACTCGTGCCCATGGTTGCAGAAACCCTAGATCCGAGTGGAGCTCAGTCTCAAATTCCTCCAAAGGTACTTCTTGTAAATGACATTCGCAGTCATTTTAGAGGTACAATTCAAGAACTTGGAACCCTAGAGATAGATGTTATTCATGATGAACTGTGTGTTGATGGTGTTCTCAAACCGGGACATAAACATTTGGAAGATAAGGGTTTAACACATATCACCCACTTGCCTCGGGGTTTCCAGATAAAATGGATAAGATATATTCTAAGCGGAGTGCATGAAGGTAAAATTTGGCTTGAGCAACCAGTGGAAATAACAAAGAAGATGATTCACCGAATCACTAGTCTTCCCATGCTTGCCAAGGCTAAATCTACAAAAACCCTAGGTCACATAGAGCTGGAAAAGAAAACCCTAGCCGAATGGGATGGTAGAGGTATGAGAATTAACAGCATTACTGATGTAGAACTAAAATTTGGCACATATGTAATAGCTCACAAGATATACAGTTCAAGTCGGCAGAATAGTGTTATGTGTGAAGCAGTTGACCTAGCCTATAAAATTGTGAAGAACAATCTGTCATTTGACCTAGCAGATCTTTTGTTGAAACAGTTCAACAAGAATATGGAGAGCATCCAAACCTCAAAGAACAATCCATGTAAGTTTGGCTCACTATTGGTTTGTTTATTTTTCTATGCTCAAAAGTTTTTCCCATCAAAAAGCACGATAAAATGGAGAAAGGATGTGCCTATTCTTTATCAAATAAATGAGTATATTGCAGAAATGGGTGAGAATTTTACAAGCATAATGGTTAAATATTTTGAATCTTTTAAGGAGAAGATGAATAACAGATTTCAGATTCCACTAAAGTTGGTGGAAGATTATAAAGATGATGTTTGTTTCATGGTTGATTGTGATAGAGTATACATTCAGGCAATAAGGCCCAGGATTGTATGGGTGAAACCTCTTCCTTATGAGGTAAACATTGATGAAACAAAGGATATAATTGAAGCCCTAGTAAATCAACCTGTTGATCCAAAGGCTCCATACTTTGGAACATATGATGAAGCTAAGATAAGAATTGAGCTAAGCATAAAACTTCCACAGGTGGTTAACAAAGGCAGAAAGAGGATGGCCAAGATGCAATCTAGAACACCTCTAATGTTAACCAAGGGCATAGGAGAAGATATTGTAGAAGAAGAAGAAAAGGATAAGAGTAAAGAAGAAAAGGATGAGAATAAAGAAGAACAAGTGCCTATAAAGAAGAAAGGAAAGGTAACTATCACCGAGGAACCAAGCAATCCACAGCAGTATTCACAAGGAAAAGATCAAGGGGCAAGGCAGGTAAAATCAATGATGATATAGTACTCAAAAGGCCTCCTCCCTCATTTGAACAAAAGATTAAGGATTTGAGAGAAGGATCTGGAATTGCAAATTTCAAATCTCTCAAATATGAAATTAAATCAAAGGCAGAGCAGCAAGAAATAGAAGATGTTGTTATTGAGAAAATGGGAAAATGGAAGTACTCACCTGATGATATGGCTTCTCAAATTCCAAGTGTTCTATTGGATAAAGTCAAGTTGAGATGGTCCAATGCAAGACAAACTGTCAAGGACATATATGCTCAAACCTTAAGACAATTGATGCCAAGTTTGAAAGATGATGAAATAAATAAGGCATTGATAGAAAATGAGCACAAGATGACACTAAAATTCAACAGTTGTTTGATTTTGATCAAAGATATAGATTCAGTTGTGAAGAGTGCAAATTCTACTTGGAAAAAACATCTATCATCTTCACAAACCAAGTATTGAAACTATGATAAGTAAAGATATTGAAGATGATAGTGATGAAGAAGAAGAAGAAGAAACAGTTCAAATTGATAATGTTGTGACAGAGGAAGCAGGGAAAGAAGCTACCGAGGAAGCTGAGAAGAATGTTGAGAAAGATGATCTAGTTTGGATAGCTGCAGAGGTAATTGCCTCACTTCCCCACTCTCCAGTAAAAATTGCTACATCTAGCCCGGAGAAAACTTCAAGTGTGATTGTAACAACTCCCTCAGATACATCAAATGTCCAATCATCACTAGCACAGCTCAATGTATCAACGACAGAAGTGGCTACCACTTCATCTACCGAGCTTTAGCCTCCTTCTTCCACTGAGTTGCAGTCTTCTGTACCTTCTTCAAATTTGAGTTTTTCAGCAGTAAGTACTTCAGATTCTACAGTTCTAAATACTTCAATTTTTTATTTATCAAGTATTCCAGTTAGCATCCCATCAGTTGGAAGTTTATCAGTTTTCACTACAAGTCCTACTATGTCTACAATAATTCCTACTACAAAGGCAATAAGTATAAAGACTCAACCGAGTACAAAATTTCTAAGTAAGAGTGTAGTAGAAGGTATAGATCTAGATGAGGAGATACAAATTCCCCAGCTAGATTTTGCAAACCTCATTGCAGATCAAATGCATACAGTTGGTGAACTCCTCCAGAAGAAAGCAAAGTAGAAGAAACTAAAAGAAGAAAGAGATAAGGAATATAAGATCATTGAGGATGCCAAGAACATTTTGACAGAAGCTCTAGGTGTTGAAGTTGATTCCTCTCAACACATCTTGTTGCAGTTGGTAGATGCAATTAACAAGTTTAATGATGATTCCTCTGGAATAGACAAGTTGCTTGAAAAGGCTGAGAAGAAGTTTGAAAATGAAGTGCTTGAGCACATTGCTTAGCAAATAGCTATCAATCAGGCAGGGTTATCTTCAGTTTTGACTAGCATTGAGTCCTCCTATTCCAAGGTAACATCTCTTTTTGTCAAAATATGTAATGTTGTCGAGTTCTCAAAGGAGATTAAAGACAATAAATAAGATTGATGAGGATATGAAGATCAGTGCACAAAAGTTGCAACTTGAACCTAGTTCAAGCTCTGCACATCATATGACAGTCAGATTCCTATCTGATAAGCAGTCAGAGTTATTGAAAGAAGATGCAAGGATCAGATTAACATTAATAGATATTCAGAACATGATCCTTCCCATCATGGATACAATGCAGAAGCATATTGCATACTCAAAAACATTGATCCATGACAATCAGTTTTCAATTGTAGATCACATGATTGAACTCTCTGCAAAAGTCCAAGTTGCACTCCATACATGCAAGATTCTGCAAGAGAATTGGGATAGAACTCTAGCACTAATTGGAAAGGTACATTCTGATTTTCTCTCATGTTTTGGTATCTCCGTGTAAAATATTTGTATATACACCTTTGGCATTATTGTCAAAAAGGGGGAGAAAGTATATGAGATATGAAAGGGGGAGAAAGTATAAATAGGAAATATGAGTATGAGGTGAAATAAGATATTTGTAT
This sequence comes from Chamaecyparis obtusa, assembly GCA_027943335.1. Lineage (NCBI taxonomy): Eukaryota > Viridiplantae > Streptophyta > Pinopsida > Cupressales > Cupressaceae > Chamaecyparis > Chamaecyparis obtusa. The sequence continues at coordinate 387,017 of BSBK01006080.1, forward strand.
ATATACTGTATAAGGGAGACATGAAATGTATATATAGCAGTATGACAAAAATAATTTTTTTTTTGAATAATCAAAACCAGTGTCAGCATGATTGTGTATATAAGTTTTGGGCAATAAGTGTTTTTGTCACTAATACCAAAGGGGGAGATTGTTGGCATTAAGTATGATTGTCATTAATGACAACACTTATTCAGACTCTGCGTGTTTACCGAGCAGAACAGTGCTTACCGAGCAGAACAGTGTTTACCGAGCATAACAGTGTTTACCTAGCAGAACAGTATTTACCGAGTGCCAGCACGGTAAATAGGGAATTCAGTCTCTACCAAGTGACACTATATCTACCAAGTCTCCAGTATATACCATGTTCAAAACTACAACCAAGTGGTTAGTATGGACCGTGCCTCCACTTCTACCGAGTGCATGATGATGCCGAGTAACGCAGTGGATGCCGAGTATCAGAAAGTCACCAAGTTAGTTTGCAGTA